>CM033463.1:2455000-2855000 GCA_019425755.1 Amaranthus cruentus
GGTCAATGGCATAAAAGTCATACAAAGTCTTCTAAAATATGCAAAAGTAGTATATTTTAAGTTTAAGTAGGGATAAATTTGCAAATATTTAACTCTTATATAATTTTCTTTGAAAAAATTCCCGTTAAAGCTTTAAAATTAGAAAAAATTACCTACAATAATTCAACCTATTTGTGATTATACTAATCTCACCTATTGATTAACCATGAATAATCCCAACTTTGAGGGGTATTTTCCTAGAGTAACCTGGTGACCGGATTACTTGCTATAGCCGATTTTATTTTTTTACAAAAAAGATAAATTAAAATAAAATGTCAAAAAAATGTTAAAAAAATATTCAAAGAAAATTTATGATTTTTTTATTATTTCTAATTTTTTATGTAAATTATTAAAAATTTTCTCTAATTATGAATTAATTATCAAAATTTTCATTTTTCTCTATAGCAGGTCATCGGGTGCCCAAGTTTACTCTAGGAAAATACACTTTAAAGTTAGGATTATTCATAATTAATCAATAGGCGAAATTATTGTAGAAAAATCATAAAAAAATTGAATTATTCTAGTAATTTTTTCTTATAATTAACCAAGTCAACTCCTTAAAAGAGGTAAAAGGTAATACAACGCAAATAGACAAATGATTCGAGATGGTTTTCAATCAAAATATGTAGTAAATAATTTTTTTTTTAAAACATGAAGAATGATTAGCTAATTTATCAACTAATGTTTTATGAAAATAATTAATTAATGTAATTATTTGTTTATTATCTAATTTAAAGACAAGTTGGAAAATTTCTACATATGAGTGGAAAATGAATTAACTATATGCCATGTTTCGGAACGATAATTTTATGTAGAAATTTGGAATTAGCTCAAATTTATTATTTGACAAATTAAAACTTTTCAAATTTAGATTTGCATCAAAGTCCACCATTGTTTCTAAAATAGTTAAAGTTGAGAATTTTAAAATGACTGCTCAAATCTTGTTATTCTCAAATTCTTTATTTATAATTTCATAATTGAAATCCATAATTTGAAATAAAATATTTATTCCCAAACACTATACTCCTTCTAATCCAATGCAATTGTCCATTTTCTTATTTGACAAATTCATATCAATTGTCCCGTAAATACCCCATCTTCACACAAGCAATGACCAAAATACTTCCACTTTTACTACTTATAATACCTCGACTACCACCTTTACAATTAATTCAATCAATTAAAATACTCCAACTATCACTTTTTGGTGGACCCTATCCCACTCTTAAAATCCAGCCCAAGCAAATAACACAATTACATTGAGTCGGAGGAATTAGTATAATGTAATTCATCTTGTATGTAGTAAAGATCAAACATATACGACAATTACAAAAGTAAAATCATAAATTAGTAGATTAACTCATAATTTTGATTAATGCATGTAATTAATTAGACTATAAAAGAAAGGTTGACATTTGGAGCTAAAAAAACCATATCCTCAACAAAACAAACATAAATAGTCCTCCAAGCAGTTACGTCTCTAAAGTCTTGTACTAAATTCATCATTTCAGTTTGTACTCTCTTACAACAACCTAGCTGCTTCAAACAAGAAACCTTTTTTTTCCGTTTTCTTTTTATAAACTTTTCTTCTTCGATATACTCCATCCGAATCAATTTAGTTGTCTCATTTGCTTGAACACGGTTATTAAGGGTGGTGTAAGGTCCATTAAAAAGGTGATAGTTGGGATATTTAATTTATTAAATTAATTATAAAGGTGGTAGTTGGAGTATTGTAAGTAGTAAAAGTGAGGGTATTTTATTCTTTACTTGTGTGAACATGGAGTATTTAGGTAAAAAAAAGATAGACAAAAAAAGAAATGAGACAATTGATATGAATTTGCCAAAATAAGGAAATGAAACAACTAAATTGGTTCGGAGGGAGTATAAGTTTTTGGAAAAAATACCCTAGAATTCAATAATCCAACATATTTATAATTTTTCTATAATAATCTCACATATTGATTAACTATTAATAATCTCAATTCTTTGAGGGGTATTATTCTAGATGACTTGCTATATCAAGTATTATTTTTTTTAAAAAAAAGATAAATTAAAATAAAATGTCAAAAAGTATTAAAAAATATTTAAGATAAATTATGACTTTTTTTATTATTTAGAATTTATATGTAAATTTTTCAAAGTTTTCTCTAATTTCAAATTAATTTTAAATTTAATTTTTTGGTGAATTTCCTACTATAGCAGGTCATCAGATTACCCAAGTTTACTCTATGCAAATAGCTCTTAAAGTTTGGATTATTCATGGTTAATCAATAAATAGGATTATTGTTAGAAAATCATAAAAATGTTGGATTATTTTAGGTAATTTTCCTAAGTTTTTTTACTCTAATATAGAATTGTTGTTTTTAAAACATTTTTAATAACTTTTAAATATATTCCTCAAATATAATTTGTTAAAATATTATACTTTATTCAGTCCACAAAATAAAATGGTTGACCTTTTATGCTAAAAAAAAGGAATTTTAGAGTGGAATGTACATATAACATTTCAAGTTATTTTCGATTGATAATTGATAATAAATATCAACTACAACTACACAAGCCTAAAATCAAAGAACTAAATTTTGAAACTAGTGATTGGTTTCATTATAGTTTGACTTTTATTTAAATTTGAAACTAAAAACTATTTCATATATCTTTTGGGTACGAAAACAAATTCATCTAAAGAGATGTCAAAACCCCAATAAAACAAAAAAAAAAAATGATATTTAAAGAAAACAAAATTATAAACTAAAGTTAGAAGCTCCACCGAAAGAAACCGACTAGTTATACACAATAATACAACAATAAACTCAAGTCAAGTATACTCATCAATGAACCTCTACATATATATGACCATTGATAAATACAATTACTAACCCCATCATAATTAAAAACCTCTACAGTACTATTTATGGGGTGTTTGGTAATTGGCTGATAGCTGATTATAATAACTGAGTTGACCAGCTGATTATAGTGGCCGAGTTGACCAGTTGATCATTTTATTAACAGGTTTGACCAGTTGATTTTGAACCCGCTGCTATAAGCAGTTTGTTCAATAACAGCTTATTCGTATCAATAAGCTGTTTTCATCAGCTAATTCACCAAACACTAACATTAGCTGGTTTGACCACCCAACTATCTATATATATATCAAAATAAGCTAATTAAGATCTTCGCATGACCGAGTTGACAACTCCAACAAAAGCATGAACAAAAGTATAAAACCCACCCCCCTTCCCACAAAAAAATACACAAAAAACATAAACAAAACCTACTTGTATAACAAACTACCCTAAGAAATAAATTACAAAGAAGAAATAAACAAAAGAGAAGAAAATTGTCCTTTTATATTAAAATTAATTAAATTTTATAGCATTAAATTCAATCCCAACTTTTTTCCCAATTATCCTCTCTATCACTCTTTCCAATTATAACCGCCTCTTTCTTTCTCTCTTTCTCTTTTAATATTTTCCTCCATGGGTTTCCTTAAAGCTTCATCCATACAATCTTCTCCTCCTTCTCCTTCTCCTTCACAAAATAATCCTCCTCATATTTCTCATAATATGAACAAACATACTTCTACTTCTACTTCTTTTGTTCATCCTTTTATTTCAACCGCCTCGAATCATAATCATAATCATAATCATAATCATAATACTGATGATCATAATAACAATAATAATAATAATGATAATATAATTACTTCATTAGAGTTACAACAATTCTCTCTCCTTCATCATCAACAACAACAACAACATCAGCAGAATATTTCTTTTAGTATGATGCAATCTTCTCCATCATCTTCTTCCCTTCCTGGGAATAACTTCATGTAATTCCAATTTACTTACTTTTTTTCATATATATATTTGAGCTGATTTCTCGAGTCGAGGGTTTCACTGGCTAGTTGCAGCCTTCTTAATTATCTCTTTTGATGAGGGTATTGTTTGTAGTCATCCAACCCTTTTCAAACTCTAATCATAGCTTTTACGAGCGAGATTTTAATTGGGTTTATTTCTCGAGTCGAAATAAGTCACCTCGAAATAATCGGTCACCTCTTCTCTTATGCGAGTCTTGTTGCGTAAAAATCCAATAACAAATTCATTAGTCTCACTGTAAACTATGAGCGGAAAATACTGAATATGATGATTATTTAAGCTGAATTTTGTGTTTTTTGTTTTTTTTTTTATAATAGGGGATCTGGAAAAGAAAATAATAGTAATACAAGTAATAATACTACAGGAGCATATGATTTAGGAGAGCTAGATCAAGCTCTTTTTCTATACCTTGATGGACAAACTGATCATGAACAATTACGACGTAAGTTTTTTTTTCTTTTTTTTTTTTTAAGAAATAAATTGGGATGAATAAATTAAAAGAAGATTCTTCTATAGGATGTGATTGGGTCATACTAAAAGCATGATCAGAAATAATTCTGATAAAAAAATCTTCTGTACTTTTTTCTTCTTTGACCAAATCATGTATTAACATTTTTTATTTTAAAAAGAAAAATCAAAACTTTATCTGAAAATAATTTTACTTTTTTCTAAATCTAATTTGTCAGAATTCAGATGAACTTAAAATGCATGCCTACTTTTCTTATTTGTATCATTTTTTCTTTCTTTATTGCCTTATTTATCAAAGGTAAGTCATCTTTATTTCGATTATTATTCTTCCATTTTAATTTAATATATTACATTACATTAATTACTTATGTAGCAAATTTAATAGAACACAGAGTAAGTCTAGATTATATAGCTAGCTTTGTTGAGGATCTTTTGATTGATTGTATGATTGAATATTGATTGATTTTGATATTGATTTATTGGGATTTGTGCAGAGAATCATAATTCATCTTCAACATCATCACCTGGAGGTGGTGGAACAGGAGGAGGAATGAGACCGCCCACACTTAATATTTTCCCATCTCAACCTATGCATGTTGAGCCTTCTACTAAGGTTACCTAATCAAATTGAAATGAGAGTTATTTAGATGTTGTGGAGCATATTTAAAAAAACGATGAATTATTTTAATTTAGGAAAAACTAACATTAATAATACAATCTTTTAACTACTTGTTATATTAATAATTCTATTTTTGGAATATTTTTTATTAATCTAACATTTGTATATATTTGTCCACAACATATCATATAACTAATAATATGTACCAATAGGATATGTTGCTAGCAAATTAAGACAAATATTGAATTATTCACGGCAACTTACAGGCAATTAATGAATTATTAGAAAATAATCTAAAGGTGAAGTTATTCACAACGGAGGAGTAAAATATTGAATTATTATTGCCAATTTTTCATTTGATTTATCAGCTTATATATTGGAGTTTTTAATATTTATACCAAAAAATAAATGTGTTGTAGATAATGATAATTTTTCTTTATAGGCGAATGCTGGTGGATTACAAGGCGGAGGTCAATCAAGGCCGTCCGAGCAACCGCCACCGATCGAGTTGTCCAACAATAATAATAATAACAATAACAATAACAAGAATAAATTGAAAAATGATTTACCAGCTGAACAATCCAAGTCAATCAAAGTAAGTTGTTAATTTTGTTATAATAATTAATTGATACTAGAATCTTTTTTATTATCAAGATGAAAATGAAATGAGGATTATTAAAATTAAAAATGTGTTGATTTGTTTTAAAAAAATTGATGGGGAGCAGCGTGAAGGAAACCGCAAAGGTCCAACATCAAGTTCTGAGCAAGAAGGCCCGAAAACACCCGACCCTAAGGTCGTTATTCATTTCGATTAATATATATTTTTTTTCATAAAAGAGTCATAATCATAATTATTACATTATTATAATAAATAGAAAATTTTTTCGAGTCGAGGGTTTTACCGACTATAACCTCCTTATCTCATTTGAGATAAAACATATCATGAGACTACAACTATCTGCTTAAAATTTTGATTAAGATTATTCCTTGACAATATGGTATCAGAGCTAATAGTTGCAGTCACGTGATATGTTTACACACTCTATTATCTTTTATTTTTCTCGAAATCCTGATCTTAGCTACTATGAACGATATACAATATATGACGACGACCGAAATGGGTAATTTTATTTATTAATATAATTATTCAACTAATAAATTTTAAATGTGTACTTTGTTTGGATATTGCTTGTAAGCAGACACTCAGAAGACTGGCGCAGAATAGAGAGGCAGCTAGGAAAAGCAGGCTTAGAAAAAAGGTTTAGTCAAAGTCATTTGTTTATAAATCTAATATTTAACATGCATTTAGGCTTTTTACTATATATTCAATTAGTCATTGTTGGTTAAGCTTTCTTATTCAATTTGTACAATTAGCATATTTATATGTATGATACTAACCACTATTAATTAATTTTTTTTTTAGTTTTTAATTATTTGATTTGGTAAACTTTCAAAATATGCAGGCTTATGTTCAACAATTAGAATCAAGTAGGATAAGACTTGCTCAATTAGAGCAAGAACTTCAACGAGCTCGGGCACAAGTGAGTTAATTATACAATTACGTATTCTTCTGTTATTTTAAATTTGTTGCATTACATAAAATAAAGTGAAAAAATTTCAAATATTGTGTAACTTATTCAAAAGAATGAGGAAAAATAACTATTTACCATATTAATTATTCAATAATATTCATTATAAATTCAAAAATTATATTTAAAGGTGTCTAGGAAAACAACATTTTATTAGAAAGACATTTTTAAAAATTTTCAAATATTTTTTCATGATAAAACACTTATTGTAAAAAATATTTTCCATTAAATCAGACTCTTAAATATTTAATATTTCAAATGTTACGTAGGGGATATTTTTCGGAGGTGGTTTAGGTGGTGGTGGAGACCAAGGAATACCTGTTGGTGTTTCCAACATAAGCTCAGGTAATACAATTTTGGTCATATAAGTAAGTTGAGTACATAATTATTAAATATAATGCCTAGTTGCAAATATGTTAATGTTTGACAACTCGTACTTATTAATGGGTAAATTCAACTCTTTAGTTTAATTAGTCATTACCAAACGGTACGAATCAATTATTCTTCATTATTTATTATTATTATTATTATTATTATTAGACCTAATAAGTCTCGCCCAGAAGAAGAGTCTGGGCCGATGGGAATGAAAGCAGACCAGTACCCTGATCATGAATCAAAGAGAGTCTCTCAACTTGAGTTTTGCCTGGCAATTTTTATTAGGAAAAATTGATATTAATAATTCAATCTTTTACTAATCCGCTGTGAAACTAAATAACCCATCTTTAGATTTGTTATCAGCATAATTTTAGTATTTTATAATATTTCAACCTTTGACCTTAGTTTGCTATCAATATACTCTATTAGTATGTTGACAACAAATTGAGAGCAAATATTAGTTTATTAAAAAATAATCTAAAATTGAAATTATTACAGCGGATAGATATATGGTTAGATTATTAATATCAATTAATTATTATTATTATTATTATTATTATTATTATTATTATTATTATTATTAATTTGTTATTGAAAAAATGTGTAGATGCAGCAGTATTTGACTTAGAATACACAAGATGGCTGGAGGAACACCACAGGTTGACGTGCGAGCTGAGAGCAGCAGTGCAAGAACATATACCGGAAAATGAGCTTAAAATTTACTTGGATAATTGCTTGGCGCATTATGATGTTGTTATGAATCTAAAGGGAATGGTCGCAAAATCCGACGTTTTTCATCTTGTTTCGGGTATGTGGAAGACGCCTGCCGAGCGTTGCTTCATGTGGATGGGCGGTTTCCGCCCTTCCGAACTTATTAAGGTACACCATTGTTATTGTTTTTTGTTTTCAGTTTTTTCTTTTTAAAACTAAAATCGAACTTAGAAAGCAAAAAAAAATGGTTTCACTTTTAGTTGTCGTTATTCAAAATCATCACGTTAGACTATATAACATATCCTAACACCTTAATCATTAACTTAAGCTAGTTTTTAGTTGAGTTGGTTTCTTGACATGGTATCAGAGCCAACGTGACAATAAATCACAAGTTCAAATCTCAATCAACCCTCATTTAAAATAGAATATTCAGCATCAGGTGAAAAGCACGTTCTATATTGCATTCACAACTCTAGCTTAAAATACTCACGTGCCGATAAGATTTTTATTTTTTATTGCACATATATAATATAACTTCAAAAAAGTCAACTATAAAGGGACAATTGCCTTTTTTCACCCTTTCAAGTTTTCATGGAGCATATAAGAAATTGTGTCAAAATATGTTATATATTCTCTTTTTAAGTTTCACCATCGCCTAATTCTGAACTTTTGGTCTCATGGTCTAATTAAATAGCCTAATTAGTTCTTGACCACCTCTCATTTGAGTCTAGGATATATTAATGATGATGGTCCTAATTAAGAGTTTATTTAAGTAGTTAAAATTTAACTATATTATTACTAACCCTACCTCGAAAAAGATCATAGAATAGAGGTACTATATATGACATTCTAAACAAGTTAGTAAAGTTTGAATTTTTATTTCAATTATCGTCCTCTCATAGTACAAATTAGACGTATAACCTTATTAATACTACTTGTTAAAAACACTTTTTTTTTGTGATAATAAGTTTTAAAATTAGCTTTTTGAATTTATAATAATGTGTGAATAGAAATTTTATAAATTATTAGTAACATTATTATTGGCAATGAACTAGTCTTTGTCATCTTATTTATAATATATATATATATATATATATATATATATATATATATATATATATATATATATATATATATATATATATATATATATATATATATATATATATATATATATATATATATATATATATATATATATATATATATATATATATATATATATAATCATTCTAATATAAAAATTTCAAACTTTAGTAATTGCATATCCTTCAATTTTATTTAAAATAATCTATTTAGAGCATGTTCAATATTGCTTTAATCAATATAATGATAAGATTTGACTTAGTTGAGTTAGAACGCTACTAAATCATTAATTGATGTAGCATTCGAATTTTTTTTTTTTTAAAAAAAAAACACTTTCAGTTTTAGGTTTCAATATCTCTTTTTCTTCTACCTTATTTCAAACCGAATTTAAAGCACAAGTGTTGTATGAAAAATTAGTCCATACTTTAATATACACTAATTTAAAAATAGCAAATATTTTCTAATGATTGTACTAGTCAAGTGAAAAAATTATTATCTTCGTACTTTTTGAGATTGGTATATACTAAAATAGTTTTTTTAAGGATAAATCTGTGGATCTTTCTCGAGCTGAGAAACTCCATGGACATATTCTCCTTTATGGTAATGAGTTGCAGTCTTCCTTTTCTTTCTAGACCCTGCTCATAATTTTTTTATGAGTGGACATACTGGATAAGATGATAATAATGATAACTATGATATACTAAAATAATATAGACCAACTATATAAAGGACTTTCTCAATTTAATAAGCTAACTAAACTAATAGTTTATCATTTGCTATACTATTCTCGTTAAACTAATTAACAACGTCTACTTTTACGTATAGCAAATGCTCACATCTAAATTGATGAACACCTTAATATTTAAGATCCTCTATTAATACTTCACATTAAAATCTTCTATCATTTGCTTTATTTTAATATACTTAAATATAGAAATATTATTTAGTATAATCCCTCCATTCCTTAAAGAAGTTCTCATTTGCCATTTT
This sequence comes from Amaranthus cruentus, assembly GCA_019425755.1. NCBI lineage: Eukaryota > Viridiplantae > Streptophyta > Magnoliopsida > Caryophyllales > Amaranthaceae > Amaranthus > Amaranthus cruentus. Next base: position 2,464,753 of record CM033463.1, read on the forward strand.
GAGGTGTTACATTAGTTGTTCCATAAAGAATCTTTCCATTTATGTCACAAATTTTGGACAAAAATAACATTATTTATACTCATTTTAATATTTTTATAATGTGTATATACCCCACATATCCTCCACTAACTTCAATTTAACATTTTAATATTCCTTATGATCCCCACATGTTTCCCACTAAAATATATCTACTATCTAAAATATTCGATTTTTCTTAATTTCCGTGAACATTTCTTTTAGAAACTTCATTATAGAACGGATGAAGTATAAGACTTCCTAATTTTAAGATTTTATTCATCAAACATGTTGAACATTTCCAAAACTTTCGTGGTCACATGCATAAGGTGTCTCTCTATATGTGATAAAGGAACTCATCTTCTAACAGAAAACCCTAGTAAAGTTCACATAATATTCACTATCTTATAAAGGAGTACTCTATATTTTGTGCACTTTCATGCACGCCAACCTTGTTGTTACCTTTTTCTTCACATATCAATCGGTACAAATATTACAAAATTAATAGAAATTACTGAATTGTGTGGATAAGATTAAAATTAGCAGAAAATTAGAGAATGTATAGTCGATAAGAATTAAAAAATTGATGGGACACTATTTAAGAATAAAAATGTTATAAAGTTTAAATGACAAACTAAAATGAAAAGTGCGACAATTCGTAGAGACAAAGGAAGGTATTCCCCTTTGTTACATATGCAACAAGTATAATTGTAGTGTTTTTAATGGTTGTGAATTAAAAGTATATATACATTAAATATATCTATCCGCCATACAGATTGTCGCAATAGTAAAATAACAATAGCCAACCAATCGCCATATATTGGCGACCACCATCCACCTGAAAACCTTATCATCGCCATTGGCAACCAAGCATGTGGGTTAGTATCAGAATGTAAGTCATAATCAAAAATAAAATTACACTCCTTCGAACTCACTTTATATGTCCACTTTTCATTTTGAGTCAATTCACCCTATTTGTCCACTTTTCTTTTTTGGCATAGATTTTTTTATCTAAATACCCTATGTTCACACAAGTAAGACCATAATACCCCCACTTACATTATTTCAAATAACCCAACTACTACCTTTAAAATTATTATAATCACTTAAATACCTCCACTTTTACTATTCCCAATACCCAACTAACACTTTTACAATTAATTTAATCAATTAAAATACCCAACTACCACCTTTTAAATGATTCCCACACCACCCTTAATAACCGTGAAAACCCAAATAGGACATCTAAAATGATTTGTAGGGAGTATAAGCTAAGACTGCATGGAGTTATGAGTACAATTTGTCTTTGAGTTAAAGAGTGTTAAGTGTGGGGAAGAAGATCTCATGTAAGGGTATGAAAATAAATGAAGAAAGGAATCTTTAAGAAGGTTTCTATTAATAGACTTAAAATGAGGTGATGTTCTTGTTCAAGCCTAAAGCAATGTTTGTTACTTCTTATAATACATGCCCTCTACATGGAAGGTATGAAAATATGGGCAATACTTGCACGCCTCTTACTACTTCCCTGCACTCTATTTTTCTCTTTATTCATGAATTTTTGGATCATTATTAATTATTTCATTTTTTGGTTTTTAGTTATTTATTTTACCAAATCTCTAACATCATCACATATATATAGAAGTGTAGGATTTAGGATAATTGTAATGTGTTGCTCAATTATGGCTAACCTAGGGTTGGTTTTAGGGATCATTTGAATTCATGTGACGGATAAGTACTTGTATAGAAATAAAGGTTGGTCTCAAAATACGAACATACACTTACTTTTTGTATGGCTGGTGCCAACGGTGAAACATACATGAAAGGGGCCCTCTTGACTTTTTCTCTGAATATAATATATTTCATATGTATATAATGATTTTAATAAATATTATAAAACAAAAGTTCACTTACACTATGTTTGGATAGCAAATTAGGAGAGAAAAGAAAGGAAGGGAAGGGGAAGGAAAGGAAGGGAAAAGAAAGGGAGGGATAAGCAGGGAAAGTGTAAGTTGTTTGTTTAGAAGGGAAGAGAAGGGAAAAGGAAGGAAAATATTTTCCTTCCAAATCTTTCCTCTTTAGGAGAGATTATCTTCTTAACAAAATTTGTTCAAATTTTCCTTCCAAATTCCTTCCCTCCAAATCTCTTCCCTCTAAATTTGTTATCAAAACAAGGGATACCTTCTCCCTCTAAATTCCTCCCCTTCCTTTCTCTCAATTTCCTTCAATCCAAACACACCCTTAGTGTTAAATTTAATATTTTGTACCAAAAATTCAGGAGTGTAAACATTTGATGTCCCCTCATTTTTAACCCAAATTTAAAGTCTATAATCTAATTAAATCTTTGCCCTTCTTAACTTTTGACCTAAGCTTTGTCTCTAAATAATACAAGTTACACATGACTTAATTCACGTGCTTAGGATCGAAATGAAATGCAATGTTTATAAGAGACTCTATTAGTAATTTTTCGATAATATAACATTATTGATCTTAGCTTATTTTTGTCACCTTACCTCACCCAGACTCTACCTTTGAGCGGGATATTAAGTATGATTATGATAAACTTAGCTTATTTTTAATTTATTTATTTCTTCAAATTAATATAGAATAATAAGTAAAATGTAAAAATGTAAATGTAGATAATATTACACCAAATCGAGCCATTGAGTGATCAACAATTGATGGGCATATGTGGATTGCAACAATCAACACAAGAAGCAGAAGATGCACTTTCACAAGGATTGGATGCACTCCAACAATCTTTATCCGATGTGATCGCCTCAGACTCATTGAGTTGCCCTCCAAACATGAACAATTACATGGGTCAAATGGCTCTTGCTATGAACAAGCTTTCTACCATGGAAAATTTTGTTAGACAGGTACCTTCATTTTTAATTATGTTTTATTAATTAATTATATGCTACTTTATTACTAATTAGTCCATAATTGTTATGCTTAACATGCATGCATATTTTAGTATCTTTTATTACATGAAGACATGTACATACTTATGAGAATCATGGGTTAGTTTAGTCACTAGTGGAAAAATCCTCATATGCTGCGGTTTTTTGCCCATTAAATGTTGCGGTTTTAACCCTAAGTATTAGTAATGATAGCAAATAACATATTTTAAATGTTACGATTTTAAAACGCAGCACAAAAAACATTATATGATGCGATTTTTAGGGTGAACCGCAGCATATTCTTGTGATAGAAATTAATGAATATCGATTCCTAACACCTAAAAAAAGAATTTATCCTCTCTCGCTTCTTGCCGGTAGAAATTCCCTAGCTAGACATGTTAGTGCACTAGGTAGTCTACTAGATAGCTTTTTTGGAAAAATAGAAAACAATTCTATTAATTTTGTTAGATCGTGATATATTTTACAAAAAATAGACTATAATACTAATTTTTGAAAGACTAACTAAGAGGGGTTTGACGAATGACTGATAGTTAATAGTTGATCAATTGTTAATACAATGATCTGTTCGCTAATATACGCCAAGGAGTCATGGTTTCACTACAACAAATTTAGCTTTTTGCGACATTGGATTTAGTGGCATTAAAAAAAGGTCACTAATTCATATTTTTAGTGTAATAATTATTAGTTTTTATTTTAAGTTCCACCATAAAGTGATTTAGCGACACTTAATTTGGTCTTTAGTGGCATATGTAATTGTCACTATAGTCTGTAATGGCATTTATGAGAAATGTCACTAGATCCTATGTCGCTAAAAGCTTTAGTGTGACTTTTTAATATGCCGCTAAAGGCTCTAATAAATGTCACTAAATCCTCTATATACACTATAAGAAATTTGAAATAGTGACATTTAAATTAAATGTCACTAAATATATCCCACTAAAAACAAATTATGTTGTAGTGTAAATAGTAGGGATTATTTTTAAAATATTGATATTTAATTGTAATATGTTACACAGTTATAAAAATAGAAAATTCATCCATATATAGATGAGTATTCAACCCATATTACCTATTACTGTCTTAGATTCACCAACCTTGTTATATGCATGGCTTCTAAATTCAAATAACAAACACTACAACATAATTTGCTTTTAGTGGGATATATTTAGCGACATTTAATTTAAATGTCGTTATTTCAAATTTCTTATAGTGTATATAGAGGATTTAGTGACATTTATTAGCCTTTAGTGGCATATTAAAAAGTCACATTAAACTTTTAGCGACATAGGATCTAGTGACATTTTCTCACAAATGCCACTATAGACTAAAGTGACAATTACATATGCCACTAAAAACTAAATTAAGTGTCGCTAAATCACTTTTGGTGGAACTTAAAATAAAAACCAATAATTATTACACTAAAAATATGAATCGGTGGCATTTTTTAATGCCACTAAATCTAATGTCGCTAAAAGCTAAATTTGTTGTAGTGTGACTCCCTCCAATTCTTTTCAATTGTATCGTTTTCTTATTTGGCAAATTCATATCAATTGTTCCATTTCCTTTTTTGCCAATGATTTTTTTATTTAAATGCCCATGTTCACACAAGTTTTGACCAAAATATCCCCACTTTTACTATTTACAATACCCCAACTATCACCTTTACGATTTAATCAATTAAAATATCCCAACTATGACCTTTTTGGTGGACCTTATTTCACTCTTAAAATTTGTCTTCAACCAAATGGAACAATTGAAAAGAATTAGAGGGAGTATAAAGTAAGCAAGTTCAAGCTCATATAGCTTGCATGCATACAAGAATATTAAAAAGGACCATACCCTTAAATTAAAGGCAATATTTTTTACTAAAATTTAACAAAAGGAAATACTTCCTCCGTTTCATAATACTTGTTATTGATAGTGACATTTTTTCACACAACATGTTACACTCAGTAGCAATTATTATAAAACGGTGTAAATAATAAGAAAATTTGAGTGGGACCAATAGATGGGAAGTAAAGAATCAGGTGAAGCTATGGGTTGGAAAACCTACTACAATCAGATAACCTACTACAAGAGCCTAACTCATCATTATTGGAGTATTAAAAGGGTTCCTAAAAGGACATATGTCTTTCTATAATTCTTTTTTTTTTTTTTTATAAATGGACCTCTCAAATTTAGGAAAAAGAAAAATAAAAAAATCCCTAATGTTATGGTTAGAACAAGACATAAGCATAGTGACAGGTTAGTGAGACGTGGCTTCTTATACCAACTTTCTTTAACTTAATTTTATTTTTAATTATTGCAAATTGGTTGATTATTTTTTATGTGTTTAATTTCAACTACTATTTTTATAGTTTAATAACCACTTGTTAGAAGATTATTAGTTTTGCTAACATGTTTAGTTTTAATTTGATGATTAACAACCAATTAAGTAGTTAAGTTGATTATACATACATATATACAATCCCACCATCACCTAATTAAGGTGGTATTTAATAGGTCAGATATACACAATCTTATTCTTATTTTAGTGATAAATATTAACAAAGAGATTGTTTCCGATTTAAGTTGATTAATAAAAAATAAAGGACATGGTTCAAATATAACACTTCGAATTTAAAATAATCAAAAATTTTAGATGACAGGATTTCAAATATAGTTTTATGACTTTTTGAATTTCATCTCAATTAAGGAACCAAATTTAATTGGACTATATGTTAATGTTAATCTTTAAATTAGGTTAAAATATTGCTTGTATTTTTTTTATTAAAGTTCAATTTTAAATTTAAATAGCTTATTTTACTTTTTTCAATTTTATGTGAGTACACAACTTAAGTCATAGATTTTTTGGTTATATTTTGCTCTTTATCAATTTATTACTTGAGAATCTAGAAGAATTTTAAAGGAATAAAGACCACATAAAAGAATTATCTAGGACCAACATTAATTACTTCAAGAAGAAAAATAGACATTTCAGAAAAAGAAAACCACCAAAAATTAACTGCCTCATGTCCTTTGTTTGAACAAGAAAATTTTGTTCGTCATTTTGACTTTCTTGACTAACGTAATTGCTAAAATAAACATAAATGTAGAATAAATTAGTGTGTTGAACAATGAATATTGATCGTATAGAGGCACTTTTAATTAGGATAATTAAAAAAAAGAGATTTTTCATTTCATAAAATTAAATATATATATTATTGTTATTCTAAGTATGAGAAAGGTCTCGAACATAGGAGTATTATTTATATTAATTGGAAGGGAAAACTTATTAAATCAGTTAGAGGTTAAAAGAAGCGAGAGGGCTAAATGAAAATCAACTCAGAATTTTTCTTTGATAGTGATATTTGTTCTGCATTTGCGAAAAAAAATATCTCATTGTTAGTAGAGTGAGAATAATTGAGCATGGACGTAGTAGTGCACTGTTGTGAACACATTTCTCTCCTATGGTGGTAGGAGAGTATATACAATAAGCAAACCTGAAAAGGCTTTACTAAGCTAACTTAGAAAAGTGATGTTTTAGAGAAAATATAGTAACTTAGCTATACAAAGTACATTTGGGATTAGAAAGCTGCCATTTAGCTTATGTACTAGAACTAGTGGCCGATTTTAGTGCATTTGAATGGCATCAAGGATTGTGTTTTGAGGTAGGATCAGGGTTGACCCTAAGTCAGGACAAGGCGTGTTTACGTCTAGGGTCCCCCTTAAATTTTAGCTTTCAATTAGCGCTAAGGTTGGATTTTTAGCACAATTTAAAATTATTACATGAATTACATGTTAAATGTGAATTTTTGTTAATTAATAAACACAAAATCTTGAAAAAGACGGTTTCATAGTAAGACTATTTTTAATAAACTAACCTAATGTATACTTTATTGTCTAAAAATTATTCACTTATAACCTAAAAAAGTGATCAGATACAATTTTTAAATGATTACTTTTTTTCCTAGTCCTAAAACGATCACTTATAACCTTAAAGTGATCACTTATCATCTTAAAGTGATCACTTGCAATCTTGGATTGATTCATTAGAGAAATAGACTAATTATATGAGCTTATCTCATGTTCAGATACAAGACTTGTTGATTAATAAATTGTAAACACAATTTTCTTTTGTGAAACGATCTCATTGTGAGATGCTCTCCCTCATGCAATGAATAGTCCAACTAATATAGTTACTAAATTTTGAATCACAAATTCTTACTTGAGAGTGTCTTTACAAGAGACTCGTCTCAAATGGACCGACCCATTATTACTTAGAAAAAAACTTTTAAAAAAATGCGCGTTGTGTAATCATATTTTGAGTTGGTGTTATAACCTGTTAAAGTTGGTATTATAACCTATTAAAGTTGGTATCTCCAAATAGGTTATAATACCAACTTTAATCGATTATAACACCAATTCCAAATACCAACTCTAATAGATTATAATACCAACTTTAATAAGTTATAACACTAACTCCAAATAGGCTCAACCGCACGTGTCAATTTTTAGATTTTTTTCTTTTTTTTTTAATTAATGAGAATGTGGGTTGTGCTTTTTTGAGAGGTGTCTATACTACAGACAGTCTCTCAAGAAAGAATCTATTCTTATTTTGAATTTATCTCACCGAGAGGCGGTCTGAGTAGCTTAATGGAAACACAGATTCTTGTGAGAGACGGTCTCTTTAAGAGACTATCTCTAATTAGATTAGCCCATAAATAAAAATGTAAAGTAAGAGTGGTATTAAACTATTATGGACTGGGCCTAAGCGAGATCTCTCATAAAGACGGTCTCTCAAAAGACCGGCTGGAATTGAGAAAGTGGGGTCACCAAGTATTAATGGACCTTGAAATAGGAAGTTGGAAAACAATATGGACGGAAAGAGAATGTGGGCCCAATAAAAATATCAACATCGGGAGATCTCTTTAGGCCCATAACATTATGATGTCATAGTCATAACCGCTTGACTTACCAGACTCATTTGCCCATTCCACTCTCATTATTCTCTCTTTCTCACATGCCCTTTTCAATCTATTTTCTATTCCCCTTTCTCTTTCTTTTTACCACCCATTATCTTTTTTCTTTGTCTACTTAATTTTTATACTGTTTCATGTATGAATTTATGAATTATGGTTTATAAAATTTATGATGATGATAAGTAACCATCATTAGGCTTGATTATAATTATTACTCATGTTTGATGATTTATGCTCATCATAAATTCACAAATCAATTTTAATAATAATCAATTAATTATATATCTTTTTATGTATAGACCTTGTAGTTCGCTGGTAAAATTTATATTTGAAAATTATGGGTTAATATAGTGTTTGAAGGATTTTCATTCACCCTTGTAACAAAAATTCAATCCTAATCAACCAACTTTTCAACATAACTAGTAGTAAAGATAAAGAACACTCCCAGTATCCCGCACAAGGTAAGGTCCGGGTGGAGAGTTTTATTTTTTCTTGAAAGATGCGAACAAATAATACTCGTTCCCCCAAAGAGGAGGTAAAGAGAGATGTGCACATCCCCAATTGATACCTACACCCAGTAGGGGTCGAACCCCAAACCTTTTACTCTACATGCAGGTGTTCTATCCATTGAGCCACAAGCGCTTTTGGTATAACTAGTAGTAAGTAACTAAAATTATTAGAATAAGCTTTATCATGCTAGAACAAATGAAATAGTACACTAGCTAGCTAGATTTCTCCTATTTAACTTAAGACTTTGGATTAGCCCTATAGTAAAAGCCCAAGGGTTATTCAAAAACTCCTCTTTCCCTCTTACATTATACTTCTTGCAAGAGTACATGAAATATAATAGATAGAAAATTATAGAAAATAAGACAAAAAACAAATGAATGATTAATGAGTGATTAAGATGAAAAGAAAAATATAATTGTAGCTAAGATTAAAAACATAAGAGTGAGAATATTGTCAAAAAATTTTACAAATATGATAAATGGTAAAATAAACTAAAATGAAAAATAATGCGAACTGAAAGGGATATATGTGTATGTATCACTAATCTATACATGTGTAGTCATAGTTTTGTTGGGATTGCTAAACCATTTTCAAAAACGTAGTTTTTAAATATCAACTAACTTCATAATGTCAATTCTAAACATGATTATCACAACAATTAGACCCGTAAAAGTTGATTAGTCCTATTCACACCCAAAAGCGACTCTAAATGTTAGCCTTATGTTTCCATTACCATTTCACCATAAAAGTCTAAAGAAATCATGTTAGTTCATTCATATTTTCATCTAATTATCTTTGATATGTGGTAATAAACGGTGATAATGAGAATAAAAAACTAGTGTAACTTTAAAATCTCTTGGCTACCTTGATGGCCATATTTATCCCACTTCAATCATTTTATTTTCTTCATAAAATTCATTCCAATGCATTACCAGTGGAGATATGGTATTAGGTGGTAAAGGATATTTGTAAAAAAAAATTGTGATCAAAATTTCATTACCATGAAAAGATATAAAACTTTTATTAAAATTTTACACAATAAATCGTTCACATTACCACCATTTAATATCACCTATCAAACGAGCCGTTAGTCTTTTTTTTTATGGGAGATCGTGAAATTATTTACCTTTATTGTTATTTTACAAGTCTTTTCATACGACCTTTGATTACAAGTAATCAAATATTCTTCTTTAGAGTCCAGTTCACATTTATATGGATAATTCAATCTCTTTTATCTTAAGTTTGAGGATAATTTTTTAAGAATGTTAGCGTAAAACATAAGTTTTTTCAGCGCACTTTGGTCTCACTCGTGCGCATTCGGGAAAACTTTTCATGAGGTCACCCATCCTAAGACTACTCCCCACCAACCGCGCTTAACTGTGGAGTTCTTAACAAATGGACTCCCATAAAAAGAGATGCATCAATTACTTTTCAAGCTAAATCTGAGGTATTACAATTAGTGTCATATATATATATGTTAAATACTCACGTGAGATTATGATTTGGTTGACATTTTAGATACTTCTATTTGCACATGTTAAGAGAAAAGTCTAAATACTAACATACCGACTTAAGAGGCATATGGGTGTGATTGCGCCACCTAACTTTAAATATTCAATAATACTTGTAAGGACAAGAAAATAAATAAATCAAATCAAAATGTAAGTAAAAAGTCCCTCCAAAATTAATCCATTATACTAACTGTAAATTATAATAATATTATATATCAGCAATCTTTGTATAAGACCCATGAGACTGACTTATATATAATGATGATGATCTCACTGTGAGACGTTTTCATTTGAAAATTTGTTTACGACAAATTAAGTAAAAAATTTTGATTGTGAACTACAAAGAAAAAAAACAATAGTGGCAACTCTTTGGACTATAAATGCTATTTTTTTCAATAATGCTAAATTTAGAGACGAATTCAAAACACTAATATAAGAGTATTGAACATTCAACTTTTCATTTGTGCTAAATCAACTCAACCATCATTATTTAGTATTATATATATTAATAATATTTCTAATCAAAGACGGGGCCATACACTAGTTTAGCCCGGCCCGGACATAGATTGCCCTTGATAATTATAATAACATGGAATGAAAAATAATTTTTCAGGCAGACAGTCTAAGGCACCAAACACTTCATCGACTACACCAAATCCTAACGACACGACAAGCGGCGAGGTGTTTTCTGACGATTGCCGAATACTTCCACCGTCTCCGAGCACTGAGCTCCTTGTGGATGGCTAGGCCACGCCAAGAATAGATAGCTTGAACAACATCCCCAAATGAAGCTAGCTAGATATTTAGCTTGCTAGTAATAGGATAAATCATGGAAACGTACTTTCACAAAATATTTCCCACTTTGATAATCTTTTTTTTTAATGATTAATTTAGCTAATTAAATATAATATATGCTTCATTGCCTTTAAAATTCTAAATTTAATATATTTTTATTATTACTTCTCATGATCGTCTTATAAATATATGAAAATGTGTATAAACATAATTAGTATACGTATGGACTATGGTTAGATGGAGTAGCATTAAACTAGACAATGTCTTAATCTTTTTTGAGGAGGCTTATCTTGTCAATTAGTATGTTGGATTAGGGATATGATATGATCAGGCCCGTCGATTCACCTGTGCAGCCTGGGCTACTGCACAGGGCCTCAACATTTGTAATAGATAAAGGGGCCCATCTATACAATAACATTGATATATAAATAGATATAAACACGTTGACTCGTCGTAATAAAGTGGATTTTGAGCTAAGATGGTTATGTGTTCAATTCCTAAGACCTACAAATAATAGTGTTGATTTTTATTTGTACGGTTGATTTTATTTTAATTTATATTTTATTTTGAGATAATTTTTTTAAGATCATCCTCGCTCTCTCTTCAATATTGAATTCCCATTTACATTTTCATATTTGCCAAGACAATATTTCAATTCTACGTGATGTATCTAATTGTGCCTAATTATAAATTATAAAAATTAATATTATTAATAATACTACTTATATTAAGACGAATTAAACAAAATCTAACTAGACTATGTTTTAACTAATAGATTGAAAAATAAAAATACAAATTAAGAGGAACTATATAAAGTGTTCAAATTTAAATGGGACATTAATACCGAATCAGTTGAAATATTAATATATATGTCGTTGAATACTTGAATTTAGGAATTCGGTGATCTTATCATCACTTTTGATACTAATTGTGATTTAAATCAACACATCTCATTATATCATATTTTTATTATCAATAATTTAATTACCCTGAAATTATAATCTTATATTACATATAGTTTTACAACAAATATATCGACTGAATAATGAAATTTACAAATTTATTGAAATTAATAGTTACTTATTAAAAATTCCATAAATATAAGCTTAAGAGCCCATTTTATATATTTTGTACAGAGCCTCTAATTTTTTCGAGACGGCCCTGTTTATCATAATTAAATATGTGTATCATCAATTATGTTCATACCAAAAAATCAATTACACGCTATCTTTATCTTCTCTCCCGTTTCTTTATGTCTAATCCCTTTCATGGGTTTTCTCATTCACTTTCAGATTGAAAACGGGTATGGATTGTCTTCCTCTTTTTTCTCATTCACAAGTGGTTGATTGATATTTGTTTATGCAAAAATCGCAACAATTTATAATGAGCAAGGGTAACTATCATAGAATGATAAAATTAGATAGATACAGTTCACACGATCATCATACAATACTATAAAAATTTTGAAAAATTTCAAGTGTCATCCTCTAAGGAGACATGACAAATAGAAATTTTTGATTTGTTAGGAAATTACTCTATGACATATTATTTGGAGTAAATTTTATTTAACAATGATATGATCAAAAATGGTAAATGAATAAGTTATAATATATAACAATAATTAAGGAAATAAGTATAGTAAATATTTTGAATTAATCTTTTGTATTAGGATCAGGGATAAAATTACATATACAAATATTTTGACATAATTGACTCTAACTATTTTTGAGAGAAAATAATATAATATTATAATAAGTTCATATTGTTTGAATATTCTAAAAAAAATAGTAAATTAAGTAATCAAATTGACAATCTGAATAAATATAAGAAAATCAATCATCAACTCAAAAAATAAAAAATTAATCATTAATTAATAATTTTCTGTTTGAATTTAAAATAGTTAATAAGTATTATTAATTTTTAAAAGTTAATTAATAATTGAAATTGAAAATATGAACAATACGTAATGTATTGACTAACTTAATATCAATATGTAAATAAATAAATTTATGATTTTGATATCTAAATTTTTAGTCTAATTGCGACTTATATTATTTTAGCATATTAAGATAAATATTAGCAATCAGATATTTTAATTTCAATACTAGTTAGTAGATATTTAAAAAATTAGAGTAGTATCTTACACTATTATTGATTTATAACTATAATTGAAATATATAAAAATAAAACTAACATGTTGAAATGTGTTTTAGAATAATTTTATATTAGCTTAAATGGCAAATAAAATTAATCATGTTATGTACTTTACTCATCTACAAATTAACTATTTAAATTTATTACACATATAAAGATGTCATATCACCCTATTTTAACAATTATTATTTATTACTTAATCCTTAGTGTATAATATATTTATATCTTTATACTAAGAATTTCGTGCATTGCACGTGGTTTTATACTAGTAACATATATTAAAAGTGTTGTGAAAAGCCACATGTCTTTTTTTAAGAGCATTTGCCATCATATCATAATCATAACATATATTAAAAGTGTTGTGAAAAGCCACATGTCTTTTTTTAAGAGCATTTGCCAAGTGGAACATTTTTAGTGGAGTATTGTCATTGTCATTAATCTATTAGATGACTGATTTATTGAATGAAATTATTGACTGAAATCATTGGAAAAGGAAAAGAATTATTAACTGATTTAGTTGCAAGGAATTATTGATTGATTTAGTTGCAGAAATTAGTACAATTTTGAGCCTAAATTATTTTAACTAATCTTTAAATTGACTGAAATCATTGAAAATATACTGATTTAATTGCAGGAATTATTGACTGATTTAGTTGCAGAAATTAGTACAATTTTGTGCCTAAATTATTTCAACTAATCTTTAAGTTGTCAATATCAACTGGATTTATTGTTCTTGCATCGAGATGATAAGATTTCTAATCCAAATTAATTTTCTATAATGATTGTAAATATTAAGAATTATTTAAGTGATATTTCTGACCTATTAAATATACTGATTTTGTGCTTAAATTATTTTCACTAATAATATACTTTAATCTATTGACTTAAATAATTTGAAATATTATGAATGATTTCAGTTTTATTTTTAAGCTATTCAGAATAGGTAATTTCATAAAATTGACAAAAATCAGTGGAAATATTGAGAACTCATTTACATGCTCAAATTAGAAAATAAAATATTTAAAGAATATTACTGATTGATTAATTGAAACATTTTTGCAATCAGTCATTTTGCTTGCAAATGTCTGATATTAAAAAATAATTAAATATATACTTTAATCAATTGACAAAAATAATTAGAAACATTATGAATCATTTCAGTTATATTTTTAAGCTATTCAGAACAGGTAATTTCAGAAAATTGACAGAAATAAGTGGAAATATTGAGAACTGATTTACATGCTCAAATTAGGAAATAATTTCAGAAAATTGACAGAAATCAGTGGAAATATTGAGAACTGATTTACATGCTCAAATTAGGAAATAATTTCAGAAAATTGACAGAAATCAGTGGAAATATTGAGAACTGATTTACATGCTCAAATTAGGAAATAAAATATTTATAGAATATAATATTACTTTTGTAATATTACTTTTGTTTTCTTATAGTTTTTTGCAGAAATTATGTATGTATGATTCACATAAATATTCATATCTAATGTTTTGTTATGTAATTATTATAATATTAATTATATTTGAATGGAGACTCATAAATATGATAAAGACACTATATAATTAAATCATTAATTAAAATTAATATTTTTATATTAACTCATATTAAAAAATCCGTGCATTGCACGAGTTTCTATACTAGTAAGTACCAAAAGAAAATTCTAATTATATACAACCTATAAATTAAACAAGAACTCGCACAATATATTAAAATTAGATAATTATGAAATATTTTTAGGTATGAAGTTCAATACAAGCATCCAACATGTAAAGTTTTGGTTACCGCATGGATTTTTTAAAAGTTTTGGTTACCACGTGGAAAACTCAAAACCACAAGGTTACCATATGAAATTTCCCAAAAATAATTAAATGGATAAAGTTAAAAGGAACGGAATAGTATAACATTACAAATTATTCGTGTTTGGCACAACCATTGACTCATTGTAAATCCAACTTTTTAATAGAGACAATTTTGTGAGAAACTGTCTCGATGATACGACTTTATATAAGAAAGTTATATTCTCATAGACTAATTCTTTATTAAGACCTTCTCATCGTGAAACGGCTTAACATAGGCTGGCCCAAAAACTAGAAGAGCTCGTTACCTTTTCAGTTTCATTAATATTTTCTCTAAAATTACTGCAGTATAATTTTTTGGTTACTTGTATGGGCCCGTCTCATAGCGAGACGGTCTCATACAAGACTTGTTAATTCTCATAATATGTATTAGATGAACTATTTAACACATATAGAATGTGTCTCACGGTAAAACCGTCTCATATGATGATTTGTGTTTTCATACAAAGCTTGAACACATGATGAATATTTGAAACAAATTAGCAAAAAAAATATTAAAAGAGTCGTATAATATGCAACTTTGAAAATATTTCCCAAAGTAAGTAAGCACTTTTTTCTCATAGCACAAGTTCGAGATTGTTCGTTGTTAGAAGATTTTGACCAAGTTTTTATACCCAACTTTTGAAAATATTTCCCACGGTTCAGGGTTGTTCGCTATTATTATCAAAATGGGATATTAGATAATAACGGGATTAAAGATGATTTTATTCAATTATAGAAAGTTGATAACCATAAAATAGGAAATTAATAATTGAAATCCTATAAATTAACCTTGTATAATTGACATGACCCAAAAAAAAATAGCAAATGAAATTAGAGTTGTAATTGTTGGGTGTAGGTGAGGGGTAGGTTTGTAACATCCTGCTCAGCAAAACATGATCACATCTGAACCAAAAGCAAAACCGAGTATTTACAAGTACAAAATGATGATGTTTTAGATTTAATGGCGCCATATATTCCTTAATGATCATTTTAAATGAATGCAGTGCAGATCATATGATTTACAAACAATAGATATTTCAGAAACAGGGAAAGTGCAATGCTAACAGAAAGAGTACAGATTCAAACCGAAACACAATACACAATAAGTACTTGATCCTTTCGAGGAAACAGAAAATACGACAAGCGGGGCAAATATTATTTTAGTCCCCAGCACACGTCAAACGACATCGGTGCAGCTAACAGTTACAAGACAAAATACGACTTACAAACCGAGAAAATGAAACAAGCGAGTTCAGAATTCAGAAAAACATTCGCAGTTACGATGAAATGCCTGAGAAGAAACCAGCAACATGTTCATTGCAGAGCAGCGAATAGAGCTGTCAAAGTGACCAATCGACATGGTTTGATGAGGCCGAGTCGTAGACTCTAGAATGGTCCATACCCATGTATTGTGGGACTTGTTCCATCAAAAGATCACCATGAAATTGGCCGCTAAAAGGTTGCGGAGAGAACTGTCCGAGCCCAAGATGACCCGATGGCACAGCATGTAAGCCACAATCAGGATCATTATCGCCCTTGAAACCCCACGATGAACTGTTGTTTGGCAAGTGCGCAACTGAAACACAATGAGGTGTAGTACACTGGGTGACAGCAGCTCCATCAATGTTCATCGAGTTACCTAGTCCAGTACCTGATGAATGATTTCCGGAGCTCCAAGTTTGATTTGACAGAAGAGAGAGAGCACAGCTCGAGTCAGAAGAGACCCCTGTGATGCATTCTCCAGACGGAAAAGAAAAGCTAGAACCACTAGCTGAACCTTGCAGAAACACCTTTGAGGGAGGTTCCTCAGAGTTGCCTGTAGATATAACAACTTATATAAATGAGATTATAACTTTCAACAACAATGCCGGTGCTTCAATTTAAAAAGATTGGGGTCGGCACATGAACCAATATATTAGTCCCAATGGTCGTCCACATGGATTCTGTTCTCCATTCATTTTGGTTTTCTAACATCATGGCCTCGAAATATATAACTTCCAAGAGACCAAGACTCTCAAATTCTACAAGGATGACACTATCTCATCAATCTTATTGAGGACTATCCAGATTCTAATCTTCTACCATTAGTAGACTAGTGAAGGAAAAGGCACATGGCCTTACAAGTTATAAAAACTGAATAGTCGAATATCCGACATTTTTCCAGATAATCAGTTATCGGATATCCACATATTATAATATAAATTCGGATATCCGATATTCATACGAATAGACTTCTAATATTAAAAAATCCTTTTGACTAAATTCAGATGTCGGATATCTTCGAATATTCGATTGGAATTTTTAAACTTATCCTCATTGGCATCGGATATCAGATATCTCAGGTATCCTGTATGAATATTGTCGAATGTCAAATTGGATATTAGATATATTAACATTCAGATATCGAATCCAATTTGACTGCATTCTTACTTTCGGCAAGAATTTTATCCTGCTATATTGATCTTTGTGGTGATTATGAACAGAATTATAAAAATATAATCGCCATCAATATTCAATGTCAAGCTGTTGCATTTATGAGTTAGTCGTTTGATGATGATGATCCAATAATGTATTGTTGCTAGATAATGGCAAAGACTACGAAGGCAAAGGCAAGAACCCAAGGGTGGGGGTGCACGCTTAAGCTGAACTTCTTAAATCATTGTGTTTTGTCCACTTTATTTTCCGCACATTTATTTGTTCAAGTCAATTGGTGTAATTAATTTGCAAAATAGTACTACTACCAAATAAGAAAAGGTCTTGGAGTATTAGATATTGGCGACAAGATGAAAGAGAATTGTTTGTGTTGGTGATCACCCGCAAAGACGATTGGAAGAAGCACCAAAAATAGAGGATGCTATAAGAGAAAAAGATTGAAGATGATTTGGATTACAAGAGCGAAGAATGACATGAAAACTAGGATCTACCAACAAATATGACAAATGACAATGAATAAGAATGGATGGAGGCAAATTTATATACACGATAATTGGAATTGCTTTGAAAGTTCTTGTATATAGACTATATACTATATAGTGTTAGATTAGGGTAAAGGAAAGATGTATTGTTCCCGACGCTCTCTCCTGTTACTTGTTTTGATGCGTGTAGATGAACCCATATTTTGAATTAAGTTTTGGTATTGTTATTATAAACTTTTAGCCTCTTATAGTTGGTCAATAGCTTTTTTCTTCGAAATTAATCTATATCTTTTGTAATTTGTTCAGTTAAGAAATCTTTCGTAACTACCAACATCAAATTTACCACACTTATTACCAGCTATGTGTAGATCATGTTGCTAATTGCCAAACAAGAACAATGCCTTCATTCTCTAATAAAGAGTAACATCTTCGCGCCTCGCTAAAGTAAAAAAGAAAAGAAATGCGAAAATAAGCAACATTGCAGTAATATTGCTTTAAAGTTCAACTATGCCCTGTTTGAAAAAAGAGAGATATTTTATGTAATGGTAAAATGTTTGGGTATAATTTGCCCCAAATGTTCTATACGGAAATCCATGATCCTTCATTTAAACGCTTCCAATCATGCATCAGTATTTGCTATTTTAGTTCTCATTACCATCTAGTATAGGAGCATAATATATAACCATGGGCCATGGTCCATAAAATATCCAAGGAGATACCTTAGGATGAACATTTATATAGGACATCCCATATCCCACATTCCAATCCCCCAAACCCTGATCATACTTCCTATGAACGAGATACACTAGGTACGATGATGATGATGATAACATTAAATCATATGCTAGTAATATGCTATTAAATAAAGTTCTCGTAGTGGTGGACAAATTATCGGTACATTAAGCAAAAACATCCGAAGTAGTAGATTAACAACTGTAGGTTTACTCCTTTTAATTAGCATGAATATGGATTTTCCGGGGGTTCATCATTGATCATACAGATTGAAGGATGAAATTACCTGGCCAGATAATGGACCTGGACTGGCCAGATACCTGCTCAGAGGTCTCAGAACCCAGCCACAGATCCCGTTCAGGATGCCTTGAATACGCAGAGAAGTCCAATACAAATCCACCACTTCTGCTGGCATTATCTGCAATGTATCAATTACGATTTCTGAGACGAAAATGAGCTCACATAGTATATTCAAAAAGACTCAAAAGTTGCAGTAACCCACCACCATATAGGGATGAAGAGAGACGTCCCAAGCGTGATGATAACAAAGATCCAGGTGGTGGCTTTCTGCGACGCTCATTATGACCAGCAAGGCGTCTGCGACAACTTCGTTTCCCTTGGTCAAACTCAGGAAGTTGATGAAATCTAAGATACAACACCAATGCAACATGAAAATGAGAAATTGAAAAATGTTTATATAAGAAAGCATAAATCTTGTGACAAGGTAGTAACTAGTGTAACATAATTCGCCAGTTTATTCGCCTTTTGAATTCGCAATTCGCTCAAAATGATCCTAAAATAGCCCAAAATTGGCAATAATTACCGTTTTTGTGATTCGTGATTTGCAAAGACATTAGTGAATCATGTCATGTGACAGGAAACATGTACCTCCAACAAAAATAAATTCATCAAAAGCAATTAACATACAGGAAACATGAAAAGTCCTTCGTCCTTCGTCCTTCCTCTCCTCTAGACTTAACGCGCAAACCAGAATATTAGCGCAAACCAGAATATTAGCGCAAACTATTCCCCCTTTGGAGCAAACTGGTAAAGACATTGGTGTAACTGAGACTTGGGAACTAAAACATGTACCTCAAGATCTCACAAGTCCACAATGGGTAGTATTTTTGAAAGAGGACCTAAGAAAAAAGTCTGAGAGCACAAATGACTACCAAGTATATACAGAAAAATTCAATGCAGGAAAATATATACAAAATTATCATAAAAATATATTTCAAAAAATGAAAATGTCAAACATAGTGCCCTCGCGTGCGGGTGCCGAAAGGAACCTAAAACTGCCATTGTTTACAATGAAGAGAGGGGCCTTCTCGCCCGCAAGCATAGCCACGTACATATTTTCCGTACACCTCTCATTTAAGTTCGGAACGTTGGTTGATATAGAGAGTAGATACAAAGAATCTACAATCAGTAATTTGACACAAGAGGATAAACCACCAAAAGTACCAATGTTGGTAGCATGACATCCAAGCAATCAAACACTTAGATCAACTTATTATAACTGTTTCAGTCCACAAAACCAAAAGCAATAACCTAAGACGAATCAAGTATATATGTTATTCAACCTCTCTAACTTTTCGGTGTGGGATCACAAGTGGGTTATTTCCAACAGGAATCAATTTTCTAATTCTAATCTTAAACTTACTCTTGCCATCACGAAAGCAAGACTCAATGTTCTAATGCTTAATTTCGTAACCTTCAATGACATATCTTGTTTGTTCAATCACCTTAGTCCTTAAGATGAAGTCTCCATGTAATCAATGCATCCATTGATTCAAATAAACAACGTCAACTGTTATATCCTTGACATTCACTCCACAACTCCTTAAATGCCCATTTAAACACTAATTATACATAAACCTAGATGACATAAGGTATACTATAAGAGGAAATATCATTACCTAACAATACAAAACAAAAACAAAACCCAATTAAATCTTTCACCCACAAATTACAAAACCTAAATATTGCATCCTCATATACTTAATCATCACCATCATCATACCCTATACACCCAACTCATAGAAGCTATGATTAGGGTCTGAGTAGGATTGAAAGACGACATACCATACCCTTATCAAGTTGTAGCAAGGAGATTCTCGGCTCAAGAACCTCATATACACTTAAAAATTCAGAAATTCCCAACAACATCCACTCCGACAAAATAATTCTAAAAAATTAACAAAATTCAGAGAGTTGGTCACATTAAATAAATAGAGAGCAACAAATTTAATGCCAACACAAAAGAACACATAAACAAAACTAAACAACCCAAACAAAAATCAATTGAAAACTCTAAATTCAAAACAAACAAATAAATACCCATATAAAATAACAACAAAATAATCATCTCCTAACATCAAATACCAAATAATTACCAAAAAAAAAACCCAATAAAAAGATAATTAACCTGCTACACTGCTGGCAAAACCTCTGTTCAAGACCACTAACAATGACATTAGGGGATTTAGAGTGCATGGCACAAACCTTATGCCTTGAATAATAAGGTTTAGCATCACTAAGATCTACCTTACACCCTTCAACTTGACACCTTGGTGGTTGCCCACTTTGTACAACCCCTTTACCTCCCTTCTTAGATGATGTTGAAGAAGAAGATTTTCCTGAAGAACTTCCACCCACATCTTCAAAGTATATTTTCTGCCCAAATTTCAGACCATTCAAAGAATCAGATGATAAAGAAGAGTTATTTAGTGACCCTTCAACAACAGTCTGATATTTGGAACTTTTTTCCATTATCATCTCTGGGTTTAGACCCAATTCATCGTCATATTACAGACACCTATTTGGTAAGATTAATGAATGAGTTCTTTTCTAGATAGAGAAAAAAAGGGGGAATTATAGAGTATATGAAAGTGAAAACAGTACTAATTATGGGTTTTGAATATTAAAACTTTATCGAGAATGTCTCACTTGGAGTTGGAGGTTTTGATACCATTCGAAATTTATCCGACCTAATATACACACGACATTTATTTGGGAAATTCTGCATGGTAAACACTAATTAAGGGAAAAGTGAGTGGTAGCAGTTTAAAATTTTTTTTCCACACAATAGCACTCAACTCTTTGAAAACTCAGTACCGTAACAATATAATGCAAAAAACGTTATGTAGCCATTAAATGGTGGAATGACACAAATACCCTTGTTTAATTTCAATAAAAAACAGTTCTTAATTTCATGCTATTTTATGGAAAAAAATTTAAGAATTGCTACCCCTAGCCTTTCTCTATAGTCGATGTTTACCATGTAGAATTTTCCTTAATGAAATTAAACAAGGGTATTTGTGTCCTTTTACCATTTAACGACTCCTTAACGTTTCTTGCATTAAACTGTTATAGTAGTGAGTTTTCAAAGAATTGAGTGTTATTTTGTGAAAAAATATTTAAAAACGGCTACCATTCGCATTTCCCTTTAATTAGTGTTTACCATGTAGAATTTCCCCATTTAGTTAGACTCATAAATGAGCTTCAAAATATTTGATGAAGTTTAATCCAATAATCTAAGTTAATCCAATATTTGATGAAGTTAATCCAATAATCTAAGTTAGATTCAAAATATTTAGTTAGAATTTCCCCATTTAGTTAGATTCATATAAATGCGATTCGCCTTTCCCTCTTCCTTCGGGCTCATCTTTGACTCTCTCCTTTCATCGCCTACCAAAAACTAATATTTTTTATTTCAAAATATTTGCAATTTTTTTTTAAAAAAATATTTGCAATATTTGACTTTTGCATGGTCTAATACGCTAGTAATTATAATAATGTATTATAAAAAATTATAAAAAAATTTGATATTACCAATTCAATCTTTTATATTTCTAATTATATATTAAAAAAAATTATAAAAATTTCATGTTAATATTTTTTGTATTAAAACGAATCAAACAAGATCTCACTTAATTATATTTTAACTTATAAATAAAACATAATCATACATTGAGAGTGATGAATAAATAGTGCAACATCTCAAAAAATAAATAAATAAATAGTGCAATATTTGAAGAGGTGTTCAAAACTGATCCGATGATCCGATATTTACCCGTCCTTAAAACCAAACCTGACTTAACCCGATTTCCAATATGAATTTAAAATAAAGTAATAATCAATGTAGAGCTATGGACATAAGATCCAATTTTGAACCAGAAACACCTAACCTAAAATTGACTCGATGACTTAAATAAATGCCGTAGATATTTCTCTGATGTTACAACTTACAAGTAATTTTTTTTGAGTGGACTACTTATAAGTAATTTGAAACACATGAAATAATTTTTTCCTTTGTAGTGGGGAATTAAAAAGAAAGCAGACAAGAAAGATTGAAAATGGGGCCATGACAACTCTATTCAAACAGTAGAACTCTTTTTCTATTTTTTTTTTTTTTTTGAGAAACTAGAACTCTTTTTCTGTATTATGAATAAATCTTCCAGATTTCTACCTCTAAAAGAGAAAAAGTTAAGTGATTTATATACAAAAGTGGGAACAAAAATATGGTCGAAAAAGTTTCATCACTAGTGTTTTCTCTAGTGTTTGTGTATTCCAATTGAAGCACAAAATATATAAATATCCAAAAAAAATTAAAAAGAAAAAAAAGGAGCATGCCCAATGCTCACTTCAGAAATATGGGAATCCAACTCAATCCTTTAAGAATGTGGAATATATGTATAAGAGTTTCTGAACATGTTTAACATGTTCGATTGCACACAGCCCAAAAATTAGGGGTCTTAATATTAAATTACTTAGCATATGTTAGGTGTTTAAAAATACAAAATTGTTAGAAAAATATCATAATTTTTGAAATTGCACGGGTCTTCATAAAATTTGTTAATTTTTGCTCCGCCTCTAAATATATGAATAGATTATACGAGCACAAATGACATGAAAAAAAGTACATACACTAACGTTGACCATTGCTCACATAATCTTTGAAAAATCAGAATATTATAGAGAATGGGAGTTTATTTATATTGGAAATGGAAAAGTCCCCTCACATGTGTTAACACTAGTTTTAAGATGAAGTGCACCATGTGGTTGGCAAATATAGTTAAAATTATGTGGTTAATTTGAGTCATCGGACTGATTTTAAATTAGGTGTTTCAGACTAGTTTAAGATTGAATTTTATATACACATTGGATTAAAATAATTATAAATTCATTTTAATGTTGGATTAAATGAATTCAATCACAAGATTGGGTAAACATCAGGTCGTTGGATCTATTTTGAACGCCTCTAGTTCAAACTAGAATATAGATCAAAATTGGATCAAAACGCCTCTAGTTCAAACTAGAATATAGATCAAAATTGGATCAAAACTGATCAGACCAAACTCGATTGTGATAGATTTATAGAGATTAAAATTATAGACAAACCCAAGACTTGTAAACATACATTGCTTCTAACTAGCTTTAAGTTCATCATCATTATACCCAGTATATTTTGGTCATAGAAGCCAAAATCGAATCTGAGGAGGTTGAATGACGATAAATCATATAGGTTTCAGCCTCACTAGGCTCAAGTGTGACTTGCAAATGAAAACAAATAACCCATTACATTCCATAAGCTCTAAAAAAGCAATTTATGTTCATCAGAAAAAATCCACAATCTAAATGGTGAAGATGAAGCATAAAAATGTTTCATAAGCAAAATCAACTATTGATACAATGAACACAAAAAATGAGCCAACTAAGACTTGACTCTAGTTCTGCTTAAAACATGACAAAACGAGAGTAATGAAGTCACGACATAGTTGTTTCTATGAGCAGGATACACTGTAGTTGGTGCACGACGATGATGAAGCCATGACAGCGTCTGTAATCTCAATTGCATTCTACCCCAACTTCGGCTGCTCGACGAGGCTTGTTTTTTCTCCTACTTCCAATTTGCCTGAATCCTACTGGTTTTACTGAATCATTGGCAACAGATTTAGCTTCTAAGCCATTTGAATTTTCTTTTACTTGTAAGGATCTCTTCCTTTTTGCTCCATTTTCAGCATGATCATCACTTTCTAAGCTTTTGTCTGTCATGTTACACTTCCCATTTTCGATCTCTTCATCTTCAACCTCGTCTTTCATGGGTTTTTGTGGCCTTCCTCTTCGCTTCGAGGCTGGGATTTTCTCCTCTTTTTCACTCCCTACATCTTTATGAGCTGCAACAGTTTGCTTCTTGCTTTTTCCTCTTACTCTACCCATAATCTAGAGTTCAAATTTAAGACACAGTTTAAAGGGTCCTGATTCCTGAAACATAAACCAATAAAATTATGAACAAGAACATTTCATTGATGCTTTACGTAGCTCCCGTCAAGACGGGGTTTGGAAGCATCGGATTTACACAACCTTACTTTTGTTGGTATAACAAAGAGGTTGTTTCTGACTGACCTCATCACATGCGACTTTACATAGATAAAAAGTGCACATAATTTACTGAGTCATTTTACTACTCTTTCATTATAATCCGAAACAAAAGAATTATAAATATCAAGAACATGCCAAAGCCATTATATCAACAATATAGGATCAGCAGGTCGGCTACATGAACCAAAACAAACCAACGTGATGCAAACAAAGATATACTTCTACTACCTCTGTCCCATTGAAATTGCATTATTTGACCAAAATATGTTAGAGCTTTGAAGTCAAATGATGCTAATTCAATGGAATGAATGCAGAAAAGCAATACAATACTATTCAGAAGTAAATCAGCAGCTTTTAATGTAAGCAGATATAGAATGAGGCTCACTAGAGGAAGAGGACAGTTTCAATTAAATATCCCTGATCATTAGTCAGAAATGAAACAAACTTTTTGGTGAATACTTAATCATACAATAATCATGGCTTATTTCTGCTCTAAATATGAAAGTAGTAAACCATTAAAATCATTAAAACCACATGTTCTAGATCATATGTTTTCATTTGCAGTTCAATCTCGAGTCGAGGTTCTCACTAAGCACAACCTCCTCATCGGCTTATCGAAGGGTATGGTCTGCAGTCATCCTACCATCCTAAAGCCTTAACATAACTCTTATGAACGGGATATACGGGGTATGATGAAAGTAAATCATTAAAAGCATATACTTAAACCACATGCTCTAGATCATTTGTTTTCATTTGCAGTTTATTCTCGAGTCGAGATTCTCACTAGGCACAACCTCCTTATCAAAGGGTATGGACTATGGTCTGTTGTCATCCAACCATCCCAACATCCTAGACCCTTTATCATAGCTCCTACAAATAGGATATACCAGGGTTCTCACTAAGCACAACCTCCTTATCGAAGGGCATGGTCTGGCGTCATCCAACCATCCCAAAATCCTAGACCCTTTATCATAGTTCCTACAAACGGGATATACCAAAATTCTCACTAGGCACAGCCTCTTTATCGAAGGGTATGGTCTGTTGTCATCCAACCATCCCACCATCCTAAACCCTTATCATCATAGTTTCTATGAACGGGATATACCTACATTCTCACTAGGCACAACCTCTTTATTAAAAGTTATGGTCTGCCATCATCCAATCATCCCACCACCCTAAACCCTTGTCATAGCTTCTACAAACAAGAAACACCGGGTATGATGATGACAACTTGAATCATTAAATCAAGATTACTAATTAGTATATTCAAATTTTTATTCAAAACCATGCTCCCATCGAAAAATCTGCATCATTGAATCAAGATTTTGATACAGGAAAGAGAGCATAATCAGATAACACAGCAATAAGGATAATATTACAAATTATACCAAATTTGAAGATAAATGAACAAGAAAACACACAAAATCCATCAAAAACAAACATGCAAATAAATCAAGCAAAAAAATGAACCCAGAAATTGAAACTTCCTTTTCTTGCATTCATCCAAATAAAAATTACTAATTAATAGACTCCTATCATAGATTCATAGTTATATTATGATTATCCTGACCTCAAGAGATAAGAGAAGCCATAGCATCACCAAGGAAAACCCTTTCACATTCAATGAATTAAGATATTCAAAATGCAATCAAATATCCAAGAAGCAACAAAAATTCAAGGCCCAGATCAAAGTATGATTTAGGAGAAGAAAAAAAAGGGATTTGGGTTTTGTATTGAGTATACTAATTACTAAGGAGTTGAAAGAGCACAAGGAGACAAGGGAAGAGAGAAGATTGAAAAGCAAATTAGTGAGAGAAGGGAAAAATTGATGGTTAAATTAATTAAATGTTGAATTGTTAATTTTATTGGAAAAAGTTGTGGGCTGCGGAGGAAACATGAAGTGAAAGGGGAAAGCAAGAAATACTTCCTCCGTTTTCCGTTTTGAAATGCTTGTTATATTTCGGAGATGAGTAATATTCGTCATTTAAGCTTATTTTGCATATTACGGTTAATGTGTAACAACAGTATAGTTAAATGGGATTTTTTTTGAATCATCTAATGGTGTACATTTATAATATTAACTTTTTATAATTTTTAGATGTGTATAGTTTTATATATAAATGAAAAAAATAACTCATTGGATTGCGTAAAAAATCAAATATAGCAAGTATAATGGAACGAAGAGAATATATAGTAATGAGATTGCTAAGAATTTGATTTTATTTCAATTGAAGTAAATATTATTTTTTATAAATATTTTAGGTTTAATTTTATCTATTTTTTTCTTTATTTATCGCTTAATTAAAAAATAATTTTATGAAATTACTATTAATAATATATTAATATTATTTTTAATAGCATTCTCAAAGTAATTATGAATTATATTAATTAGAATAGTATGTGTTCATGGAATCATGGGTAATATTGCATCTATTGTACTCTATACTCTTCTTCCCACAATCTCTCATATATTTCTATATCTTGGCCACATTATTTTGGTGTTTGGTAAAATAGTAAACTACATTGGCGGTCCGTTTGGTAAATGATACTAAATGGTCGTAATAGGAATGATTTATAGTGGAAAATTTCATCAAAAGTTTCATATAATTCCCATAGTAATGAAATTTTGATCACAAAAGATCACAAAAAAGTTTTTTTTCTTTACAAATTTGTATTACTGTCTAATACCATATCTCCCAATGGTAATGCATTAGAATGAATTTTATGAAGAAAATGAGATGATTGGATATGTACAAGCATGACCATCAAGATAGCCAAGAGATTTTGCAACTAAAATTACACCAATTTTTCTTTTTCATTACCTTTCAGTTTATTATCATCTTTCAAACAGGCCGTAAGTTAGTACTGCATAAAAGTAGCTTACACTTTTTTTAGCATTAATGCATTATCATGCTATAATCCTACAAATATAGCATTGTCTATTATTCATTACTATCATCAAATGCACTAACCATTTTTGTATACACATTTGCCCATTTCAATGTGCAAAATTAAGCCTACTTTATATCCTTCCTTTAGAGTTTGTCTCAATTAATTCAAAAAACTTTCGCAAAAAATATTTAAAAGAGCAAATTCAAAATGGCAGTGTAGTAGTATACAAATATACTACAATATACTTTTGAGGATGGTTGGATTTCAGATTTTATAAGCTTTTAAAACCGTATTTAGCTTGCTGATTTAGTTAAGCTATTCTTAGTACTTGGGAAAATAACTTTTGGAACCAAATTTAAAAGCAATACAATAACAACGTTTCCAATTAAAAAGAAAAAAAATTAGAGACCAAACTCCAAAATAAAAAAATTAAAAAAGTTTGACTTCAAAGTGATTATTTCATACTACGTTAAAATTAAAGTGATGTTTTCATATATTACCTTAAATGAATCAATTATTATCTTGTTAAAGTGATCAATTCAGATATTAAAGTGTTCTTATATATAAAATGTTTAATAATAACATTAGATCAAACAACTTTAACATGATAACTAACAAGTTTAAAGTGATCAATTTTAAAGCTTACAGATATAGTACTAAATAAATCATCACTTATACAGTGATCAATTATACTTTATTATACTACCTCCTATTCAGCCTAAATGTCTCATTTAGTTTTTTGGCACTATTCACTCATCACCCTTTATTTGTATTTTACTCTTAATCTATAAGTTAAAATATAATCATGTGGGATCTTGTTTGATTCGTCTTAATACAAGGATTATTAATATCAAATTTTTATAATTTTTAGTTAAGAATAATTTGAGATATTAAGGATTAAAATGTTGTCTCGGTAAGTGTGAAAAAACTAAATGGGACATTTAGGCTGAATAGGAGGGAGTATTAAATAAGTTCATTATAATGGTAAAGTGGTCAATATTGACCCTTATATAATAAATTATAAATAAAGAGTCATGACTTTTTAGAAACATCAATCATGAATTATGACCTTAAACTAATCAATTGGTAATGGTGTTTCGAAAAAATTTATAATTTGACAGATTGGAGTACTCGTATGCTAAAAGGCCTAACCGAACACCTTCTAAAAGATGTTGATAAATGCCTTACAACTCAAAAACCTACAACTACAAGAAATTGCGAACATGTAAGCCTACAAGGAAAGCCTGTTGAGTCTTGACGCTGCTATTAGCCAATATTTGCACGTTGACAGAATCACGCCAACAAATACATAAGCATACATTCTGCATAAAGAATCGATGATAAACGCACGAGTTCAAAACCGGGTTGACGAGCATATATCAGGCTCTAAAAAGCACAAGAAGAGGCTTACAACATGAATGTGTGTGCGAGAGCATTTTATTAAGGCTTGCCCATGTAATATGGCTATGGGTAACTCGACACGCCAATGGGCATAGAAGGTAAGAGTCCGAATGCGTCTATCTTGGGTAGTGAAGCATATATACAACATTTGGGATGGCTATTGTCCTGGTGGATATGGTCTAGATGTCATTGCAGGTAGAGTATCGTTGGTGCTGGAGGACTAGGGTAAGGAGGCGCTGGCAGATAAAATGACGTGTGCTGGGTGGGAGTAACTGTAGCCAAGCACAGGTGGTTTTACAGGCTGTGGGTACCCAGTCGGTGTAAGAGGGATCGTTGGAACTGCTGATGACTTGATGAGGGAAACTCTGATCTGCAGTTTTGCTCTGGTATCCGCGTACATAAGTGTAATTTTTCCGCCCTGCCTGTATGAAAAAGAGATCACAAAAGAATGAATGTACAAAAAGAGCGTTCTTAAGAATCAAATGTCTTGTACGTCACAAACCCAAAACCACTGCAGAAGCCGAAAAAGTTTTCCTTGTCAAAGAAAAACTAACCAACATCTCACTTGTACTGCTTGATCAGGGGTCAAGCCTACTATGTAAAGTTTCCTCTGTGCTTGATCAGATGTGTTGCTTGTACTGCTTAAGCCAAGCGACCCTACAGTTATGACACACACACACAAGAGAAAGTAAACTAAGTACAAATGCACCATTCCTAATTTGATACTCCCTCTATCCCATTGGATTAGCTTTAAGTACATGATTGGTGTTTTCCAAAGAAAGGAGTAAAAAGGTGTTATTTATAGGGAGGGGGAGAAATATGTGTATGAAATGAAAAGACAAGTTGAATGTGTAGAGCATAATTAAAGATTCTGAGTCATGGCTAAAAATTGACATGTAGCAACTCCATTGGGACAGATTAAATGAAAAATATATAGCTTTCGGTGAGCAGGATCAGCACTCGCAAGGCCATAAATGTCCAACAAAACTAATTGAAGAATGGTCAGACCGATATTCCTCTTAAGTCACCATTGTAAGATAAAGATTTATAGCTTTAATTTCCATAGAACACCTAGGCACAACAAGGCAATGACTACACTAGATTTTTTTTAAAATTTTTTAATTTTGGGTAAGGCGAGTCCTACTGGCAAAGGGGAGAGTGAATTAATCTTTCGTATAGGAGGTAAGAAGTAAACTCTTATGACAAGTAAAGAGAAAGAACTCAGCCACTACGCAAACAATGACTCTCGACTACACTAGATTAATATTGATTTAGATTGGATAAAATGTAATCTTTGTAAACGATGATATTCAACATCCGCTTGTATTAGTTCAGGTAGCCTACCCCATATTGTTGGGATTCAAGTCTTGGAATTGTTGTGGGAATATTATGCCATTTTCCAAGCTCTAACTCATCTTTTGTTAATTCTCGAATATGCAATTCTAGTACACATCTTTAGATATATAAATAGTTTTGTCAAAATATTCCTCATCCTCAACATATAATAAAGGTAAAACCCAATTTTTTTTTTAGCATTCTCCCCAACCCCACCCTCCAACCCCTTCAAAATTTCCCCATTCTTTCCAAAACACCCTGATCTGAACCAATCTCTAAACATGAATGGCACAAGTATTAAAAGACAAACATCCACATATATAATAACAAAAAGACAAAAACACAAAAATATAAGCGTGATTTGTAAATCACCCAATAAGACAAAAAAAATATGATAATAAAATAAACAAAATTAAAAAAGTAAATTAATTCAACAAAACTCTTACGCCATATGTGTGATTTGTTAACCTCACAGATAACCGTTATTTACTAAAACTTTCTCGATCCTATACACATTTAGCATTGTTCTAATTCAACAAACATCCAAATGAAGAATTTAAATATTTCTTGACACAAACTACTATACACATTATGAAATTATAAATAAAGAATTTTAGAATGACAAGATTTGAGTAGTCATTTTCAAATTTTTAACTTTAACTACTTTAAAAATAACTGTGAAGTTTGATTCAAATTCAAATTTGAAAATTTTTAATTTGCTAAACAATAAATTTGAGTTGAACTCCAAATTTGTAAATGAAATCATAGTTGCCAGATATAACATAATGGAATATATATCATTTTATTTTTTTATAGAAATAGCTATTTTTTTTTCAAAAAATATCTTATATGATTCTAAGTTTGACCATCACGTGTCTAACACATGATTTCATTAATTCCAAAACCAAAACAAACGAAATGTTAGAAGACCTTTCGTTTTAAGGGTCAACCTACATATTATGGTAGATAAACTAATTAAATTAAAAGTTTAAACTAGTAGTCGAAACACCTTTTATAAGCCATCGAGATATTATGTAAAAATCATGACAATGGAGGGAATAACTTCATTGACTTATAAAGTATGACCATATTCAATTCATCGATTGTGGGACAAACCATCCCAACGCTCACATGCGAACCCCCGTCATGTTCGCATGTGGGAGTAATCAATTAGGGTAGAAATGTCATTTTTTTCGGACTTATTATTCAAAATTTTTATCGAACTTTCAACTCGAATACCATGTCAAATTTAACCGGACTAATACTAGCATATAATCCCGAAAAACACAAAATACAGTCACTTAATAAACCAATGTGATATATACTGATAGCAAATTATAAGACTCAATATCACTAGGTATGCTGCCCTATGTATAAATCAAAAATAAAAGAAATTAGTATAAAAAATGCAAAACAAAAAATTACACACTAAAATGAATTTATTAAAATCTTACTAAATACTTCATCTGCTCTAATTTACTTGCAACATTTGAAATAGTGCACCATTTATTCATTACTTTTAAACTGTGATTTGTTATTAATTTATAGATTACATATAGTCAAGTGAGATCTTGTTTGAATTTCTATATGCAAAAATTATTAAATTCTTATCCTGCATTCATCCTAGCAAAAACCGCAAAAAATCAAATCATATGAACGGCGGATTCCTTAAATTTTTATAGGTAATCAAAAAATATTAAAAACTAAATTAATGAATACACCGCCTGAAAAAGTGTAACATCAAAATAGTTTAGAACGGATAAAATATATTCCTTAAAAAACCCTATTTAAATTTCTTTGATAACAAATACTTCCTCCGTTGTATTATTCCTGTTACATTTTACTTTTTACGCAATCTAATGCACAACTTTGATAATTAATATCATAAACTACACTTAGCTAAAAATTATAAAAATTTAATATTATGAAAGTACGCAATTAGACGATTCAAACAAGATCCCACTTGACTATATTTCTCCTTACACATTAGTCGTTATATATAAAATAAGCTCGAACGATGAATAATATTCATAAGGCCACAGCTGGTTTTCATTATGGAGTCTATGATGAAAAGGGATAAACTGGAGAGGGTGAGAAATAGGTGCGGTTTTTTGGATGGTATTTGTATTGATAGCAATGGTCAGTCGGGAGGGATAGGATTATGGTGGAGGGATGTGGATGTTACTCTTTTGTCATATTCAAATAGGCATATTGTTGTGGAGGTTAAGGATGATAGGAGGGGGGGAAATTCATGGTTTGCGTGTGGTGTGTACGGGTGGCCGGATCGTCCTAGTAAATATAGGACATGGGAGCTTATTAGAGAGGTTAGGGGGGCTGTGAATGGGTCGTTGGTTGTTTTTGGGGACTTTAATGAGATTCTAAGTGTGGAGGAAAAGGAGGGTGGAGCTACGAGAGGGGAAAGGGAGATGGATGCTTTTAGAAATTGCCTTGATGAGTGCGGGTTAGCTGACCTGGGGTTTAGAGGGAGTACATTCACGTGGAAGAGAGGAAATAATCCCTCAAGCATGATAAGGGAAAGGCTGGATAGATTTTTGGCTTGCAATTTATGGAAACATCAAGTGGAATCATATGAAGTGAGGCATTTCCCGATTTACAAGTCGGACCATGCCCCCATCCTTTTGCATACTAACAGGGTTCGAAGAGAGGACTATGGGCAAAGATTATTTAGATTTGAGTCTTTGTGGCTTTCGAAGGAAGAATGTAAGACAGTGGTTAGCAATGCTTGGAACGAAATGGGAAATGAAGAAGTGCGTCAAAACTAACAGCATGGGCCGAGAGCTCTTTTGGGGAGATGAGTAGGAAAATTAAGGAGACTGAAAAGAAACTTCGAGCAGCTCAGAGATGCAACCCAGATGCGAGAATGATAGAGAATTGTAAATCCTTGTCTGACGAGCTTGATAACCTTCATAGACTGGAAGAATCTTATTGGCACCTGAGATCGAGAGCTAATGAGCTACGAGACGGGGACAAAAACTCCAGCTATTTTCACCATAAAGCAAGCTCCCGGAGAAGGCGTAATATGATTAAAGGCTTGAATGATGATGAGGGTAATTGGAAGACAAGCAGTGCTGATTTAGAGAGATTAATTACTGCCTACTATGAGAGTCTGTTTGCTACGAGCTCACCGTCAGGATACATCGAAGCTCTTGAGGGGATCGAGTCTGTAGTTTCCTTGGAGATGAATGCCTACTTAGATGCTGAACCCACTCACACTGAGGTACATACGACAGTCTTTCAAATGCACCCAACCAAGGCTCCAGGTACTGATGGTTTCCATGCACTCTTTTATCAGAAATTCTGGGACATTGTGGGAAATGATGTGGTCTGTTTGGTTAAAAAATGGTGGGGTGGGCTTGTTGACCTTAGGAAGTTAAATAAAACTTGTATATCCCTCATCCCTAAATGTAATGACCCAAAAACCCTTTCGGAGTATCGACCTATTAGTTGTTGTAATGTTGTATATAAAATTATTTCGAAAGTGATGGCAAATAGGTTAAAAATCTTCC
This sequence comes from Amaranthus cruentus, assembly GCA_019425755.1. NCBI lineage: Eukaryota > Viridiplantae > Streptophyta > Magnoliopsida > Caryophyllales > Amaranthaceae > Amaranthus > Amaranthus cruentus. The sequence goes on from CM033463.1 coordinate 2,498,657, forward strand.
TAGAGGACATTGTGTCCATAAACCAGAGTGCTTTTGTACCAGGGAGGTTGATAACTGACAATGCATTGCTTGCTTTTGAGGCTTTTCACGCTATGAAGAACAGGGGCAATGGAAAACAAAACTCATTCGCCCTCAAACTGGATATGAGCAAAGCCTACGATAGGGTTGAGTGGGGTTTTTTGGAGAGGGTTATGATCAAGATGGGCTTCAGCGATAATTGGGTGAGGCGGGTCCTGAATTGTATATCCAGTGTTTCTTTTGCTTTCAAGATCAATGGTAAAGTTCTTGGGGAGGTTATTCCATCGCGGGGACTACGTCAAGGAGACCCCATTTCGCCTTATCTTTTCATCTTATGTGCAGATGCTTTCTCCTCTTTGATATCAAGAGGTGTCATGAACAAGTGCATCAATGGTCTTACTATTTGCAGAGGGGCTCCGCCCCTATCCCACCTGTTCTTTGCTGATGATAGTGTTCTCTTTGCTAAAGCTTCGGTTAGAGAATGCTCGGAGGTTGCTAAGGTGATTAGCGTGTACGAAAGAGCGTCTGGGCAAAGAGTCAATTATGATAAAACTGAGATTTTCTTTAGCAAAGGAGTCCCTATGGAGATGAGGCAACAGATAACCAGTTTCTTAAAGGTGAAGGAAGTGGAACGACATGCAAAATATCTTGGGCTTCCCACTATCATTGGCAAGTCAAAGAAGGCAATCTTCTCTTGTCTTAAGGAGCGCATTTGGAAGAAAATCCAAGGCTGGAAGGAGAGACTTCTCTCAAGAGCAGGTAAAGAGGTGATGCTGAAAGCGGTGGTTCAAGCGATCCCAACCTACATGATGAGCATCTTCCACATCCCCGAGGGCTTACTTGATGAAATTAACTCCTTGATGGCTCAATTTTGGTGGGGTTCTTCCAGGGAAAACAGGAAAGTGCACTGGCATAGTTGGGTGAATTTGTGCAAGCCGAAAAATTTGGGAGGAATGGGGTTCAGAGACCTTAAATGCTTCAATCAAGCTCTCTTGGCCAAGCAGATATGGAGAATTCATAATGGAGCAAACCCACTCCTGTGTGCGGTTCTTAAGGCTAGGTATTTCAAGAATGATGATGTCCTTGAAGCGAGACGGGGTTATAATCCCAGTTTCACTTAGAGAAGCATGTGGGGTGCGAAGTCGTTATTATTGGAGGGTCTAGGATGGAGGATTGGTGCGGGGTGGTCGGTCCAAGCATGCAACCAAAACTGGATCTACGTGGGAGGAAAGCTCACCAAACCAACCCCTTTGCAAGAGGAGCTGTTGAACATTTCGGTGGGTGAACTGATTAACCAAGAGGAGAGATCGTGGAATGTTGAGATGATTGAGCAGTCCTTCGACCAAGAGTCAGTCAAAGCTATCTTGGCAATCCCCCTCTCACACAGACATGATGATGATACACTTTTTTGGGGCTACACTAAGCATGGGCTCTACTCTGTTCGCTCGGGATATTGGTTGGGGATGATGGGATACACTCAGGGGCAGAGGACGGGATACCAAGACACAGACCGTAAGATGTGGAGGAAAGTGTGGAATCTTCATGGGCCGCCCAAATTAAAGCACTTCCTTTGGAGAGCTTGCAAGACTTCGCTTCCGGTGAACGATGTACGCTTCTATAGACATATGGCTCCTTCCCCAGTTTGTTCGAGGTGCAATGTTGATAATGAAACTATATGTCACGCCCTCTTTGATTGTCAACAGAATAAATCAATGTGGCAAAACCACCCAGCTGCGCTTTTGATCCGTGATGCTCCGAGGAGCTCCTTTGCGGTGTTTTTTGCTTGGTTATGTGACAAAGCTGATAATGATACGATGGCTATGGTATGTGCATCCATGTGGGGCTGCTGGTTTGGGAGGAACAGGATAATTATGGAACAAAAACCATGTGATTTCTCACAAATCACGACATCCTTTGTGAAGCTACTTCGAGAATACAATGAGTATGCAATGAAAGTGTGGAAGAACCCTGCTGCTGCCTCGCCTTCTGCTAGGAGCTGGACCCCTCCCAATGGGGGATGGATTAAAGCTAATTTTGATGCTCACCTTGGGGGGGGATGTAGGCGTGGTCTAGGTGCGGTGCTGAGGAACAATGAAGGATCGATTTTGGTGGCTGCCGTGAGGTGTTTGAAGGCGAATTTGGGTGTGGAAGAGACGGAGGTTGCTGCTGCCTGCTATGCCTTAGAGATTGCCCACAGGTTTGGGTATGAGCATGTTATTTTGGAGGGTGATGCCCAAGTTGTTATCAACACTATCAAGAGCAAGGATACGGGACTATCTCCTATTTACTCTCTATATGATCTCGTGTATACTCTTAGTGATTGTTTTGTAAATTTTGACTGTAATCATGTGCGTAGATGTGGGAATACACTAGCTCATATGGTGGCGAGATGGGACACAGGGATAGCCCATGAAAAAGTGTGTATGGAACCTTTTCCGGCAAGCCTTCGGGCTCTTGCCGAGCTTGATTTAATACAATGATACAGGTTTATGTTCAAAAAAAAAAAAAAAAAAAAAAAAAGTCAAATCTAACGAGTATTTCGGAACGGAAGGACTAAATGGTTACCTTTTGAAACGGGGATAGGAAACCTAATTAGTTAGATAAAATAAAAATATTTGATTAACTAACAGCACCGGCATTCGGCGCGCCAAAAATCTGATTAAAGATGTAATCATTTTGAAACGGGGTAGTAAACCCTAATTTTGCTCCTCCTCATCACATTCACAACTGATTTAAGATGTAATCATTTTGGCGAACTGTGATCAAATCCTCCGAATTTTATCGTCACGGGTGAGGTGAGATATTTTCGGTTAATCTATTACAATTATGACGCTCTTGATTTTTAGGTTTAATTCTTTAGAATAAAAGTCTGATCATTAACAAGTATTTTGAGAATTGTACTATCATGCAATCGGAATATTAGAAATTAGATTATAGCCTTATAGGTAATTTTTTGTTGTCGAGTACTTGGAAAATCAGAATTGTTCTGTCTGTAATGAGCATGTTTTTTTTTAATATTGTCTGTAATAAGCGTGTTTTTTTAGAATTATTCTGTAATGAGCGTTTTGCTACCTACTGTAATGAGCGTTTATTTGGCAAAAAACAATTGTTCTGTTAGTAATTGATGGCGTTCCTATCAAGAACTGGACACAGTTAGGTTAGCACAAATCAGGCTTGTACTAGAGGATTTGGAGTGTTTAGTGGGCGAGCTGGTCAAAGACTTGATTGCTGTCACGTCTGCTTTGAAAATTGCTACAAGATACAAGACCACTTCAAATAACGATGTCTGCACAAGTAACAAACGTCAATTGGCCCGGACGGTTGATCAATTAGAGTTTGTTTATGGCGTGAGGTGTTTAACAAAGTTCTGTGTTGCAAGATAAGTGCTAGAAGGTTAAATGCTATTCTCAAAATTATACTCTTAGACAAAGAATTAATGGGAAAAAATATAAGGTGGAGAATATTGTTTATTACTTAGAGTTGTGGAAACTCTTATTGATCATAAGGACTGTCTATCTCGATCTTTGTGTGTGCACAGTAGAGTCAGTTGTGCACCGATGTTAGGGGTGAGCAAATAGTCGTATATTCGAGCCGAAACATGCAGATGGATTAAAATTTGATATCCAAAAACTATCGTATCCAATATCTAATCCAATCCGACGTGACTAGGATATTCGAGTCGAACATATAAAAAAATTCAGATAAGATATCTGAATTAGCCGATATCCGATGTGAATAAGGATCAGTTGAAAAATTCATATAGAATATCCGAATTATTGGATATCCGACATTCAAATTTAGTCAAAATGATTTTTTAAAATATAATTTATTTCTTATTAATATCGGATATCCAAATTTACTTATAATATGCATATATTTGATATCCGACTATCAAAAATAATGTTGGATATTTGATATTTGACTATCCAAAAAATGTCAGGGATATTCAATTCTCAAAAATTTAGTGCTGAAGAAATCAGAACAAATCATTGGATTTTTGGATCATCATATAGTTTTTGGTTGGTTTTAAACTGGCCTATTATAGAAGCAGTCTTGGGTTTAATCGGTTTTATGGTGATTGATGACAACCTTCTTTCCGCTTTGATCTCTCTTTATATGTGGACTTAATTGTTCCAAAGCTTCTGGGTTTAATTTCTGGTCTAACTATATATAATATTTTTGGTTTGTGTTTGAGTTTGATATTACAATTAAATACTTGAATGTTGTGTATCCATATAACTTTTTCCTAGTTGTTTTTTTTGCGCTCTACATGGTTGCAATATATTAAAATATTTAGTTACTCTTGTGAGAGACGGTCCCTCAGTGAAACAACGACATCAAAATAAGGAGTTCATATTGTCATAGTTTGTATGAATTGAATTATTTAAATTTTAACATATGTATGGGGTGCATCATATATCTATTTGTGTAAAATCTCAGCCTGTGTTGAAATTAGGGCTTATTTGATCCGAGTTCCGACTTAAAGTTGGATCTATGTTCTTTGGCAATAATTTAACTCTATGAAGTGTTCTGTACAAAGGTGGAATGGTAATTGGAGAACAGATTACAACATATTGAGGTTGGAGGACTTTTTTAGACATAGAGATTTTTGTTATGCAGCTTGTGTTTAGGGTCCTGAATTGATTTTTGCAAGCTGGGAATAAGTTTTAAGAAAAAAAGAAGACAATTGCAGCATTTTTTTGTGAATACAGTTTTCATTGTGACCGACACTGATTAGTATTCACTGGTATTATCAGTGCCGATGACCACTAATTTTTTGATGGATTTGCTTGGATGACAATATCCATCCTCGATGAAGTCAACTTTTTATATTTTCTTTTCGTTTTTGATAAATAGTAATGTGATTTATTAAATCATGTACACTTCTTTACGTGAAGTTGCACATGATCTTTGCAATCAAGGGTTAATCGGAAACAATTTCTTTGGCTCTTTGCTCTCTTAATTCACACAGGTAATGTTGCGTACATCCGACCCTCATAATTCCCGCCTATTAGATGGGAGCCCTCAATGCCATTGGGATAATCATAAGTTACAATTCTATCATTGTGAGCCCTGATGACTATGGTAAGCAAAACTTGAAGTTTATGATTTGTTTAAGAATGGACCCTGAAGGCTATGGTTAACAAACTTGAAGTTTATGTCATAATTTTGTGCGTATAGAGCTCTATTGTTTATTTGTTTTAAATTATTTGTTGTTTCTAAAACTTTACCTCTAATCAAAGGGCACTGATACTCGTATAGTCTTATTGCATGTGGATGAAAAACTTTCATTGGCTTCTTTGACCAAAAGATGAATATTCTTGGAGAATTACCAAATGTGTACATCTTTGAAGATTATGAGGGAAAATATGAATGTCCACATTGACTGTGTAGCACAACTTGTAGGCTGTTATTATTTGGTTAGATTGCATACATAAGGATGATGCTTTTGGGTTTTGCATATTAGGTCATAAAACTGATACTGATATCATTCTTGATATACTTGCATGTTCACAAATCAAGTTGATGCTGAATTGGAGTTGGGACTTATCATGCTGCCATCAATGTTCTACCTTCCCTTGTGCCAATGATTGCTGTGATTAAATAGGTTTGAAGCTCCTTATATGTCTTTTTTTACTTCTTGCTTATGTGTATGCATTAGTTTTGCCATGTTGCTCTGCATCATAAGCATTTGTGTTCCGTTTAAGGCTGCTTATGTGCTGGCATCAGTTTTGCCATGTTGTTCTGCTTCGTAACTCGTAAGCGCTTGTGTAATGTTAAAGGCTGCATATGTGCTGGCATCAGTTTTTCCATGTTGTTCTTCATCGTAAGCGCTTGCGTTGTGTTGAATTAAAAGTTGATTTGTTAGATCGTAACAACTTAAGCTTAGCTGGAAACGGGGCCAGATTGTTTTGCAACATATACTAACTTTTTATCATATCTTACTCAAGCACTCGTACTGTCGTACACGTTTGTTCTGTGTTCGAAAAATTATTACTTGTTGATTATCATCAGGCTATTCTATGATAGCTTTCCATAAACTTCCAGAATTAGAATACTTGTAACAGTACTGGTTTGCATTTTATTAACTTCTCATTAAGTGATGATCTAATTGATGTGATAACTTAGATCAACTTTAGGAATTGTATGTTTATTGTGCATCATATTTGGACATGAGATAGTCCCTTGAATGTTTTTGAGAACCTTTTGGACAAAAAAACATTGATTATGGACAAATGGAAAACATTTTTATTGTGCACACTAGAGCTTGGAAATGCCCCTCCCATGGCAGCTTGTGTGCATGGATGTCGTGCACGCCCAACATAGGAGCACCATTCTTCACGCTTTTAGTTGCGCTCCATCCCATTGAGTTTGTTATAACTCTTTTAGAAAAATCACTCGTTGATAAGTAAAATGTAGCAAACTCAACAGAAATGAGGGAATATTGAACAGAAAGTAACTCTTAATAATTAAAATTTATTTACTTCCTGCTCGGTGTGTTTGCTTTAAGCAGTTAAGCACTAACAACACAACAACACGAAAGTTATAATCCCAACATTTGATAGTCCTTTTAGCCGTCTATGAGTGTGGTCGCACTCTCCTGTATGGGTATGAGTTGCCGCCGTCTTTCCCTCCCCAGATCCTGCCCATAGTTCTCTATGAGCAGGATACACTGAATTGGATGATGATGATAATATGAGTGTGTACGCACTCATTATCAGTTCCAAGCGAGGATGGTTGTGGTAGGTTAGTGACAGTCAGCTAAAATCATCGTTAATCCTTACGTTATGAGCCAAAGTTTTACAATCAAACATAAAACTATATTTTTAAAATTTTGAAAACATGAGATTCAATCATTCACCCTGCAGAAATTGATGGGTTACCATCAATTCTTGGACAAGATGAAAACTGATTTGTTATATTCTTTGTCAGTAGAACATTAGGCTTCTGCTGTGGCATGTTCTAAAGAGGCTATTGTCTGGTTTAAAGTGATGCAGGTACATTACATAACATAAGGAACATATTCTTTTCTATCAAAGTTTATCAGAAATGGATTTGAAGGTGCACTCTGAAAGGGACTAATTAGGAGTCTTGAAACCAAGAAAGTGAAGTAATTTAGGCTTTCTTTTTTGTGATGCTGACTATTTGTTCTGAGAATATTTTTTTGAAGGAAAGATTATGATTTTGTATTCTAAACAATCCTTCAATTCCAGGTCCCTCTAGGCTCTAGTCTACCAGCAGTGAAAGTTAGCTTGTGGGTTTTCTACACTGTTCCTGTTTCATGAGTTCTCCCTCCGTCCCATTTTATTTGTAGCATTTTTATTTTGGTCCGTCCCATTTAATTTGCATCATTTCTATTTTTGGGTGATGATCAACCACTTTCTTTTATTCTCATACATACATTTTAACACTCTTTTAATTTCATCCATACATTATATTCTCTCTCTTCATTTATTATCACATTCTTAAAAATCACCCTTTTTCTCTTTGATGCAAATCAAAGAGGTGAGAGGGAGAATGTTTCTTTTTAATTTGTTCTTGATTCCTTGTGCTCTCTCTTTTTTTAGAGAAAACAACCCTTATCTATTCTTTCATGCCTAGACAAAATACAATTAGATAACGAAAAATTAGCACAAATAATACAATCTTTTGCTTATTTTCTTATAAGTTACAATAATAACAATTTTTGATCAACTTAGGGGTATTTTCCTAGAATATCCCTAACATATTAAAAACCAAATTATAGAAGATTATATGACAAAAAAATTCATAAATTAGATAATAAACTAAAGTTGGTATTATTCTAGAAAAAAATCCCCTAAGTTAATACTATTTATGACGAAAGGTTGTATTATTCATGGTATTTAATTTTTCCATTAGATAATAAAATTGATCCGTTAAGGTGAAGAGAGGGAATAAGTACGTGGATGAGATTAAAAGAAAAAGAGTTAAATCACTACTAAAAAAGAAAATTGTGCAATTAAAGTGAAAATGGACTATCATGGAAAAAGGATATTATTTTCTTACCTCCTTTGTTCCTTATAATTATAATTTCACTTAGTTTTCTTTTAATGTTGTTCTTTTTATTTTGCATTAATTTTTTTTTAATGATCCCTACAATTTGAAAATCATAAATTTGATTTGTGGTTAAAGGATATTTTACATAGGGGTTTGATTATCATTTCAATTAGAAAATCAATTATTTTTTTTCCTCTTGCATGTAGAGAATTATCTTTACCTCTTACTAAAAATATAATTTCTACAAATTAACATTATCACATTATTAATTGGACTTTTAAGACATTTTTTTCATTCTTTAGATATTTGTCTTATTTATCAATTACAAATTAATATTGTTACATATATTAAGAGATGTAAATTATGAAAGATAGACGAGTATTTAATCATCTTATCAAATATTTATGCCTTTTCATTTGACAAACTTTTTTTGTTGAATGAAAAAGTTGGATAATGAAAATGATGGTATGCTTATGTAATTTTAAAGAAAAAAATATTTATAATTGGATGAAAAACTTTTTTCCATCTTTGAAATCTCTTGTTATACAATGAAAATAATAGGAATAATGTTTTTCATGAAAAACTTTGCCAATAAATTATGAGATGGTTTTATATAGACGTAATACATACTGCATATTAAAGTAGTGTGTATAAATCTTAGATTTAAAGAGTGTGAGTTAGAAAGCGTAATTATTAATTAAGTAGAGTAAAATTAGAGTAATATGACTTGTAAATAAAAAGTAGTTTATATGTGTTCACTAAGTGTTAAAAATGAGAATCGAAAATAATTATTTTTTTCGAGAAAATAATACTTGCTCTATTCAGGGTCATTTTTTGGAAAAATTCTTTCTTCGTCCATGAAAGTTTAAAGTTGGGGGATACTTTCAAATTGCTTCGATGTGTCCACTTTTTAGATGTGAATCATGTGATCGTGTGGTACGTAAATATTTTTTAATGCTATCTAAACAGTATTTAAATATTCCTTGCTAATACATTTGTTAAAATATTTTTTCTAAATTGTATTATTAAATTTACTACAATTTGTTAGTGTTTGTTTATTATTTATGAGCCTATACTTTATATTCTCCCTTAATTTTGAGATATAATGGTTGAGAACAATGATTTCAGTTGAAAATTTAAAATTGACTCAAATTTAGTATTTGGTAAATTAAAAATTGTTAAATTTGAACTTAAATTAAATTTCACCATTGTTTTTTAAGTAGTTAAGTTGAGAATTTGAGAATGACTACCCAAACCTTGTCATTCTCAAATTCTTCATTTATAATTTTATATTTGAAATTCATAATTTAAAATGAAATATTTGTTCTCAAACACTACATAAAAGAAATAAAAGAAATAGAAAGTTGATCGCCTAATTTAATAGTTGAAATTATTTGATGGAAAAAAATATGGATTTTTGAGATTTTATTTTTTATTATAAAATAGGTGTTATAATCTTAGTATCTCTTTTAAGAGATTGTCACACTTTTTTTAATTCGATTTTTTTACTTTGCTACAATTTTTTATTAAAAAATTTCTATTATTTTTTTCTCATCCACGTATTTCAACTTTCACTTAATATCGTCAATTACAATCGTTTATTCGACTATTTTTTAAGCTTTTGTATATAATAAGATGAATTATTTTTCCCTCTATTAAAACGGATAAAAAGACAAAGGGAAAATATACAAGAAAGAAGAGTCCATGAAAATTTTGTCATGTAATATAAAAGCAAAAATATTATCATCGGCGTAGAATCGGGCTTGTTTATCTCGTCCAGTGTTGGTTGAGGCGTATTAAGGGGCGGGAGACTCGGCTGCCTTCCCTATTATTTTTCTGGCATTTGCCTTATTTTTCATTGAGCTACTCCAGAAACTGTTTTTGGGTGGGACGATCTTATTTTATCATATGAAACCGTTTTATACAATAATTTGTGTTGTTTTTTCATTTTAACTTTTAAAACAATAAATTTAGCTTATTTTTATTTTAAATGTAACTTCTTACTTTTATATTACTTTCAGGGCAGGCCTTAAGCAAGGGCAAGGCGTGACTACGCCTAATGACCCCTCAAAAATTTTAGCTTTCAATTAGTGATTAGATTCGAACTTTTCTATGTATTCAATAGTTTAGGGGCTCATAAATAATTTTTCGTCCCGGACTACTTCTCTTATTTCTAAATTATATCAATATGTTAATTTATTATATTTAATTTTTTAAATTCGATATCAAAAGCAAATAAGGATAAATGAAGAGGACGGGGAGTATTCAACAGCGTATAACAGTGTCCTGACTCTCTTTTTCTTTAATTTTCTCTCTTGGATGGAGCCCGAGGGAATTTATATTAAATTGCGACACTCCAAGATTCTTTGTTGGAACACCAACTTTTACCCATTTCTTTTGGATCTCATTAATTAATAGTATATATAATCTTCATCATTTTTTGGGTCATTATGAAGTTCATATTAATTTAATCAGATTTTAGTACATTATAATGTTATTTTTATTTTGTGTAATTGTACTATTTTAGTTGATTGTGGAGGGGATGACAATTATACCATTCAGTTGAACTGTTTATTTGGATCATGTAATGTTGTTGGTTTTTCTTACTTTTTATAAATGTGTGTAAATGTTAACAAGAATTTGTGATATGAAAATAGAAGCACTCAAATTCTTGTACGAGACAGTCTCATTTTGAAACATGTTTCATATTTGGGTTAAGTAGCCCAATATATAAATTTTTAGCTCATGGGTTTCTTGTTTTAAGGTCGTCTCATTGTGAGACAGTCTCATACAAGACGAGCTGATAGAAGTATTATCTTGGTGTATTGTAAGACGTATCTCAAGTCCAGTCCATTATAGATTAATGACTATTTATTGTTTTTAATGCCTACTTACATTACATTATCCTTAATGCTTTTTTATCGTATTTTTAACGTCTACGTTCAATATTTTAAATGTCTATTTACATCATTATTACTGCCTACTTACAATATTTTAAAAAACGTATAATAAACCGACCTAATTAGTGATGATTTCTTCTCTTACTAGAATTTGTGTGTAGAAATAGATCTTTCATTTATGTGTCCTTGAGTATTTGGAAATGATTGCTAGATGGTCTCGTCTTGAGGTATAGTTTACTAGAAATTTAGTGTATATTAAGTTGATACGAGAATTTACTATCTGTTAAATACACTAATAGAAAATTACTATTAGGTATAATCATTGGTAAGTTGGTAACCATAAAAAGGCAAAGTATAAATAAATAACCAAAAACATTTTTCTAATACATTTTGATACTTCTACTTAAATTAGAATTGACTTTATGTCATGTTTAGAAAAGAGGATTTTATTTGAAAATTTGGAATTTGGCTCAAATTTATTGTTTGGCAAATCAAAAATTTTGAAATTTAGATTTGAGTCTAATCCACTATGGTTATAAAGTGATTAAAAATGAGAATTTGATAATGACTTCAAAAACCTTGTCATTCTCAAATTCTTAATTAATGAATCCATAATTGAAATCTACAATTCAAAATGAAATGTAGGTTACAAGCTTATTGAATTGATTAGTTAGTTGATGGTAAAAATTGATGAACACCAATTTGTTCTAGAAAGAAGGGTTGAGTGTGGACCTCAAATGGGGCCAAGGAGTAGCTTTAGCAGGAGACTGAGATTGAGACTGGGTCAATACCCATGTTGAAGCAAGAATTACATGCATTCAACGCTGTTTATTCGAGTCATCAGATTAATTTTGGATCAAATATTTCGGGTCGATTTAAAATAGAATTTCGAGTTCATATTATTTTACCATTATTTTAAATTCATTTTGAAGTCGGATTGAGTCATGTTCGATTTCAAAATAGGGTAAATATCAGGTAATCGGGCCTGTTTTGAACGTTGTACTTTTGAGCATACTCGGTCTGTTCTTTTCAATATGCATCATGTGCTACTTTTGAATTGTCCTAATAATTTTACATTTTAATTCTTTTTAAATTTTATTTACATTAATTAATAAAAAAAATTCTTTATTTATTACCACATTGTAAGGAAGAAAATTACATTAAACAACAAACTTAAAATTACTATGATAACCCAATATCGAATAATATTACCAAATTCAGTAGGCAGTAAAATTGAGTGTCAGAGGTTCACATATTGTAAATAAAATACACGTTGGGATATGTTTTAGCTTTTATTATCATTAATACTGTCCTAATAATTACTTCAACGTTACCCCAAAGGTAAATTACATTTAATCCTAATCTCCTATCTTTAATGGTCTCATTAAATACTCATCTAGTGATCTCATCTCTTTTTATAGATTAATTTTAATAATGGTTAATTTATTAAGTGAAAATTTTGTGTAAATGTGGGAAGAAATTCATTAAATCAACTAAAAAATGTATGTAAATCGCATATGAGATTTGAACTCGTGACGCTTAGTTTTTAGGGGTCCAGAGCAAAATGTATTTTATGGACCCCTAACTATAAGATGGACATAAAAACATTATATACTCAAAATTGTATGCATTAATATACTCCTTAGTCCCTCCTATTCATAAAGAATGGGACATTTGGATTTTGCACCAAAACCAAAGAAGGGTACGGGACCACTTTAAAGTGAGCGGAAAACTCTCCTTTTCAACAAAGGGTGTTGATATTTATGTGTTGTTATGTTGTTATAGTAAGGGTAAAAGGGTAAAAAAGAATGACAAAAATAGAAATGAGACATTTTCAGTGAATTGTCCAAATAAGAAAATGTCTCATTCTCTATGAATAGGAGGGAGTATAATATAAAACTTTTTTTTGAGTTCAAAATATATAATATAAAATTATTTTTCACTTCATTCCTAAACTGTTGATTTTGTAAGATGAAAAGAGAAAATATCAGTCTTATACTAGACATTTTATAACAGAAAACATGGGATGTGATTTGTGAATATCCTCAAATTCAAAGTCTAATCTTCAGATTCCACTATGTAAGATTTTCACTTATTTTTAGTCAAAAACCCACTACAAGACTACCAAAAACTTTTTTTTTTTTATCTTGTAGTCTCATCGTAACTCCTAAATATCAACTTACGACTTAATTTAAGACTAGAGATAAATACACTATTATTAATTAATTGAATAAATAAAACAAAGAGTAAATAATCAAAGGACCTCGTACTTATTCAGCATCCCATGGAAAAAAACATCAAGTGTACGTAGTTGGCCTCCCAAGTTATCAACTTATGGTACTTTCCGATCCCACAATTATAACCAATAAAAAAATGTTGTTTCTTTTCATTTTGTTTATTATAAATAGTTTATTTTAATCATACTTTTAATATTCATAAATACAGTTCATAATAATTAGAAAAGATTATATATTAAAATTTTATGTAACACAAATCTAACAATATCTTATGTGAATATATTTTATTTTTTATATATTCATGAAAATTCATAATTAAATTTCTATACTAGATAAAGCATTCCAATCTTTCGAATGGAATGAAATTCAATTTAATTATTTATCTAAATGAAACTAATATAAACTGAAATTTAAATTGCATTGAATTAAAGCATTTAAAATATAAGAGTAAAAGTGATTTTTAAAGTGAGTTGATCAACTTATAAAACTACATTAGAGATCAGAAGCCTTTTAATCATCTTTATAGTTTTGTTTTGATTTTATCTTGAAAAATTATGTACGCTTGCTTGTTGCCTTTATAATTACCTTAAATTTATAAATTGAATGAGATGGAGTAAAAATAAGTCAAGTTTAGTAAATATATAGATATTAGTTAGTTTAAAAAAAATACTCTAATTTAACAAACTCATAGCTCATCAACTTGGAAACTCTAGAATTTTTTGTTATCTTAACTTCCCTAGAGATTCTAGCTAGTTCTACTAGATAATAATTCAAAACATCAATTTCAAATTATACCACAAAAAGAACCTAGCTAAAACCATATTAATATAGTATTACCTTAAGATCAAAATATACATGGAGGGAAAATGGAAAAAGTGAAAAGGTGGAAAAGATGATATATACAACATCTCACTCAAAAAAGTTATCTTATAACAAATTTATTTATTAAATATTAAGAAAAAAAAAGAAATTAGCCCCACCATTTTGGCCTATTCTAAACAAAACCCTTTATAAATTTCATTTTGAACAACACCCAATAACACCCTTTTTTTCCTCTCTGCCTTCTATCTTTTTTCTCCTACATCCCCACACAAAAAATGGTTAGACTCACTCATCCAAAAAGCCCTCTTTCTTCTCTTCACATTTTCTCAACTTTGAACAAATCTTCACCATCATCATCATCATCATCTTCGTCTTCTTCTTCTTCATCATCTCTAACAACTATGAAGGTTAAAACCCTAATTCACAATCTCATTTTCTCCCATATTTGTCACATTTTTAGAGCTTTATCCAAGGCTAAATCAATTTTCCTATAGCTTTTTAAGGAAAATCATCTAATATACTTGAAACAATCCAAGAGAAAAAACAAGTATAGAAACAAAATACTATTTGGATCCTTTAGACTTCATTATAATTGGTGTTCTTCATCTTCTCATGTTTTGCCTATTCCATCTCCTATACTCATTAATAAGCATCCAAGTAGTGATCATAATGTCTATTATGATTCTACTTGGAACTCGCTTTACGCGACAGATAACAATAACAATAACAATAACAATAACAATTGTAATGGTAATGGTAAGGAAGATCAAGAAGGACACCTTTCAAGTTATCTTCAATGGTTGGAAGAAAAAGGTTGCAAAAATGAGAATATGAATGAAGATGATCAAGTCAATGTTGAGAATGAGATTGATAAGTTGGCTGATATGTTTATAGCTAATTGTCATGAAAAGTTTAGATTGGAGAAGATTGAATCTTATAGAAGATACCAAGAATTGCTTGCTAGAAGTTTGTAAGTGAAATATTATTCTTCCTCGAGCCGGGGACTCTTTGGTCGTGCTCTCCTTCATGGGTATGAGTTGCTCCTGTCCTTCCCTCTCCGGCCAGACACTGACAATAGTTTTCTATGGCTGAGATATACTGGGTAGGATATATGATGATAATGAAGTTTGTAAGTGAAGCTCATCTTTTCTTGGGGGAAAAAACAATAAAAAAAAGAGGATAAGTAAATTAGATTAGTTAATTAGGTACTTATATTAATTAATTCCTCTTAGATATTTTTCCCTTTTTATTTTTTATATTTGTTCATGGATTTGTGGTAGTAAAGAGAAGGATTTAGGGAAGAAAATTATATTATAAATGGTTGGGGATTGTGAATGTAAACTAAGTTTCTCTTCTTTCTAGAGAAATATATATTTTGTAGGAAGAGGATGGTTTATAGGAATTGTACATTTAAGGGATATGGAATGATGAGAATATGGAGAATTTTATTTTATAAATTTTGTGCAATTTTTGCCTTTGTATTATTTAATATTACTTAGGTTATCCAAATTTTCTTTGGCCTAAAATAATGGAAGAAAATTAATTATGGTAAGATTATGTAAATATAAGTTAAAATCCTTCTCATACAATGCAAAGGAATAAGTGTAGTAAATTATCATATTGAATCAAGGGACTTTTTAGTTACATCCTCTTTTATAGGTATAATTTGCTGTCTTTTATTTCTCTTCAAAACTTGACAATAATTTATATGAGCGGAATATACTAGATATGATGATGATAAAAATACATAGAAATTTGCATTAATTTAGCACGTCTAATTTGATCTTCAATAAAAAAAGATGGGGTACAAAATAATCATTGGTTCATATGTAAGATTAAATTAAAGCAAGAGCTAATACTTACATACTTTCCAAAATTGGTTAGTTCAAGATAATGGGTACCAATCTATAATAAACATTGTCAAAGAATCCTTTCAACAAAACCCTAAAATAATGATTATTTATAGTCTTAAAATGTATTACTCCTTTCTTTCTTTTTTTCCTTTTTATTTACTTTTTGCACAATTTTCGCAAATTTTAAGCGTTAGTATCTCTAAATATACATAATAAAAAATTATAAAAAATACGTAATAAAAAGTATACATTAAGACGGATCTAACGAGATCTCACATGAATATATTTTATCTTCAAAATATATGTCAAAAACATTAATAAGATTTCTCTCTCATTAAAATGAAATATTCCAAATGGGAAGTAACATTTGAGAACGAAAGAGTATAACTTATATTCTATTATTTTCCAATATTGTTTATTCACTACAACATAATTTCTCTCTCACAAATGTCACTATAGACTATTGTGACAATTACATATGCCACTAAAGACCAAATTAAGTGTCGTTAAAATCACTTTATGGTGGAAATTAAAATAAGAACCAATAATTATTACACTAAAAATATGAATCAGTGGCACTTTTTTAATGCTACTAAATTCAATGTCGCAAAAATTTAAATTTGTTGTAGTGATTCCATATAATTGGTGTCTAATAAGTAATAATATATTAACTATCAAGGATTTATGGTTGAAGTTGCAATTATTTTACCTTTTTGTATCGTTTTCTCAAGAATGCGATTTGCACTTTTTACCATATTATAATTATAATTATAAATATAATAATATGTCATATGTGGATACATTCATTGCTTCCATTGCAAAAGATAACTATAAATAGATTATTTTAACATCCTCATATTTTAAAATGTATAAATCCAATTAGATAAAAAAATTCAATCCAATGACCAATACTCTATCTCATTTCACTATCATTGTCAATTTGTCACGCACTTTTTTTTTTATAAAATAAATGAACACAAGATAATAAGTTAAGAAAAATGTATTTTAATTTTCCTAATTTTTTGTTTTGTTTTATTGTAAAATGTAAAAGCATTATACATCAAACAAATTAAATCACTATTTTTTAATATGCGTTAAATATTAAGCCTAACCTTTAAATAAGATTCATATTTATTCAAGTTAGACCCTATTTTCTCTCTCTCTTTTTTTTTTTTATTTTGGATCAATTTACAAACAACTTTTCATTTTCATTTTGAATAAAAGAATTTACCAATTTGATCTTTATTCATGTTGTTTTCACACTTTTCTCTAAATTAAATCTTCATCAAACTACATGTGGGTCTTATTCATATGATCCCTATACTTTCTTACAACCTTGCAAAATCAAATGAAAAATAACATTTAAAAAATGCAGTTCATATTATGGGTAAATTACCTACTATTAACAGAGATAAAATAAAATATATTTATTACATAGTTCGATGATTCAGATATATAATGTCGTTGTTTATTACGGAATGTGAAATAAAGGGACTATTATCATCATCATCAACAATTCAATATCCCGCTCGAAAACACGATCTGGGTGGAAATAGAGGGACAAATTAATGTTACTATAAAAGGAAAGACAACTTGTGTAAAAAATTCAAATTTCAGTAAAAAATTAATGTTACTGTAAAAATTTCAACGTTGTACCGAAATTAGCTAAATTTTGTAATCGAACTACAATGGCGAACCAAAACGAACAAGAATACGATTCGGTAAGTATGTTGTTCTATTTCAAATTTATTTAAAAAAAAAAAAATAAAAAAAAATCAGCTGGCTGTTACAATCGCACAAAATGTGCTATTGTACAATCGCACAAAATGTGCTATTGTACAATCGCAATTTGTGCTTGTACTTACTGATTTTCAATTTTTTTTTATTCATTATTTATTGTTTTATTTAATTTGTTTATGTAATTTATTCTTTTGTGATTGTATTTATTTAAACTTAATTAATGTCTAAGTTTTTTTAGGTGACAAATAATAATACTCTTAATTTATTTATTTAAAAAAAAAAAAAAAAATTAAGAAAATGCCATGGAATAATCGCACAAATTGTGCGATTGTACTATAGCACAAACTGTGCGATTGTGCAATAGCACAATTTGTGCGATTTTACCATGCAATTTTTTTTTTTTTATTTTTTTTTTGTTTTTTTATTCATTATTTGTTATTTAATTTATTTATTTAATATATTATTTTGTGATTATGTTTTATTTAATTTATTGTTTTGTGATTATATTTATTTTAAAATATTTAATAAACTTTTGAATTTTGTAAAATTTTATATTAGTTTTTAGGTTGATGGCATTTTTGAAATTTTTTTATTTTATTTTATTTTATTTTTAAAAAAAAATAGGGGTGGCGATTTCATTAAAAGGGTGGCGACAAATAAAAATTGGGTAAAAAAATTACCTAGGATGCCAACCTGCTTATACAAGTTATTTACAACTTATTAGTGTTGAAAAATGGGATCATGCATGATTGTCAAGTTTTGGAAGAACATGTGTCCCCATTCACTCACAAAAGTAAAAGAACTTATCCCATTTTAGCATTTCATGATTAATAAATACAAGACTTAAAGGTTTCGTAACTTACAATTACTTGCTCATCAAAACATAATGATGTAAAATTGATGATCCTATCTTCCCTAACAATATGAAATAATATTTAATACTCCCTTCAAATTATTTTAGATGTCCCATTTGAATTTTCACGGTTATTAAAGGAGTGTGGGGTTCATTAAAAAGGTGATAGTTGGGTATTTTAATAAATTAAATTAATTGTGAAGGTGGTAGTTGGGGTATTGGGAATTGGAAAAGTGGGGTAAAGGTGGTAGTTGGGTATTGGAAGTAGTAAAAGTGGGAGTATTTAATTAAAAAAAAGATATACAAAAAAGGAAATGGGATAATTAATAGTATGAATTTGCCATATGAATTTGCCAAATAAGAAAATGGGACATCTAAAATGATTCGGAGGGAGTATGTTTAAAAGATTAACTTATAAATACTATTTTGTTCAAAATTATGGTCGATCCTGATATTCAAAAGGCCTGGACAAAATATTAATTATGGGTCCCTAATTACTAAATATATTATTATAGGCTCCTAAAATTTAAAAATGCCTTTTTTAATGCCCCTCTTGCCCTCTTATAGGTCAGTCCTATTCAAAACCGTGTTGATGCAAATGCACTTAAATAGATCATCTGTGTCATTAATACATACTTCACAATGTTTTGTTACTTCAATATTGTTAAGTGACTCTTATTAAACCGTGATTTGAAGGAGATAGATGTACACAAAAACTTATCTTTCCTAAGTTTATCATCATATATATATATATACTTTTAACATGTTTTTTAATATTAAATGCTCATTATTGGCGTAATTAATAGTCCTTAATCCTAAGGTTAAGATAAGTGTGTGATTTTGTCAAAAGTGTGGACTTTTTGATCCAAAAGATCTCCTTAGGAATGAGGTGGGGTTATAGATCCAACCTAACATATGACATTGGGACCCCAAAACTTCTATACTTTAAAGTGTATCTTCACTCCCCCACTAATCTTCTTTACTCATTTTTTAGCCCTCTCTTCATGATTGAAAATGATTTCAATGTCATAACTCATAAGTGACTTGCAAGTGTTGTAGAAGTAGTTTGATTCAGGGTCGGTCCTAAGGGTGGGCAAAAGGGATCATCGTTCAGGATCCTATGTAAAACAACAAAATTAATGATTTTAGAAGGGTCTATATAGGTTATAAATTGCAAAGGAAAAGGGCTCTAATGTGTTATTTCGCCTAGGACCCCAAAATATATAGGATCGACCCTGGTTTGATAGATATACTTGGATAGATTTATTCCTTTTATTGTATTTGTTATATATCAGTTTTTATTTAATTAAATATGTTATTTAATTATTTATATCTAAATTATGTATAACTAAAGGTTATATATCCTCAAAAAAAAAAAAAAAAAGGTTATATAAATTTATATTATAAAAATATGTAATTAGATGATTTAAACAGTATTCCACTTGACTTTTTTTTTTCAGATCCGAGGTAGTATAACATTAAAGAATTTTTATATGTACAATTTTAAAAGTCTAACTATAAATATCAAGAGTGTTTTCTGGTAAAGTATATATTATATGCAAGTTCATATGTTATTGATATGTTTAGCCTAAATAGTTGCGGGTTGTTTATTAGAAAAAGATCGAATATCTAACTATAACGATTTCTGACCCATGTAATTTATTTTGTTGGTGCTCAATCATACAAATTCCTTATGATTTTCTCTCTCCAAAAGCCCTAGCCGCCCCTTCTAGTTTTCTCTCTACTCTCTCTAAAGAAACCCCTAATATCTATAGTTAGTTTGGGGCTATCATCATCTTTAAAGATTGACGATAAGCCCCTAATTTCTCCCTTTTAAGTTTTTTTTTAATATGATTAGAATAAATTTTTGTCCTCTCCCTGTAAGAGAGTTGTTCTACCCATTCATTGGGTTGATTCTACCCATATATTGGGTTTTGAAGTCTCTCCTTGTGAGAGCTTGGAGTTATGAATTTTGGTTTTTAGTTGATTTGTTGGCAGAGATTAATGCGATGATGCAGCAGACACCAAATTTGCAATTATCATCAACTACATCAAATTCAATTCTATTTCAAGACTACAACATATCGAAAGACCCCCTCGTAGAAGGCTGTATCAAACAGCGATGTGGAAGAGGATATTCAGAATTGTCAGATCTCATACACAACGATCGTGGTTTTGTAATTTTTGAATTATATTTGGTTTTAGTTGCTATATACTTGCTAATTTTTATCTCTGATGTAGATGTCGTGTGACTCTTTATTAATGAATCAGGTATTATTAAAAAAAAATTATTTTGTTGGTTGTTTTTAGAAATCCCTACCATATTTTAGTACTATGAAACTTCCCCTACTTACTCCTCTAGGTGGAAAATTGGTGTGTCAAAAGGTACCATAATAAGCGATTTTGTACGGCGCTACTGCCCCAATTTTTGGCAAAAATTCAAAGTGTCAGCTGCATATTTCGGCATTATTAAGTACACCATTTGGAATTCAAAGCCTTATTTGTCGTTACTCCACCTATTTGTGAATTGTTGTCCCCAAGACTTGCATCATTTTAAAGATTTGAGGTTTGATTTCTATTGGGCGCAGATATTAATTGAGGTTTGATCCTTGAAAGAATGAGTATGATTTGTCAGCATCTTTCAGGAAAAATAAACTCCCTCACCTGAACCCTGCCTTGTGCAGGATATTGGGAGTGTCCTTTTTGTTAGTATAGATTAAAAATTTGAAACTTATGACAAATATATTAGCGAACGTCTATGAGAGGTTCTGAGCATGTTCAACATGTTTGATGACACAAGGTTCCGAAAGATTAGAGGTCTTAATATTAAATTGAGGTACTCTCTTGAGAGACCGTCTTTTCTAAAGACGGTTCTCAAGAGCCCAACCCACTTTTCTTTTTTAGTAAATATCTTAATTTTAAAAAAAACTGCTCTTTTAAAAATAAATAAAATAACTGTTGTTTTAAAAAATAACAGTAGAAAACTCCTTTTTTTGGGGGGTTAAAATAATATATTTGATATTATAACATAATATATTTGGAATTATAACATAATATATTTGGAGTTATAGCAGAATATGTTTGGAGTTATAGCAGAATATGTTTGGGGTTATAATGTAATATATTTGGGGTTATAACTCAATATATTTGGAATTAAAACCTTATAAATCTGAGATTTTTCAACATAATATAATTGTTTTTATATTATAATATCAATTTTGTAGTATTATACCAAAAATATATATTGTTATAATCCCAAATCTATTAACCGCAATTATATATTTTGGTATAACCCCAACTATATTATCTTATAACTCCAAATATATTATGAAGATGATAAATACATACCTTATGATAAGAACCACAAATTATTATTAAAAAAAAAACCAAAAATGAGAATCAGAGACTATACAACGAAAATGGAATGTGAGAAACTGAGTAGTTGTTTGGGAGGATCACAGGTTGGGAAAGAATAAGTGAAAGAACTGCAAATGAAAGTTGAGTAGTTATTTTGGGAGTTATTCTTTTAAGAGCATGTTTCACTGTTTTTTTTAAGTTGAAAATGGGCCGGCCCATATTGAGTAGTCTCTTGTAGAGACCGTCTCTAGTAAGAGTTTGTCTATTAAATTACTTAGCACTACATATGTAATATGTTAGGCATGGAAAGTGACAAAATGTTTAGTTTGTTTGAAAACTTTTAAAATGTTTAGAATGTTCTTAATTTATGATATAGGTTTCTCTTATAATACTTAGTATATGACTTACTGTTTGATATTCTTAGGCTTCATATACAATGAATTATTTGACTTATGAAATGATCATGATTGGGTTAGTAATATTTTGTTTGATTTTAAAGGGATCATTTGATTAATTGTTGTTTGACTTTAAATCGTTATTTATCACTTTTGTTTACCTTTGATTCTCACAATTCATACTAATTTGAAGTACTTAGATTGTTGTGTTTATTATTTTATATTTTTTTATGTTTCTTAGTTTATAATTTTCTCAGTTTATAATTTTTTTAATTTATAAGTTCTGTTATTATTATAGTTATATTTATGTTTTGTTTTGTCTTGTTTTTAAATTTAAAAACTTAAGTCATGTTTAACCACATGATTTTCGAAAAAAAAAGAAAAAAGTTTTAAAATTTAATTATTAGAGTAATATGTTTACATTAGAATTTAGTAAATTATTTGTCACGATTTGATTTACTAGATATGGTTGAATGTGTGTTAATCTCAAGCATGTTCATTATATTTGTTTTACTCTTTTTTATTAAGTTTGTTTATAAAGTTTGTCATCATCAAAAAGGGGAATTTGTTGGTCCATTTGGTTTTGATGATAACATAAACTTTATTAAACAAACATATTATGTTTTTGAGATTATTGTGATAGGTCAAATATCCGATCTTTAAAAG
The DNA here is from genome assembly GCA_019425755.1 of Amaranthus cruentus. Classification (NCBI taxonomy): domain Eukaryota; kingdom Viridiplantae; phylum Streptophyta; class Magnoliopsida; order Caryophyllales; family Amaranthaceae; genus Amaranthus; species Amaranthus cruentus. The sequence continues at coordinate 2,521,517 of CM033463.1, forward strand.
GGTCGTTGATGGAACCATTAGAAGTTGAAAAGGGGATTACTATTTTACTGTTTCAAGATCAAGTCAAATTCAAAGATTGGTCATTCAGAGACAGTGCGGTGTTCCCAGATCAGCGGTCAGAGAAGAAGTCAACAAATATAATTAAGAAAATAATTTTAATTTTAATTTTTCTTTTTTAGTTTTGTTGTACGGGTGATAAAACCTAGGTTGCACAAGGTAGTTATTTTGAAAATATTTTAAATCTAGATCTTAAATTAAAATAACTAACTTTTTAATTTAAATCTTAAAATTAGATTTATTATATTATGTCTTAGTTATTTTTAGCTAAAAGACAAAGAAAAACTTGGAGTAACCACCAAGTTTTCTAGCCACTCACTCACATCATCTAGCCCACTATTCCCACATCTTAAGATCATGGGATTAAGGCTTTGCAAGATCTAAAAAGTATTTAAATGGAATTTTGCAAACCGGCACATTTGGTGATCATTTCGAGAAGAAATATTTTTTTCTAAAAATAATTTGTGCCCAATATTTTCGTGAGTATTCAAAATCAAAGAAAAGGAAATCTTGAACGTTTTTAATTGCTAATTAATTTTAAGATTAAATCCTTGTGCAATTCTTGTTTTGTTCATCTATTTTAGATAAATCTTGTACGGGTTTATTTGAGAGAATTTGTAATTAGACTTGGGTAAGTCTAAAGGAGAATTGAGAATTGAGAATAGAGAAAGAGAATAGAGAAAGAGAAAGAGAATAGAGAAAGGGAACGAGAAGGAGAAACCGAGAATTGAGAAAGAGAAGGAGAAGAGAATAGAGAAAGAGAAGGAGAAATTATTTTGTGTAATAGAGAATTGATTTACATAAAATAATAGAGAAGAGAAATCCCTAGAGGGTCGTGGTTCTTTATCCCACGTTAAATCTTGGTGTTTCTTTTTAGTTTTCTTTATTTTGTCTTGAGTATTTTTATTATTCAAATTCCGCAAGAAAATAGGGCAAAAAATACTCTAAGGGCAAAAGCAACAATTCACCCCCCTCTTGTTGCAGTTCATTGTCTCTAAGTGTTTCTACAAATTTCATTCTCTTCATCCTCCATTAATCTTCAAAGTCACCATTAATCTTCAAAGACCCAATTTCTCTCCAAATTCCAAACCCTAGATTTCTTTCCAACTTTTCACAAATTTTAGTGAGATAGATTAAAATTCTTGATTTTCGCTTTCTTTTGATTTTACCGTTTCTCTCCATTAAAATTCTGGGTTAATCTCTTCATTAAAGAATATTACTGTTTCTTGATTTTCTTTAAAATTTTGGGTTAAAATTCTGGGTTAATCTCTTTGCAATTGTGCCTGCGTTTTGTTGTTGCAGAATACTCAAACATGGTATGTGATAAATCAATCATTGGTCTCTTAAAATCATCAAAGAATTCAACTTTAAAATTGTATCATCATATAAAAATGCAAGAAAAAAAAAACCCAGAAATAAAATGCAAGAAAAAAAACCCACATCACAATTCTTCAAACATTATTCAAAATTCCATCATTGAAAAATCCAAGAAATAAAATACACATCAAGAGACAATTTGGGTCTTCTTCTCCATTAATCTTCTTCTCCACCATCAAAATCATCTTTCTGAAATTCAAGAAGAAAGTGCAATTGGGTCTTTCAATCTCCCATAAATTTCTTAGAAAGACCCAATTTTAATAGGAAATCCCCAATTTACTTAAAAAGATATGTAACTTTGAAGATTAATAGGAGAGAAATTGAAAAGACCCAATTTACTTAATAGGAGAGAAATTGGGTCTTTAAACATTATTCAAAATTCCATCATTGAAAAACCCAGGAAATAAAGTACACACAAGAGACAATTTGGGTCTTATTCTTCATTAATCTTCTTCTCCACCATCAAAATCATCTTTCTGACATTCACGAAGAAAGTGCAAATTGGGTCTTTCAATCTCCCACAGATTTCTTTGAAAGACCTAATTTTAATAGGAAAGACCCAATTTACTTAAAAAAGATATGTAACTTTGAAGATTAATAGGATAGAAATTGGAAATACCCAATTTACTTAATAGGAGAGAAATTAGGTTTTTAAAGATAAATGGTGACTTTGAAGATTAATGGAGTGTTTGAAGTTTATTAGGGATGAAGATTATGAAGATGATGGAGAAGAAGAAGGGAGAGGATGAAGATGTGAATAGGATGAAGGAATTAAATTAAAAAAAAGAAAAAAGAAAAAAGAAAACTCAAAAAAAAGGAAAAAGAAAAAAAAACTCAAAAAAAAAGGAGAAATCAGAAAAATGCAAAGTCAACGGTAAAAAGGCTGGTCAACGGTCTCAACCGGTCACTTGGCCGTAATGGTGGTCAATTTAAAAAGTTGGTGGCTGTAATTCATTCAAAAAAAACTTTGCGGCTGTAATTCATAAAATGAAAAAATTTTGAGGCTGTAATTCATAAAAAACCCTAATAAATATAATAATTTGTAATTAGTTAGTAGTATTAACATCATTCATATATATATTGCTATATAAAAATAACTATATCTTAAAATATCTAGGTAGCAACTTAATTTTTTAAATACAAAATTATGATTTTCGACCATAGAACGGTTTGCGGTCCGGTCTGGTCTGAAAAATAACAAAACGGAGACCAGACCGTAAATCGTAATTTAATTTGAAAAAAAAAACAGACCAGAACATTTAAACCATAGATCAGACCAAATATTGAAATTTCGGTTTGGTTTACGATTTAGATCAAACTTTGTTCAGCTCTACCTATAATTTGCAATTTATTCTTGATTCAATCAGCATTTTAATTAAGTGTATCACGTTGCTATCTATGAACACCAACCACCGAAATTGGGCCAATGAAGTTTGGGCCATAGTAACCCAACAAGTGCATCATTGGTGTTTGGTGATTTATTTATTTTTATTGTAAAATTTTTAGAAAATATTTTATAACATATATTCTCAAATAAAACGGTCTTACGGTGAGATTTTTTTATTGGGATGACCTATTATATTATATATTTACTGTCTAAATATGATTAATTATGGCCTTAAGTGATCACTCATAGTTTTAAACATTTTGTTTTTAAAGTGATCACATTTTATGGTCTTAGAGTGATCACTTAATGAACACTTACAATTTTAACATAATCAATTTGAAAAATAAACTAATTATATGGGTCCGTCTCATGTCTCATGCTGAGACAGTCTTATACAAGACATACTAATTTTATAGATGTTACAAAAGCATTATTAATACTACTCAAAAAGAGATGTGGGTCTTGTCTGTTGGACCAAAGTCCAATATTGGGTTTATATGTAAATACTTATATGTCATTATAATTAATTAAGACTGTCTTTAGGCCCAATTTAATGTGATCTAATTAAAGTTAAAAGGTTTGGGCCTAAATGTATCAATAGGTTGTGGGCCTTAAATGTGTAGAGACTCATTTTATGACTGGGTTCAATGATGGGCTGAATACTAGTGATCACAGGTTATTATATATATATAGAAGTTATGGTCCCTAGGTTACATATATTTCCTTTTCTCCTGACATCCCATTATCAGAGAGAATTAAGAGTGATAACATTAAGGGTCTTCACTTGAGGGAATACTTGTTAATCTAGAAGATCCATACTCTCTCTTCTTTTTCAAGATTGTCTACCGTGCTATGGAATCAGGTATTCTCTAATCTTGTCTTTTAATTTGTTCTTCTAATTCAACATAATTGATCCTGTTTGTTAGTAATGGTATTCACCATTTTTTGTCCCATCATTGTCTTAATAGGGGAAAGTATTACTTTAAATCTGAGTCCGTCTAATAATGTTCCGACTCGAGTCATTTAATTGATAACCTAGTGTGAAATTAACAGAGGAAGAATAAATGCTAATAAGTGAAAAATGACATTCAATTGTGTACATATATACTTAACTCTATCTTTAATAAATTGTAACAATGAGATTTTGTACAAAGATAAGACAAGGTTAAAATTGTGCAGATGATATTCAAGAAAAGTTAAAATACGTAAAACTGATTAAGACAAGGTTTGAAGGAGATATAAATTTTTAAATAAAAGAAATTGTGACAAAGTAACAGGAACATACTAAACTGAAAAATGTGATAATCTCTTAGAGAAAAACCGTAATACATAAGAATTTATAACAAATTTAATTCAGCATATAATTATTTATTTACTTTTACGCATATATATAAAGATGAATGTTCGACTTTCGTGATATGGGTGGGAAAAGAATTGATTACACTATGCTTGTGTAGTTGGTTGCGGCTTCGTGTAAGTTTTGACCAGATTCAAAGTGGAATAATAATGTTGTATTAATTGGCATATTAGCAATGTGTCAATAATTTTCTAATATTTTTGACTTATTGTTGCTTGGATTCATGTGATCATTTGAGCGCCGAAGAATCCATTACTGCCCTTCTTAGAGTATTACTGACCCTTCCATTCATCAGCTTAAGCTTTTGGTTGAGTTGGTCCTTAACATGATATTGTCAATGTGACAAGAGGTTACGGATTCGGGTCTAAACCACGCACCTCTCATTTAAAGTGGAATGTTCAGCGCATATGCACATCCACACTTCTACCCCCAATGGGCTCTCGTATGAGAGGGAGTGTTAGAGTATATAACATATCATGGGAGTGATGATGGGACCTCAACCATCAGCTTAATTTTTTGATTGAGTTGGTTGCTTGACAATCTTAAATGGTTTCTCATAAAATTAATTTCATTGTCGTTGGCTTTAAAACTAATCATTAATAAACTTAATTAAAAAATAAATATATAAAATTTTAATATGAAAATAAATTTACTCGGAAGTCATTTGTTCTTTTTTTTTTGCATTTTATAATTATAATCATGCTTTATTTTATTAAAAATTCAAATGATTCTTGGTAAAAAAAATTTTAAATGGATAAATTAATAATTTATCAAAAAGAAAAAAAATGCATAAAAGAGAGGAAGTAATATTATATGATTTATGAAGTACTACTACTAATTTCATCTTAGCCTAGATCAGATCTAGACTAGTAAGCATATTGGGTCAACCAATTTAAGTAAAAGAATTATAAATGATTGAATCTCCACCCATAGGAGTTAGAGGTGAAATATTATAGGAACATATACAAAATAAAAGCGAATTCAAAATAATAGTATAAATTTTCATATAATTATATTGATTAATTTATATATATAACTAACTTAACTGTTGTTTATGTAAAAAAATAAATATTTATATATTATAAAATATAATTGTATGAGTCATGACTTAAAGAAGTCTGAGTTTTAATTTCTTGTTATGATGTATCATTTATAGGAATTTACAACAAATCACTAAAGTAAATGGCAAGTGTGACTCATAGACTACAACAAAGAGCATCTCATATATATTCTCATCATACACTAAAAAACCTTGTTATTATTTCTAAATCTATAAGGTTTTTTTACATTTATACATATACATATTGTAGCAATTCTCTAGCTACTTCCTTGAAATCTAAGAAAAATCACCTTAACTACCAAAAAAATCTACAAACTAGACAGAATAAATTAATCAGACAATACAAAAGAATTAATCAAAAACAATATCTTTGTTTAAAAACAAAGATGCATAAATTCGATATCTTATCGAATCTCTTCAGATGGGACGATTCTAGATAAAAAAAAAATTAATAAAAAAATATAAACTAATATGCAATATTATCTTAGAGGACACTTAGCTAGACCTAGCTACATCATTAGCTAGTTAAACCTAACTAATTGAGATTGCTACATTACGCATATTAATATAAATAAAAGCCTTTCAGATCAAATGTAGCAATCTCAGTTATTCCTACTTATTTTGTGTAGGATTTGCCCTACTTGGCGGCCGTCTTCTCAAACTTGAATCCACAGCTTTCTTGGGCTCTTTCATGGGTTTTCCTCCATTATTTACCTTATGCAAATTCATGATTTCCATATTCCCTTTGTGTATTGCCAATAATTTTCTTGATTGGAAAGAAATTTGTTGATGATTTGAAATGATACTATATGAGGAATGAAATATGAACATGAGAATTGAGATTATGCTAAATATAGTAAGCATGATTTTCCAATATAAGATCTTCATTTCTAGGGAGATAATGGTTGTGTTTTGAGTATTGTTGATCAGATTTAAGATCAGATTTATATGAGATTAATAAAATGATGGTGTAATGGAAATTAATTTGGCTTTATATATATAAACCTTTTTAAGGAGGTGATGTGCTTGCATGTGTAGGGCATGTGCTCTACCATAGGTTAAAATTGTTTTTAAAAATTTTGCAATAACATTTTTTTAAATTATAATTGTTACAACAGTATTTATCATTTAAACTTATTTATTTTATATATTGCGGTTAATATTGTGTAAGAAAAAATAAAGTCAAATGAGATCTTGTTTGAATCGTTTAATTGCATATTTTTGTAATATTAACTTTTTATAATTTTTTGTGGTTCATAGTTTCAAGACATAAAAATTGAATATAACACATTAGATTTGCATAAAAAGGAAACGGAGAAAGTAACCACTAGTTTTTATTTGATATTCTCATTTTACTAGCTTTATTTTAATATTTTTAAATACTTATGATTTTCACATGTTCTCTGTTAAACTTCTTTAAAAGAATCTATTTTCTCAATCTATGTGAATTTTTAGATGAGAACATCAAAGAAAAACGATAAGGTACATATAAGGATAATCTAAATCTAAATAATAAAAAATGAAAATTAATAATTTTACATTCACTTTATACGACAGTAAAAATTTCATCCTTTAAATAATACTCAAATCTCACATTTATGTTATTTATTCATCTAAAGTACTTTTTGTTTCATGTTATGTATTAATTTAAAGTACCTTTGTTATCAACTTTTATGACCCTTCATTGATAATTCATGTTATTCATCTAAAGTACTTTTTTTTTTGGACTTTATTTTGAAGAGAATCTTGTAGTGTTAGATCGGCAATTGGAGAGAGAGTATTAATTAAGTGTAGTTCATCAATTTTAGTATGCCCTTAAAATGTTGGTTTGGTTGGCATTTTTTGTTTTACAAGTAGGTATAATTTTTGAGTTTTTGTTTAATTTCTAAAATTGTAAGGATTTATAATATAAAATCAACATTTGGCTTTAAAATGAAATCATGTTTTTGGAAGAGAAATTAGCAATAAAGAGACATATATGCTAAGCTATGAACCAAAAATCACACAATGCCAATAATTCTTAAAAAACAAGGAAAAGCTAAACATATGCCCATCCTTTAGCATTGTTATTGTTGTTTTTACTCATCCTCTACTAAGAATCCCACTATTACAATCAATATCAGAATATAGTTGGACAGTTGGACTCAATAGCATAGGTTAGACCAGACACATCACTGGTAGGATGTGATCTAATCGTAATCTGGCGGCCACCACTGTTTCTCCATTCCCTTAATATTAAGTCAAAAAAAAAAAAATCAAAGCACTTCTTAACCACACCGGAAAAAATGAATCATAATTTTGTATTAAAGGAGAGTAAAAAAAACTAAGATTATGCATTAAATTAAGTTTACAAACAGCAAAACCAGATCTTCCAAGTGCGAAGTAATTTAAAGGGATGTTGTTTTATGCAGTCTTATGCCTAAAACAAAACCCTCAACAAAGATCATCCTTTCCCACATTCTTAAAGGCAACTAAACACTGATTCTAAAAGATTTATCTTGATCCTTCTCCTTTCATTCAATCCCACAACATTCTCAAGCCACTAAACACCAATTCTCTTCTTGCCCCCTGAATCAACACGCCTATTCCCTCCCATAATTCACCATGCCACTCTCTCAAACCCTCATCTATCTAAAACCCTAACGTTTCTTTGTGCTAACGTGTATCACCCAGATGGTTACACCGAGAGTTAATCCACAGTAATGTAGTTGTTAAAGAGAAGTCCAAGAATAGTCATATTTTGTACATAAAACAATAGTACCATAAAAACTAAAAATCATACTTGAAGCTGCATATCACTTCAGCATTATTAACTCTCGAGAGTACCTCTGGGTGATACACGTTAGCACAAAGAAACGTTAGGGTTTTAGATAGATGAGGGTTTGAGAGAGTGGCATGGTGAATTATGGGAGGGAATAGGCGTGTTGATTCAGGGGGCAAGAAGAGAATTGGTGTTTAGTGGCTTGAGAATGTTGTGGGATTGAATGAAAGGAGAAGGATCAAGATAAATCTTTTAGAATCAGTGTTTAGTTGCCTTTAAGAATGTGGGAAAGGATGATCTTTGTTGAGGGTTTTGTTTTAGGCATAAGACTGCATAAAACAACATCCCTTTAAATTACTTCGCACTTGGAAGATCTGGTTTTGCTGTTTGTAAACTTAATTTAATGCATAATCTTAGTTTTTTTTACTCTCCTTTAATACAAAATTATGATTCATTTTTTCCGGTGTGGTTAAGAAGTGCTTTGATTTTTTTTTTTTGACTTAATATTAAGGGAATGGAGAAACAGTGGTGGCCGCCAGATTACGATTAGATCACATCCTACCAGTGATGTGTCTGGTCTAACCTATGCTTCTCGCAAGAAGCAGCGAACAATACAATCTTTTCCAACTCATGGAGGATCATCTTCAGCTGGAGCTATTAGTTCGCGACCTCGAGGCGAAAAAAGTAGACAGGTTTGTAGAATTATATCATCTAATGTCGGCAGGCTATGGCAGATTATTCCATTCTGTAGATTGTTAACCTTATCGAGATCCATGCAGTTGCCTTATAATGACCATGCTTTACATGGAACTATTATGTCTGGAAGTGACGAAGACCTGGTAGGAAAGAAAATAATGATCAAATGGCCCGGTGAGAACCATTACTGTGAGGCTTTAATTTCTCGATACAATCCATCTGATGTATGTTATCTCCTTCCAAATCGGATTTCAATTTTCTCAAAGTCAAGAGTCATTCTCATAGTGTTGTGTTTTTTCCAGGGTCGACATGCATTAGTGTATGATATTCACACACCAAAAGAGTCTTTTGAGTGGGTTGATTTTAAGGAGGTTAGTGTAGTAAAATTTTCGATTTTACCATTTAAAAACCATGCTACTGAGTCCAACTGTCCAACTATATTCTGATATTGATTGTAATATGTGGGGTTGACTGAATGAACTAAGAATTTCTTTCTCGCTTGTTGTATTTGATTGACCTTTTTTTTCTTTACTTTAAATTTTTAGAATGTTGTTTAAGTCTTATGCCCTTGGCCTCCATCTTATGGTAGTTACATTATCATGTAACTTTGTCATGAGGATTGTGGAAGATTTACAGTATTAACATGTCATTAATGGACAAGTTAGGTGGGTAATACTGTAATAGATACATTGCTATATACTTAGTTTTAAAAAGCACGCCTAGACAGAGGCGGAGGTAATACCTTAAGGCGAGCACCTTGTGGTTTAAAGTTTAAACCTTAGAAGAAGCCCATTTGATGTCATTTAATACTTCTCTTCTCTTTACTTCTCTTCGAAATAATTTTCTGAATTTTTAGAGTATTTTGATTTATTTTTTCTGGATTTTGGAGAACCTCATGCCTAGTGCCTTTGCGTGGCGCGTAGAGCCTAGGCTCTGCGGACCTTAGGTGCCTCAGGGCACCTTGCGCCTTTTAATTCTATGCTTCTAGTCAACAGAGAGTTCCACTACTTCCAAATGAGTTCAATAGAAGATCTAGTCTTCAACTAGGATTATTGGTGTACATGAATGAAGGAGGCACTTTTACGTAGTTTTCAACTTTAGCTTATTATTACAGATGCCTTTTGAGGATTTTCGATGGGTGGATGAAGAGACTGTATCATCGGATAGAGGAGGTCCCGGAGAAAGGAGATCCTTGAAATTCAAAATTGTAAGCAAACATTGTAATAGTGAAATTCAGAATGATATTCTACATACTGATACGTTGATTAAAAAGGTATATATTTGTTCGTTATAAAAAGGCAGTTTTTGGTAGTAGTATTGCATCTATATTTATGTTAACACGTTTGTTTTACTCAAACCAGGTCGAAAAGGTGGTGGGTGCACCTAATCCTGATCGTTTTGAAATTGGAAAGGCGAAGCAAATGTTGAAGGTATATATGACTGTCCTGTTTATGCAAGAAATCAGTCACTGATTATTATTCCAATTTACATTTTTTGCAGGAGCACGAGCAAGCACTTACTGATGCAATTTCAAGACTTTCTCACATATCGGATCCTGATATTAACGGTAACCCACTCCGTAGAATATCTGATGGTGATTGTGATAACAACTAACAGGCTCCTGTATAACATTGGAGTTCACTAAGCTAGTCTGACCGAAAAGTGAAAACCGCCCTCCTTAACCCGATAAAATTTGATAGGACCAACACTAAATTACTTAACTTCAGGTCATAGTAGCTCGAAAAATATAAGCTTACTCATTTCTGCTAGTCATATCAGCAGTAAACTGTCGACCATGTTCAGGGCTACTGTAATGTCCTTTAATACATTGTGGTTGTTTCGGACCATGACAGTTCCGCGGTTCAGCCTAGAAAGCGGCATGGAAAATTGGCGTTGCTTGGCTCAATGTCGGTCAAGTTGAGTTGAGGCTCATTAGTCTATTGTGAAATGTGATTATGTTTTTGCTTGGCTTCATTTTCATCGTTTAGCTTCAATTTTCTTTGATGTGCAAGTCCTTACAAAACTCGTTAAAATTCGAACTTCAACCAGATGGAGATCAGCAATGCTAGAGTCTCGATATCTGATTGCATCCGGAGCTTAGCGAAAAGGCACCGCTACTAACTTGATGAATTGTTTAACGTTCTTCGATCGACTTGATGTTGGTTATTGTACGTGCTACGAATCAAATGCACTGCACTTGGCAAGTCGTTAATTAAATCGACAGAGTAATGATTAGTTCTTGTAAAAATAGGTTTGTAAAAATGGATATTTGGTGAAAGATAATGATCTTTTGTTGAATAGATGCATTGGATAGATTATTATGATCAAGATAGTCTGTGCTTCTCAGTTCAAAGGAGAGTTGATGCAAGTGCATAATAGCTTTTTCCTTTTCTAAAATGTTATTTATTAAATGACATAGTAGAATCTCATTTAATCACATGTAGGAGTATTTAACTATTATTTGACTATTTGTTGTATGATCTATAAAAATGAGAAAAATTTCAACGAAATTATTTTAGTCAATACTCAATAGTGAATTTTTTTACCCCCTTTTTCTTGGAAAGGAAAATAGAAATGACATATAGTAGAATCTCAAACTTTTACTTAAGACCGTTTTTTGTAAAGACGGCTCTCAAAAGCCCAGTCCAATACTAAATATATATTGTTACAACTCTAAATATAAATTTGGACTGAAACTTTGAGAATCGTCGTCTTTCAAGAATTCCAAAAGAAAACCCCTGTCAATTATCGCTAAAAATAGTGGTTACACTTATCAGGCATACAGTTACAAAAGTACAAGAAAACATGCCCCCAGGACTCTGTTCCAGAATTGATGTTAATTCTTAACAAAACAAATTCAATCAAAATTAATAAGGCATGCCCATCACAATTCTACTTACCTAAACATTACAAAACAATTGAATTGACTCAGAACTCCCCCCTTCGGCCCTTACTATACAAAACATTGTGCTCAAATTCCCTCCATTACTTCCTTTGGCGTTTCTTTGGCTGCGGTTCTTCACCACCATTATCTCGGCCTCTCTTACCCATCGCTGCAATCGCCGCGGCCCTCTTAGGTGGCCGTCTACTGCTTCTATTCCCCGGACTTTGTCTTTCCTCCTTACCCTTTGTCTTCTCCTTACCAATTTTACTTTGTGTACCTTCATCTTTCCGCTTGTCAGTCTTAGCATTACTTCCGTTGTTGTCATTACTCGTCTTCTTCTTATCTGAATTCTTCAACGACTCTAACAGTAAAAGTTTACCTGATCCTGAACCCTGCTTCATTTTACTCGAGGAGGTTCCAGGACTCGGCTTCTTTTTATCAGCCTTAGCCTCAGTACTTTCTCCCTTGCTTAACACAGGAGTGTTGGGGCTTGGATTGCTGTTATCGTTCTTGCTTGATGAGCTCCTAGACCCGAAACTCCCATCTCTTGATCGCTTCTTAGTCACAGCATTGAATGATGTTGATGAAGTCTTCTCCGCTTGCTGCTTCATCAACTCCCCCAAAGGAATCAAATCTTTGTCAATAAGTGGTGTTGCCGATGATGAGTCCTTTTTCTCACCTCCTTGTGACGATTTTCCTGCTATAGAGCTCCGCTTTCTACAAGCAATAATTGGACCCGTTATTGTTAGTTTAGGCTTGAGATCAACTTGTTTGGCCTCGGATTTTGTTGGCTTTGGTATAGGTACTAATTGGATAGGCTTCGAAGGGTTCGACTTGTGATCATGTGGAGATGATACATGTGGTCGGAATTGTTTGTCGAGTAGTTGGCGGAGCTCAAGTGCAGCTTTGTGTTCTGTGGTTTTTCTCGAAAAGAAGATAAGGGCGTTGTTGATGAGGAGCATAACATCGCGGTAAAATTTTGTATGACAATCCGTATATTGGCCTTCTTCAAGCCTTCTTTGGATGGTTCCCAGATCAATGTGCTGCCGTATTAGGTTCTTATATTTGGGACTTTCCTGTGTTTGTGATAAACTTCCACATTTATTAACACCAAACAGAATCCTCTGGACAAGGAGGAATAACATGGCTATGAGCCAATAACAAGAACGAAAGGATAAACCATATAAAACTATGACCCTCTATGAATAAATGAATGCAACATTTTATAAATTAGGAAAACTTCAAACTACCTATATAGCATTGCTATTCTTGACCATTATTTATTTATTTAGGCTTATATATGCTAATAATATGTTGTAGTTTAGGCCGTGATAAATCATCACATAATCATCCCATGGGCTTACACACACCCATGAGCCCACAAACCTACGAGTTATGAGCGTCGACTTGCATACTCAATGAGGTTTACTCATTCCTAAAACAATATGGTATTAGGAAGATTAGTCATTAAGCATTATATTATATTCAAGTCTATAATCCACTATTTTAAATGACGTGAGATCTTACTCATATATGAAGTAATTCTAACACTACAATATGTACTAATTATTATAGTAACTTTTTATAGTTTTATTATGTGTAATTAAAAATATTAAAAACAAAAAATTAAAAATTTAATAAGGAGAAACAAAACATATATGATATATCAATTCATTTCATCTAAAAAAGTACATTAAAATATTATTCACTGTGTTTTTAGATATTAACGTCCAATTTCAAAATTCAAAACTCGCTATCCTCAAACACTCGGCTAAATAATTTTGAATTTGTTTTTTACTCGAATAGCCAAAGCATATCACTCCTCAGTCAGCAGCCATTCAAAAGCTATACAGTATAGATTATTAAATCAACGTGAATACTGTAGTAATGTAGAAGTGTAATACTTCTCCGTTCCTAAATACTTGACACATTTTGTTTTTGGCACTATTCATCGTTTAAGCTTATTTTATATATTGCGGTTAATATGTAAGTAATAATATAGATAAGTAGGATCTTGTTTGAATCGTCTAATCGCATACTTTCTTAATATAAACTTTTTATAATTTTTAAATGTGTATAATTCGACATATAAATAAACAAAATAGTACATTAAATTGCGTAAAAGTTAAATGTAGCAAGTAGTATGGAACAGAGGAAGTAAGATACTAATACCTCTCTTCAAAAATAATCGCTAACTGATTTTTAAATGTTTTTTAGAAAATGTCTATCAATCTATCTTCTATTCTTCTATATCTATAATATAACTATTACTAAAACAAAACATTGCTGACATCATCCCCTTTTAAAATCACTTACGTGTCACCTCCTTATTATAAATTTTCCCTCTAAAATGCAAAGATGACATCATTGTTATTATGATTATCTTTGACTTTACTATTTTCAAATTTTTGGTATAATAATTCATATCGATTATTTTACTTTTTAATTCACATTATTTAATGTATTAAAAAATATATACTACATTTCATATATTTCAATTATAAAATCTTTTTAATTTTATTTATTAAAGAAGTATCATTTAGTGTATTGGATATTTTGAGATGTAAAATTTATTTCTTATAATTTTAATTTCTGAATTTATAAAAATATGTTAAAAAATTTGTTAAAGCTGTGCATCACACGGGCACTATCTAGTACTCTACTAAAACAAAACGCAGCTGACATAAGCAACTCAAAAAATAGATGAGTTGTCATTTTCTCATGAGATTGATGATATCATTGAATAAGGATGAATATAGGAATATTAAATGTTATAAGGATTAATTTGACCATCATTAAAAACTTTAGTTGTGACTATAACATATACTATTAAAATTTGAAAAACAATGTAATAAAAAGTAGTATGTAATAATGATGCACAAATTATTATCTTTGATTTTTAATTTACAAATCATCATTAATTTATATTTATTTAGAAAAACATTCATTCATTTACAAATTAATTATATTATTTTTAATTATACTTTTAAAAAAAATTCACTAAAATGCTAATTATATTATAGATACAATTTACAATGACCCACTGCTTTATAATTATTAGAATGATAACTATAAAAAAAAGTTTGAATTTCAATTTTCATGAATTTAATAAAATGTGTATTAAAAAATAATTAAAATTAATGTAATATTAAGTCGGACCTATTTAATTTATTTGTTTTTTACATCAAAATGAAAAAAAAAACGTGTATCGCACAGGATTATCTAGTTATAAATATAATGAAATTGAAAAGATTCTACTCCCTTTCCCTCTTGACAATGCAATACATAATTGAACAATAAGAATATAAATGGGAGTGAAAATAAAACAAAATATGTCAAAAAATAATTAAATAAAAAGAAAATTGAAAACATTACCAAAAACTAAAATATTGCAAGACAAAAAACACAAACCAAATTTGATTTCAAATTGAAAATATTCACAAACTCTCAAAAGATCTCGGTCCATAATCAGCTTAATTTCTTTTTATGCTATTCCTCTTCTTTAGGGATGCTTGACATTTGACTTTTTTTTTACTTTTGACTTTTTAAATTTGTCCTACAATAGACAATTAGTAATGAATACATAATGGGGTGTTAGGCAATTGGCTGTTGGCGGTTGGCTTTTTTAGTTGGCTTGTTTGACCAGCTAGAAATGTTGGCTGTTTTTGTTGGCATTTTAAGCTAGCTTAAAAAGCTAGCTGTTTGTGGAAATGTTTGGTAAATTTGAATATTAGTTGTTGGCTGTTTATTAGAGAAAAAGTGGGCCAACAAGCCAAAAGTCAATCCAAAAAGCTAGTTGGAACAGCTTTTTCATTTTGGCTTAATAGCCAGCTTTTCAGCTGCTTTAAAAGTCATTTACCAAACACTTTTTTTGGCTGTTTGACCAACCAAAAAGCCAAAAGCCAAAAGTCAACCAAAACGCTAGGGCAAAAGCCATAACCTAACAACCCCAATCATTTAAATAGTAGATATAATATTTTATTGAATAATAAATTTAATAGATGAAAAAATAGAAATCATAAGAATTATAAAAAATAACAAAAGAAAGTTAATAGAAAAAATATAAAAACCACAATTAATAAAAAAAATATTTTTAAAAAGTTAGTGAAAAAAATAAAAGAAAATAGAGATAAATTAACACAAGGGAATAAAAGTCAAACTATGGAAACAGAAATGAATTAAAAGGAGAGATGTAAGGATGAAAGGAAAAAAATCATCAACCTCTTTCTTTTAGGGGTGTTTGGCAAGAGGGAGTTGAGAAAGGGAATGGGACTTTATTTAAAAAGTAAGTCTAAGTCTTTGTTTGTTTAGGGGGAATGGGACTATAATTGAGGAAAGTCCTCAAGAAAAATGTCTTGGAGGAGGGTGGGTAATTAAGTTGAGACTTTCACTTACATTCTTTTCTCCCAAGTCCCTCACATGCCAAAGAAGGGATGAGACATTTTTATCTTTAAAGTCTCAACTTAAAAGTCTCATCTTAAAGTCTCACAAGTCACATTCCCTTATACCAAACACCCCTAAGATAAAATATTCTTTTCCAAAGTAATGAGATTGTTTCTTTAATTGTTTTCTTCGCAAATCACCTTCTACATTTGAGAACAACACTATTCTCTTAATTTTATACTCCATTAACTTTAATTTCTTAATTTGACAATTATTTTCTCCAAAATATTTAGAGTACAAACATATTTAAATAAGATAGAGCACTCCTATAACTTTAGAGGCATTATACACACAATAATTTTTTTAAACGCCATTTCTCACTCTTTTCTAATAATCACACTTCTAAATTCATTAACTACATAAACACCGTTAAGATTAGGAATTTGAATGTATTATTTTACCAAGCAATAAAGTATACAAGAGCTTTTTTAGACTTAATCCATAGTCCCTACCATTCCTTCTTGTCCGAAAATGGTAAACAATTAAGAATTTTTTTAATTCCAAAAAATTGAAAAGGGTAATACTTAATATTATAAAATTAACAAAATAAATGTGGCAGATAATTAGGCCAATAATATATTAATAGTTCAAATTTAAAATTAATTACCTGACTTTCGAGCCGGCGCTCAAAAAACGAGCCAAGCTTACGAGCTAGAACAACCTCAAGAAACTCGATCAACGGCTGTGATTTCACATCACTATTTGATTTAATCGCCGGCGATTGATTTTCATCACCGCTACTAGTTCCGGACAACCCCCCGCCTTTTTTCCCTCTATCAATATTTTTATTTTCATTATTATTTTCATTCCTCCACAAGCTCGCCGTACTCTGAACGTCACTGTTTTCCTTCGTCCCGGCCTCCTCCCTTTCACCACCGCCACAACCAACATCATCCTTTGACTCAGCCACCGATTCCACTAACTCGTCCGAGTTAACTCTCTTCTTCCTCTCCTGCTGACCAGCTCGCTTTTCCTTTGAATTGGAGCTTCCATTGCACGAGTTATTTTCCGGTTCAGGATTTTGGTCCGGTTCGACGTTTACTGGTTCGACCGGTTCCGGTTCTCTTTGACCCGGCGGTTCAGCTTTCACCTTATTCATTATCATTTCTGTCTCTTTTTCCTGAGTTTTCTGTAGATCGACCTCATCTTTGATATCATCCTTTACGTTTTTTCCTCTGTCTTCCTTCAATTTTTTCACCTTTAATTGCAGTGACCTGCAAACCGGATTTTTTTGTCAAGACTACAAAATAAATGAAATTAGAAAAATAATTTAAGACGATTTAATTTAGATCCAGAATTATACACAATAGAAAGATCGTAACGTTGAAGTTCCCGTCTAAGTTCGGCGACTCGGAGACGACGTAACTCATCGAGACAGTGATTAGAATCACCGGCGCTTTTCTCATCGGAAGAGAAACGGCGTTTAATGTCACGATATTTCTGTTGACAGATATGAGGAGTGAGAGAAAAAGTGGTACGATTTTGGAGTTCTCTAGCAATGGAATCCCAGGAATTGGTACCATAACGATGAACAGCGCAGGCTAGCAAAAGTTCCTCCAGAGTTCCCCACGAAGATGATGTAGTTGTAGTTATGGCGGTTGTATTTTGATCTGGTGATGTTGAAGGTTCAGCCATGGCCGCCTGCTAGTTTGTTTTAGAGCTTTTGTTTCGTAGAAATGGAGGTGTTGGGTTGGGTTGGGTTTTTCCTGTGTTTTGATTTGTCATTAATTTTTTTTTTTTTCAATGAATGCTCAATTTTGGTCTTTATTGGCTCGGCTAAACGGCTTGAGGCTTGAGCCGAATAAAAACATGATTGAGAATTCGAGATGTTTTGGAGAATTGAAAGAAGAGTACACAATTACACAAGATGTCGAAACTCGTAAGAGATATTTTTTTCTTTATCTCTACATACACAAAAGTAGAAGACCATGGCCTTGTTTTAACTACTACTATATACTACTTCTTCCGTTTCATACTACTTGATATATTTAACTTTTTACGTAATTTAATGTATTATTTTTTTATTTATATGTCGATTTATACACAGTTAAAAATTATAAAAAGTTTATATTGTGAAAATATGCGATTAGACTATTCAAACAAGTTCTTACCTGATCATATTATTACTTAGATATTAGCCGCAATATATAAAATAAGTTTAAACGATGAATAATGCCAAAAAATAAAATATAGCAAGTATTATGGAACGGAGGAAGCATATGTCTTAGTGTCTATGTTCCTTCATGACAATAAAAAAAATGATGTCTTTTAATAAAAATAATCCCTCCAATTCACCACAAAAGTCTCATTTGTTTTAGCACTCTATCCAATGCACTTATTCAATCGTTAATATCTCTAATTGTGCATAATTAAAAATTATGGAAAGTTGATATAAATAATCCGTGCATTGAGACGAATCAAACAAGATCTCACTTGACTATGTTTTAATTTATAGATTAATAATAAAATACAAATTAAGAGTACGATATGAATAGTGTCAAAAAACAAATGGGAACTTAGTGGTGAATTAGAGGGAGTAATATTTTTAGATATAAATAAAAAGAGATTATAAATTATGGAATTAATTGTGAATTACAGCCTTGATGTTTATGCCTTTTGCGAATTACAGCCACGATATTTTTTTTTTTGCGAATTACAGCCACCATGTTTTAAAAGTGACCACCATTTCGGCCAAATGATCAGTTATGACCGTTGACCAGCAAAATGACCTTTGACTTTCCATTTTTATGATTTTTCCTTTTTTTTTCTTTTTTCATTTAATTTTTTCTTTTTCATTACCCTCCTTCTTCTTCCCCAATTTACTCCTTCATTTTTTTTCATCTTCTTCATCCCTAGTCTTCTTCAAAGTCTCCATTTAGTTTTTTTTCCTTTTTTTTAATTATTCTTTCCCCAATTATTTTTCTCTCTCCTCTTTCTTCTTCCCCTCTCCTCCTCCATTGTTACACATCAAAGCTTTAAAATTTTTTTAAAAAATTCTTTGAGAGAAAATTTAAAGCTAATGGAAAAAATGAAGAACAAGAAATACATGATTCTATGGAACAAAAACTATCTGCTGCTCAGATGTAGTTCAGTTCTTAATGCTCACTCAAACCTATAGAATACCTCTCACTATTATCGATAATTTCAAATTTGATCTGGGTTTGCCTCTAATTATCTTCTTGATATTGTTTCTTATTTTCCCAAGTATTTTAGGGTTTCTATTTTGAACTCTAATGAAAATAATGAAATGGGTAATTTTGAAAATGGTGGAATTATTGAAATTGGATTGGAGTTGGTTGATTGGAGTGAGGAATTTTCTATTCGTGCAATTTTGAAAACATTGTTTGGGGGTGAATTAGGTTACAAAAGAGGAAGAAATGTGAAATTTCCCTTATCATTTGCACCAGGGTTTGATTTACAGAAGAAAGTAAAGGATTGGGTTGAGGAATGACAGTGTTTACCTTACATTGCACCTTATGAAAAAGATGAACAAAAAGATGAAATTTCCCTCTAACCTCCTCCATTTTTTTCCATTAGGGATGAAAAAGATGAAAGAAATAAATAAGGAGAGATAATGGAAAAGAAAAAATTAAATGAAAAAAAAGGGGGAAAAAGAAGGAAAAATCATAAAAATGGAAAGTCAAAGGTCATTTTGCTTGTCAACGGTCATAACCGGTTATTTGGCCGAAATGGTGGTCACTTTTAAAACATCGTGGTTGTAATTCGCAAAAGACATAAACATCAAGGCTGTAATTCACCTTTAATTCTAAATTATGTGAAAAATTTAACAGAAAACTAAAATATATTGATACATTTAAAAGAAAATAGTGCCTTAACAAAAAGAGTCAAAATGTTATCAATTTAAAATATCAATAGGATAGTGGTACTTTGGGGCAACTTAGAAAAGATAGTAGAAAATAGAAATAACAAAAAAGCATGGTCCACAAGACCACAACACACTACTAGTCTCAAAGCCCGATACTTCAAACACACCGATGTCCTTGAGTCCCGCCGAGGACACGACCCTAGCTACACCTGGAGAAGCTTGTGGGGTTCAAAGTCTCTTCTTCTTGAGGGATTATGCTGGCGTATTGGGAATGGTCTTTCAGTCAATGCCGTATCTGATAAGTGGATTATCTAGGATCACAAAGCTACTGGTCTAAACATCAACGATGACACCCATGACTCTCTTCGAGTTTGTGACCTTGTAGATCATGAAAGGGGTATCTGGAACCTGGACCCCATCGACAATGACATCCCCCAACACATCAGAGATGCCATACTCAGCATTCCGCTGTCCCGAAGCTGGCCCACTGATAGTCTTTTTTGGCTCCACTCGAAAGATGGCACCTACACCGTCAGATCTGGGTATTGGTTGGGAAGATTAGGCATGGCGAACAACCCCTTAGTGCAGCATGTTAAAATGTCCGAAGGTGTATGGCAGAAAATTTGGAACATTGAGGGTCCTCTCAAAATGCGACATTTCATATGGCGAGCTTGTAAAGGGAGCTTAGCGGTTAATTCAGAGCGCCATAGAAGACACCTTGCTCCTTCACCGGTCTGCGAGAGATGCAATGAACTCCCAGAATCAATTTGTCATGCTTTAGTCGATTGCAACTCAAACCAAGAGGTGTGGAAAGATCATCCAAGTAGACTGATCCTGAATATGGCCCCACGCACTTCATTTAAAGAACTTTTCTGCTGGCTGTTGGAGAATATCTCAAAGGAGCAACTGGGCTTAACAACATCAACTTTTTGGGGTATTTGGTTTTCTAGGAACAAACTCACTTTTGTGAGAAGAACCAAGAATATAGTGGATACTGTCTCTAGCTTCACATCTATGGTTCGTGATTACAATATTTATGCCAAAAGAGTGTTCACCGGAAATCGCTCGAATTTACATATGCCTAGCAGCTGGACTCCACCGGATACAGGTTGGCTTAAAATCAATGTTGATGCTCATGTTTTCAATGACATTCGTGGTGTTGGTATAGTTGTTCGTGATTCAGCAGGTAACCTTCTTATGGCTGGTGTGCGTCGAGTGCGTGCAACTTGGTCCCCTTATATCTCTGAGATGGCTGCTGTGTTGTATGGTATTGAAATAGGCATTCGCATGGGCTACTCTTTTGTCCACATTGAAGGTGACAACTCCACTGTCATAGAGGGCATTCATAACAAAGCTCAAGGCTGCTCCCCTCGTTTTCTGTTGCTGGATCGTGTGCTACAACTTAGCCAATCGTTCCTCGGTTTTAAATGTAGCTCTATTCGTAGGAGTGGTAACACGGCAGCCCACATGGTTGCCTGTTGGAATGCTCACACTGTTGGTGAGAATATTTTCATGAACCCCTTTCCCCAAAGCCTTGTAACTTTGGCCACTCTTGATCTTTAATCTAATTTAATAGGTGTTCTTCAAAAAAAAACTTTTTGAAAAAAAATAAATTAACGTGAATAATTCTAAGTGTTCCATTTACTTTATATATTTATTCAATTCTTAATATATGTAATTGTGCATAATTATAAATCATGAAAAGTTGATATAAGTAATATTTACATCGAGATGAATCAAACAAGATCTCATTTGACTATATTAAAACTTATAGATTAACAATAAAATATAAATTAAGAGTAAAAGATGAACAATGCCCAAAAAACAAATAGAACACTTGTGAAGAATATGAGGGTCAGGGAGTATGAAATTAAAAAACAATTAAAGTGTATTAACGATTTAAAAAAGTTGGTGAGTTATTTTTTAAGGTTGAATTAAAGTAAATAAGTTATCTCAAAAATAAAAAAAAAGTAAATAAGTGGAGCAAAGAAAATATTTACAAATAAAATGTATTCAATAGTCTTTAGTTGTTGCTGAATTATATGAGATTTTTTTTTGAAGAGGAATATATGAGATTAATGTGTGCTTTATTATAGAGAGAATCAAAAAAAAAATCGTAAATGATATTAAAAGAGAAAAAACAAATTGATGAAAAATTAATCCGTAAATCTAAATGAGATGGTAAATAAATACTTTCTCCGTTCCAATTTACTTGCAACACTTTTCTTTTTTGGAAGTTTCATATTACTTGCAACATTACCTCTTTTGGCAAAAATAATCTATATAATTTTTTTATTTTATCCTACTTTATTCTTACCCCACATATTATTATTAATTTTACCTTATTATTTTAAGAAAAAGTCTAAGGTAGACTAGATTCACAGTAACTTTTGGGTGGACCAAGTTTTCACTTTCACTCTGTACTCTACTTTCAGTCTCTCACTCTCTTACTCTACTTCCAATTTTTTTTAAATGAAAAAAAATAATTTAATTTATTTTTTTAATTTTTAATATAAATATAAATTTTTTATTCTAATTTTTTTATTTCTAAAATTTTTATTTTTAATTTAATTTTTTTCTAAAATTTAAAATTTCTTTTTAAACTTTAAAATTTTTTAATTTAAATTTTTTAAATTTTTAAATTTTTTAATTTTATTAGTTTTTTAAAATTTAAAATTTTATTTTTCAAATTTAAATTTTTAAAATTTAATTTTTAATATTTTAATTATTAAATTTTAAATTTTTTAGTTTTTATTTATTTTTTTAAAATTTTTTTATGTACAAGAGTGAAATGGACGAAGTGTGAAATTATAAGAGTAGAGTGAAATAGAGTGAAGTGTGGGGGGAAGAGTGGGGAGGGGAGTAATGTAAAGTGGAATGAAGTGGAGTGAAGTGTAAGACTTGGTCTACACTAATATTATTATGGACCAAGTCCACCCAAGTCCTTCCCATTATTTTAATTACTTAATTTACCTACTATCAAATACCTACTTTTAATAACACAGATTTTTTCCCCAACCACTCAATTGAAATCAACATAATCAGTAATTCATTCTCACAAACGGCTCCTCACTATCAAAACTCCCTCACTATCAATTCTTCCTTACTCCATAAACTCTAGATCTGAGATTTTATTTGTGCTTGGTTGAAGATGCATTTGATTTCGGTTTTAATCTCAGCATTTGATTTCGTGTTCTTCCTTACTCCATAAACAAACATGCATTTGATTTTATTTATAATCTCAGCATCTGATTTCGCCTTCTTCCTCAGCCTTTTTTCAGTTTATCTTCATCTTCATTCTAATTTCGGTTGTATATTCTGTATTCATCTGATTTTTTCTTCATCTTCATCTAATTTTATCTTCATCTGATTTCATCTTCATCTAATTTTTTCAAATTTTGTGGAGCCCATGTGATATAGGGGTAAAATTGTCATTTGATTATCAAAAAGGCATAAATGGTGTGGTAAACTAAAATCGAACAAAGATAGTAAATAACTAGCTTGAATCCCGTGCCAAGCACAGATAATTAAAAAATATTTAAATGATCTCTTAACTATAAATAAAATTATTTTAAATTATTTTGATATTTGATAAACATAATAAATATAGAGAAAATAATATTTGATGTGTGAGAACAATTAGTCTTTGCATTACATTAATTCTTTTAAATTAAAACTCAAATTAAACTTTGGAGTTGAATTATTTTAAATGAACTTGTAGAATGATCAATAACATAAATTTTGAGTTGTTGCCCAATTTTTTATTGCCATTTTTATAGAATGATATAAACAAATATATGTATATAACATAAATAACATAAATAAAGAATAAAGAAGATATAGAAAAGAATTTGACCATACATTGTCCAACTTTTTATTGCCTTTTTTATATAATGATATTTTGACCATACGTATATTGATTTCATATTGTCCAATTTTTTATTACCATTTGACATATTAATTGATTTAAATAATAGGACATTCAAGTTTAATTATTCTACGTACCTAATTTAGCTAAATGAAAATTTTTGGAGGGAAAACAATAAACATGAAGGCGACACGTGTCGTACTGAAGAATGCATTTAGTATATAGTACTAGGTGACTACCCGTGCTAAGCACAAGTTATTTAATACTTTATTATATTTAACATATACATTTATATCACAATGAAAAATGAAGTTACACAATATACAGAAAATGTTAATAGACAGAAATAAAATAAAATAATATTTATTCGTATGCAACATTTGCAATATAAATTTGTGAACCATAATATATCACAACGAAAAATGAAGTTACACAATATATAAACTTTGTGAAAACGAATACAGTTATAGCGAATTTTATCGATGATAAATATTGAACCATCCCTTTGGATGAATATTATTTCATCACATCTTAACATGTTAATTTTTGTTTACTTTTCACCCGTGAAACAGCTACATATGATTAATCATACCTTAATACGTACCCGATTTAAAATTGATGTGAGGAAATTAATAATCAAAAGATATGACTTTTATTGTTATTGTTAGTTTTTATCAATCTTTGTTACTCCTATGTAGATATCGTTTTTCTCTAGACCTCACTTGTTTCGCCTCAAATTGAATAAAAAAATCATTTTTTAACAACTCGAGCAAAGAAAAAAAACTAAATAAACCACCAATAATTAAAAAAAAATATGGAATGCATAAAATAATCACTCCAATAAATAAATCAAATTTAAGTAATAAATTCATATCCATAACCTAAATTTAATTATTTAATAAATACAAAGTTGTCAATAAAATTCAAACTTATATTCCTACATGATTAGTCATATCAAATCCAGTAATACATACAAAACAATGATAAAGTTAGCTTATTTGTTAACTAATTTAATTCTACACCTCTACTATGTAAAATATTAAGTATTTATTTTCCTCAATATAACCAATACTCATATTAGATAAACTCACTTAAAACTTTATAGAAACATTCAAAACATTGAAATTTGTGCTAAAGAACTCACTCATAAATGAAATATATAAGAAAAAAATACATTATTTAAGAATATCTCAAAAATTCTAATTTAAACGAAAATTTTTTAAAAAAAGATTTATTTGGAGAGGTCTCATATCTTCTGCAAGTAGTAGTGTCTCCCTTCTTGACTTCTTGTATCAACTTTAACAAATTTGCTAAATTAGAAAAAGATCAAGCACAAAAATAACAAAATTATCAATCAAAATCTATGTTCCTAAATAAATCATTCACATGTATAGAAGAAAATATGAAATCAAAAATCAATAATATATATATATATATAAAAATAATGGATATTTTTTGTGAGAAAAAGCTAGTGATTTTTTTTTTGCCAAAAATGGAGATATAAAGAATACAACAAAATTTGTATATAAATTTATACTAATTAATTCCTTAATTGTAGAGATTTTATTAGTAATCATTAAATGTAATGATAAGTCAATAGTCAAGGCTCCTAGCGTGCTCAATACTCTAGATATTGAGAGGGAATTAAATTCACCAAAAGTTGACATGTGTCCTTAGATGATTTCTGTTTTAGTATTATTTATAGAATAGATAGATAGATTTTTTATTGCCATTTGACATGTTAATTGATTTAAATAATAGGGCATTCAAGTTTAATTATTTAGTATATACTTACCTAATTTAGCTAAATGAAAAATTTTGGAGGGAAAACAATAAACATAAAAGCGACACGTGTCATACTGAAGAATGCATTTAGTATATAGTATAGAAGATTGTCCAAAATAATGCAATTTTCCATAAAGAATATTTTTATTTATATCACTTTTTTTGGACAAAATTAACCTTGTCGATCCTCATTTTAACATTTTAATAATTCTTATGGTTTTCATGTATCTTCCACGAATTTCAGCCATATACTTCTATATTGCTTCAACGTGTTTTCTACTAATTTTATAAATGCATTTGTTTTTTTTTTATTTTTTTTATAAATGCATTTGTTTAATAGTTGTAGTTTCCATATGTTTGTCAGTAACTTTCTTTTAATAATTTTTTAATGTTTATGATCCTCATCTTTCTTTAATCAAATTAATCATTCAATAAAATAATGCATCCTTCATACATAAATTTTTTTCTTAATTTTCGTAAATATTCCTTTTGGAAACGTCTTGGGAAATTTCATATGGTACCCTAAGTTTTTGACTTTTTCAAAAGGTAGACAAACATTTTCTAAAATACGCAGTCACAGCTTTTAACATTTCAATGTGATAGACAAATTGTTAAGTTATTTATTCAATTAATTACTCATTTAATACTCCCTCCGTTCCTTTTTGATGTTCCTATTTGGGTTTTTCATCAAGATTAAGAAAAATGGAATCTTTGGTGGTAGTGGGTATTATTTTAATTATATAGTAGTAGGAAATAATAATTGTATTGGAAGTATGAGAGAAAAAATAATTAAATAATAGTGTAATGTAATGATTGTATTGGAAGTATGAGAGAGAAAATAATTAAATAGTAGTGTGAAGTAAGGAAAGTGGGGATTTAAAGGGTAAAAGTGAGATGAAAACTTTCCTAAAATGGAAAATATTCTAAAGTGGAAAAACTTATGGAATTACCCGTTTTAGTAAGGTGGAAAAACAAAAAGGAACGGAGGGAGTACATGTTTTTGAAATACGTGCCCCATAATAATAATTACGACGTTTATTTTTATGAAAAGCTGTTTATAATGAGTAATAATAACATAAATTTAATGCAAAACTAAACATTACCAAATAGAAAAAAATTTAAAACTTAAAATCATAATACAAATAAAAAAAACATTTATCCACCACAAAAAACAAATCAATAAATCAAAATCTCTACATTAAGTTTCTCAAACTTCTTTAAAAAACATGTTGGGTAATATGGGGTGTTTGGCAAATTAGCTTATCGAGCAATTTTAGCTTATTTGGATATAAATAGAGGGTTGAGTGGTCAAATCAGCTAAAAATAGTGTTTGGTGAATTAGCTGGTTGAAACAACTTATTGATACGAATAAACTGTTTTTGAACAAGCTGTTTATAGCAGCGAGTTCAAAATCAACTGATCAAACCAATTAATAAAATCAACAGGTCAAAACAATCACTATAATCAGCTATCAGCTATTTGCCAAATAGCCTCCATGTTTTCAATTATCGCCTAAAGGTGAGGGGAGAGTGCGGGAAAACGAAAAACCAATTGTTTCTTCAAATTTTCGAGTCCCCACTCTTCTCTCTCTAAACACCTTATTATTTGTTTGTTAGACGCTCTTAATTTCCACTCTATCATTTTCTTGAATTCAGATTCAGATTTTCCTGTTAATGTAACTCAAATTTTCTAAAATCTTTAAATTAGGGTTTATTGCTTTTCATTCCACCCCATTTTGAACCACCTGATTTCAATTTCAAATTTTAGGGTTTAGCAATAATGGTGAGAGTAAAGAAAGAATTAGGAAGCACTAGTAATAATGGAAATGTTGCAGCTAGGGATTTGAGGAGTAGAAAAATTGGAGGTAATTCTGCTTCAGATGAGTCCGCAAATCCGAGGAACGGTAAAAGGATTAAAGTTGATTCAACCTCCAATGGTTCCGCCGCCGTTGATGAAAATCAGAGAAACGGAATTAATGAACAACAAGAGGATGATGAAGTTGTTGTCAGGAGAAATCTTCGTTCCAGATATCTTGCTGTTAAAAACCAACTATCTGGTATTTTTTAATGAATTTGGTTGTGTTATTGGCAACATCGAGTTTTGGTAAAAAAAAAAATTTGTGGTGTTAATGACTTCAATTTTATTTTTGAACGTGCAGAAGAGGATTTATCAAGGCCGGATTCAGATAAGTTCAAGACTATGATGGAAGAAGTTGAGAATTTACATCAGAAAGGTATTCATTTGGTGTATTTCACACCTTTGGTATAGGGTAAACCGAACAATAAACAGCTTGAACCAATTCGGCTACCATTATTATTTGTTATATTTTACTAATTAATATAAATAGAGTGTTTAATCAAACGATGTGGGATATAGCCTAAGCAGCCATGAGCCTAAATTCCCTTTAGGACAACTGTTTTCTTGGAGGGGAGACACTTTGTTTAAAGGGTGTGTTGAATGAGCTACCAAATAACATGAAGGTTTCATATTTGGAGTTCCTAGAGAGCCATTTTTGTAATTCATTAAAAGATTTGATTGCAATTTACAAAAGTTAAAATTGTTTAAATACTAGGGTTTCTGTTATAACTTGTTATATAATTTAATGTTGGTTATTAGAAAATTGATCATTATGTAACGTAATTTGACGAGTATTATGAATTTAATGAAACAAACAAGAAATCTTACCTTAGCAGAACTTTGCTACCGACCAATTTGGCCAATGGTGGTTGTTTTTTGTTAGGGTCTTACTAGAATTGTGAAACTGAATGGGTAGCTAAAAGCCTAAAACTATTAAATTTTAGAGTACTAGCACTTGTTTGTCATTGTGGTGATGTTCCATTTAAAGCTAGTGTTTTATGTTGGTGATGAATTTCCACGATTAGTTTACTTTTGGGGTTCATGCTCTAACTCTTTGATTGAGAGGTTTAGGTTCTGTGTCAGAAAATTATGTACATGCACCATTTATAGAGAAAAAAGTCACATAATTTGTACCTCCGTATATGACAGTTCCTTATTGAAACGTGATCATTTGGTGATATTTTTCTTACATAAGCTACACCTGGGCATGGGATTGCAGGGTTTGAGAGGAAACCGAGGTTTAATTTTGTTGGGGATAGCTAATGTATAATCAAATGGTGATAACTTTAGAGCTTAATGTATGGTAACTTTTCTTTTATTAGAATGCAACTTTGTAAAGTGGCCGTGGGTTTTTATAAATATTAAAATTGAAAATGAGTTTGGGACAATATATTACTTTTATTTAAATAACACTTGTTAACATTCTTTTTCTTTTATCGCTTTCAGTTCGGAAGCCACGCGAGCAAGTGGCTGATGCTGAGGCTTTGCTGGACATTACAAGCAGTTTTGTGAAATCTGTCAAGGCACAAAAAAATGAGGGGGTAACTCCATCTGATTTTGTGTCTTGCTTGCTTAGAGATTTTGGTCGGGAAGGTCGAACTACCAGCAGTTCTGATTCCAGCAATTTGATACTTTGGAAAGACATTGGGATAGCAGTTTCACATATATTTAGAAAAGGCTCTGGATGTTGTACCATGTAATTACTTGCTGCAAACTGTTCAATGTATGGTTGAACGCCTTCATTAGTTTTGGAGTTTGAATTTCATGTTTATCTTTGTTAACTTTTACAGGTTAGGACCAATGAGTTATGAATTAAAGAAAAAAAAGACTGTAGTACGTAAAAAACATGTCAAACCAACTGAACTTGCTCGGCCAGAAGAGGTAGAAGCTTCTTATTTACTACTCCTAAATATTGCTCTTCTTATTGCTTCAGAAAGAGGCAAGTTATGGCAGTTTATATCCAGTTGATACTTGCATATGCATTCTAAATGTTTCTTATGAGATGTCTGTTCTTTTTGTTTGGTTTTGTTTTGCAGCTTGATAATGTTGCGGAAGAAAAAACTGATACGGACAAGAATATGGCAACCATATTTGGCATTTTGAGGAAGAATAAAAGGGTCCGCCTAGAAAATTTGATCCTGAACAGAAAGTCATTTTCACAGACAGTAGAAAACTTATTTGCTTTGTCGTTTTTAGTTAAAGACGGAAGAGCTGAAATCGCTGCAAATGAGAATGGCCATTTTGTTTGTAAGAGCACCTCCTAATTTACTGGTGCAAATTTATGCATAGATTTTTATAAATGCTGTTTTAGGCTAATTTATGGTTCTCTTTTATAGGCCCAAGAAATGCTCCAGCTGCTGAAGCAGTTGCTTCTGGCAAAGTTTCATACAGTCACTTTATCTTCAGATTTGATTTCCAGGACTGGAAGGTAAATTTGTAGTTTGAATCTTATATGTATTTTTATGCCTTCTGTAGTTGTGTTTTGATTATTGTTAAGCAGATGAAAGTTGATATTTTTAACATTCTTGAATTTTTTAATATGTTTGCAATTCTGCTCAAGCTGGTAGGCCTAATAGTGTGGACCAGCTAAGTTTGTTTAATTTCATTTTGTTGTTTACAAAATAATTCCATTTCTGGGGTTTATCTATTACATTTTGTAGATAGAGTCTAAACGCTAACCTCTGTATATCCTAATGTTCTTTTCTGATATGGATACCATTAGATGGAGTCTAAACACAAACCTCTGCATGTCCTAATGTTCTGGAAGATCCACTAGTCCTAATTGTGGAATTCTTATACTTTTTTAGATATGCCTTGAGAATCGACATTTCCCAGTAACTATGATTAAACTTTAAAGCATGGAACTTACAGAAACATGCTAAGCTTACATGTATTTAAGGATTTTAGGGTTCAGAGATAAAATTTGTTTCATCTTTTTAGCTCTATTCTTTTGCAAAAAAGTTTTGGGGTCTTAGGTGTGTCAAACAGGTTGGTTGGGAGGCATTCATATCATTCAAATGTTTTGAGTTGAAAAACATTTTGTTTCAATTTTTAGTCGGTATCGCAACTTTTGCTTATTTTTGTCCGTCTTGTTCTCGTGTTTGGTCTAATGCTTCCTAGTGCTATTTTAGGTTTCTTTGGTCAGGTTTGGGATTCTTGGGTATTCATGTTCTTTTGTTGCCTGGTCTTTCGTGATGTACTGGCCTACTGGGTGATTTTATCTTGGGAAATGTTGGAATTGTTTAAACTACAAGCCAAGCTAGTGAAGCTAATGATGAATCAATGAAATTGGACGTGCACATTTGTATCTTAAAAGCTCATATAATAGCTTTTGCTTAAGACCCTTAAAATGTTCGAGACGGCCCTAGTAGAATTTGCTGTGTGCCGATAACTTGGCTGAGAAAGTATGTTCCCTAATACTACTCTATCGGTTGTTTGTTTTCACAGTTAATGCTAGATTCCGTCAAGGAAGGTGAGGAGTTAATGCCACACAGGGCTCAAGCAGACACATCTGCTCATTCAGAGAGTACAGCAGAACCTGAAAATGTAGATCCTACTACAACGGGTACAACGACACCCATTAGAAAATTATCAAGGAACCGAGGTTTAGTTCTGCAGGAACAGACGGTTGTGGACAATTCACCGGAAAGTGATGAAAATAGATCAAGAGCTGCGTATATCAGAAAAGGAAAGGCGAAAGTGCGAAACTAATATAGATGGTGGGAATTGTTGTACACCGTCTTGATCGTGACGCCTTTGTGTAGTAGTAGTACTAGAATTAGAGGATGTTTATAAACTAGTGAGTTTAATTTAGTGCTTTAGAAATTAGATGAGTTGAGCATGTAATCTCAAGTACAATTCCTTGAGTAGCTGTATTCCTTACAGTCTAAACTACAATCCTCAAATCTGGTTTTTGTCATTTTGTTATTTGAGATATGTAAAAAAACAAATTCTTGATTCTTCTTCTGGTAACATACAGGTTTGGAGCGTTTTGAACTTTTAGGGTTACCTTTCCGATTATTAAGTTGGGCATTATTATTTGTCGCCACCCTTTTACTAAAATCGCCACCTCTAATTTTTTTAAATTTTTTTTTTTTATTTTATTTTATTATTTTTGTTATTGTTATTATTTGTTTATAAATATTTTTATTTTTATTTGTTATTATTGTTATTTGTTTTGAAATATATTATTGTTTATAATTTAATAATGTTATAATAATTTTTTTGTTTATAATAATTTTAATTAATTTAATATAATATTGTTATAATTTTTATTATTGTTATAATAATTAATTAATCACAAAACAATTGTATCATTATAATATTTGAGGCATTATAACCTAGACTTCAAGATCTTTCCAATGATATATTATATGCCCAATGTGAATCATGAGAAATGCGATTGTTTAAAGTTTATTTCTGAAATTTGATACATGTTCATTCTTGATCATAACTTTTAAAGAAAATCATATTAGTGCAAGGTTTGTGGCATTAGAAACTAGACTTCAGATCTTTCCAACGTATTATATGCCCACTTTGAAGTCGAGATGATCGATTGTTTGAAGTTTTATCTGAAATTTGATACATGTTTATTCTTTGATTATAACTTTTATAGAAAAATTGTATTAGTAAGGTTTGCGGCATAGAATGCTTCAAGAGTTTCAACGCATATTATATGCCCAATTTTGCAATTCGGAGAAATCACGGTCAAGTTTGCGTAATTTCTACGCCAGGTTAACGACAAAATGCGATTCACCATGGCACATATCGCAAAATGTGCGATTGGACCATGGTGGAATCGCACATTTTGTGCGATTGTACCATGGTGGAATCGCACATTTTGTGCGATTTGACCATGGCCTGGTCGTTAGAAATTACTGCAAACTTTAAACGGTTGTCATTTCTCGCTCGATTGTTCAAATTGGGCATATAATATGTCGTTGGAAAGCTCTTGAAGTCTAGTTTCTAATGCCGCAAAACTTGCACTGATACGATTTTTCTATAAAAAGTTATGATCAAAAGAATGAACATGTATCAAATTTCAGCACAAATAAACTTCAAACAATCGTCATTTCTCGCTCGATATTCAAAATTGGGCATATAATATGTCGTTGGAAAGCTCTTGAAGTCTAGTTTTTAATTCCGTAAACCTTGCACTAATACGATTTTTCTATAAAAAGTTATGGTCAAAAGAATAAACTTGTCTCAAATTTCAGCACAAATAAACTTCAAATGATCGTCATATCTCGCTCGATTGTCAAAATTGGGCATAAATATGTCGTTGGAAAGCTCTTGAAGTCTAGTTTCTAATGCTACAAATATTGTTGTAATATGATTTTCGTATCAAAAGTTTCGGCCAAAGGAGTGATTATGTATCAAATTTCAATACAAAACGTGTGATCAAATTTATTTTTCGATTATAAAAATTATTTTCTTTACTAAAATTTATATTTTTATTTTAATTTATTTATTTTTGAGAAATTTAGTTTAGAAATAATAATGGTTGATTTTATAATTAAAATTGAATTTAAGGGCATTTTAGTAATTAATTATTTATTATTTAATTTATTAAATGTATATTTATTTAATTTATTTAAAATATTTATTGTTATGTGATTAATTAATTATTATAACAATAATAAAAATTATAACAATATTATATTAAATTAATTAAAATTATTATAAACAAAAAAATTATTATAACATTATTAAATTATAAACAAATAAACAATAACATATTTCAAAACAAATAACAATAATAACAAATAAAAATAAAAATATTTATAAACAAATAATAACAATAACAAATAATAATAACATTTATATTAAATAAATAAAAAAACAAAAATTTATAATAAAATTTAAATAACAATTACAAATAATAATAACATTTATAATAAATAAAATAAAAAAAAGAAAATTGTCAAAAAAAAAACAAAAAAAAAATTTAAAAAAATTAGGGGTGGCGATTTTAGTAAAAGGGTGGCGACAAATAAAAATTGGGATTAAGTTAGTCCATAGGAACACATTTTACACTAAGTTGTATTGAACTAAATTATATTGAGCTGAAATGAACTTAGTTGCATTGGATTCAATCGAATTATATGAAAAATTGAACTATTGAGGATTTATTAAATAAAAGGTGATAATGAGAACAAAATGATACTAAATAGAGTTACACCTAATTACAAACTTTAATTTAATACATATGTCTTGAAGAATAAAATTTGAAATAAAGATGTAAAAGTTCAAAAGTTGTAAATATTGAGAAAACGATAAAAGAAAATCACTTCAAAAGAGGTATTAGTGATATCTATATAGAATATAAAAAGTTGAAACTCGAAACTTAAAATGGTGAGGAAAACCGAAAATGGCTTAAAGGCATGATTGGAAACGTATAATATATGTATTCAGGCTTACATATTGAAGTTGTAGAAAAAAAAATGAAGGGAAAAGAAAAATCTATATAAACGATTATTAAAACTAATATATGGGTTCATGTAGCTGACACTAAAATAATGAAATTAAGGTTCTATCATTATTAATGTATAATATTTTTTCGTATATTTTAGTACCAATACACTAAATTGTATTGAACTAAATGATATTTTAATATGAATAATTTGTGAATTACAACATTAAAGTTCAGAGCCCTTTAGTGAAATACAGTTTCAATGTTTATTTTTTGCGAATTACAACCATCCAAGTATTAAAGTTTACTAATTCAGGCAAAAAACACAAAACTTCGACCACTTGATCCTAAAATTCCGACCACCAAAATGGTTGGGATTTTGTGTTTTGGCTTGAACCTGCAAACTTTGATATTTTGATGGCTGTGATTCACAAAAAATAAACATTGAAACTGTAATTCGCAAAAGTGCTAAACTTTAAGATTATAATTTGCAAATTATTCAAAATATAGTTTAATCCAACAAAGATAATTTCAAATTACTTAATCCAATCAAATAAATTGAATCCACTTTTTAAATAAACTTGACATATGAACAATATAATCCAACCAATTTGCTAAAAATTAATTCAGCCATTATAGCAAAACACACAAATAAAGATTAAAAGATTGCAATAGTAAATATTGTGAGAATATGAACTTTTTATTTTAGCTTGTAACAAAATTATTTTATGATACAGTTTCTACATCAGACGGTCTCTGTACATAAATTGAAGTCCAACTAATATAATTTAACATATATACTTTCAGCCAGTCTCCTTGGAGACCGTCTTTCTGAGAGATGTCTCTCAGGCTTAATCCATTAAAGCTTATTGCCTATATTTACTCTACATTTTCCCTAAGCTAACCCAATTAGAGATGATCTCTCACAAGAATTTATGATATACTTTTTATTTTAATATCCCACTCAAAAATAGTCTCTCAGATCAATGAGTGTTTCTAAACACATCTTATGATACTATTCGATTACAAATGTGGAGGAATGAAATCATGAATCTAGCCATTGGATTCTTTATTCATGAATGGGATACTCAAGATAGCACGTGACTTCTTTTTAATTCAAAATTAAAAATAAAATCACTAAAAACCGACTTAAACTATTTTTCTTCATTATATAAAATCAGAAAACCCTAATTTCTTTACAATTTCAGACCAAAGCAAAAAAAAAAAAATAAAGTAAATCCATAATTTTCCAAAAACAAAAATTCAGCGCTCAATCCTCTCTCTCTTCGAGGCTCTCCATCTTCTCTAACTCTAAACCCTAGTTCTACTCTCCTAGGGTTTCTATCTTACTCAATTTTTCATATTTTGCGTAGGTTTTAGATCTCTGCTCTAAGAAATTTTGTGTTGCAATTGAAAATTTTGATATATTTTTTTGTTTGAGTTCGATTTAGTTTTAAAGTTTTTACTTCCATGGATGCTCGGAAAAGAGGAAGGGGTGAAGCGGGAGTTGTAAACGCTAATGGCGGATTTAAAAAGCAAAAGAAAGGTTTGTTCCTTCTTGTCTTTTAAGTTTATTTGTGATTTTGTTTGAGTTGTATTTGTTGAATAAGTGTTGCTTATTGTCTTGGATCTGAACTTAGAAATGTCACAAATAGCATATTAGCCTTTTGCTTCAAGGTTTTGTTTTATAATTATTTGGCCATTTTGTTAGAATAAAAATTTTAAGATGTTCGTTTTCTGGACAGAAAATATCTACCAAATAATTTTGTACACCCTAAAAAAAAGAAAAGAAAATGAAGTCACTGGTGGTACTGCTTTTTGTAGTCAAAAAATTGAAAAATGGTTATACGACCATTTATGGTAATTGTACTTCCTCACTTTATGATGTCACTAATGCGTTTTATAGAGCTTTATAAATTTTGTTTTAGTTAGATTTGATTTTGGAATTAGGTAGACTAATTTTATTTGCTTATTCTTGCTCTTAGCAAAATTGGAGGGGGTTGCAAAACTTATGGGCACCCCCTGTTTGGAGCTTATTTCCATTCTAATTAGAGCCAAAAAATTAAGGTTCTTTTGTTTTGAAATATAACAGTGATATGACTCATTACTCATTTGTGCTTTTAATATACCGTATGTGAGTTGCATATGGATATGTAGTTTGCATTTAGGATAAGGATGAATAAAAAAACTCGTACTTTTTTTCCAAAGGCTCTTTGTGGGGCAATGACATGTTGTCTATGTTTGGAGCTTGATGTAAGGGGGAGCTCGTAGCTGTTGTTGTTACATTACCTTGTTTACGGTTTGGAAGAGAGGTCGAACTGTTTAGTTTAATAGTGTCGACTCGTTGTTTGATGATTTTGTTTGGGAAGGAATTTGGGCCCGGATCATTTGATTATGAATCGCATAAATATTTAATTGCATAACATATAAAATTAGAATAGTAATTGGGTTTACTCTACACTCATGTTGATGTGAGTGTTCGACCCACTTTATACTAGTATACTTGATATGCTCGTGCCGAAGGAACTTGTAGTATTGTCGCATTCGTACTTATTTTTCAATATATATGTAGGATCGGTATGCTTATGTATATTCTGGCCTTGAGGATTTATGAAGTGAGCAAGATTGGTACATTTTCATTCCAAGGGAATACTTACCTTACTTTAGAGCAAATCAAGCTACCAAATTAATATGTATTATGCATAATTTTTCAGTTGTCTTACATGAATTAGATAGTTTTGTATTCATAGTTGACTTAAACATATTATAAGGTGATGGAGCTATTTATTCATCCCTTGCATAAACTATTTGTGCATCATTCCAATTAATCTTTTTTGTTCAAACGAACTTAAAGCAAGGAAGGTACAGAAAACTCACAAAAATAATTAATGTTTTGTAACAGAATTGGAGATTGGTATAGGAAGCAAGTCAAAGCCTTGCACCAAGTTCTACAGGTTCAAATCTTTAACTATCTAATAAATATTGACATTGAGTTAGAAGCATTTTTCTTCCATTTTATTGGATTTATCCACTGTAATGAATCACTTGATTGCATTGTCTATTTATTTGCTTTGTATTGGTAGTGCTTGTTGTCTTTCTGAAAGTCTTTTACTTCCTGGTTTATGAGCAGTCTATTTTGGCATTTTCAAGTTTCTATATCTCCCTCCTATTGCCCTTAGTTGAAAGTGTTGCTGATAGGTTTTGTTAGTGAATATTCTGTGAAAAGTTCTGCAGATTGTCTTTTTAAGCAGCTGTGTCTGCCTCTACATGGAAGAATGCTTTCATTGAGTTGCTGCAATTGGTCTTTCATTTTAGAAGCTTGATAGGATAAATTATTTAAATTTATTTGGATATCAATTAATTTTTTATACCTATTTTTGGTTCAGTTTTCTCTTAAAATAAGTTGATTTGTTATGATGGTATCTCATGTTGATTCATTATGATGATCCGTCATGTTGGTTTTTTTAGTTCATGTAGTTGTCCCCAAATCTAGCTTATCTTAAAGATAAGTAGTTTCTGTTATTATTCTTAATTACATTGTTGACATCCTGTGTCCAACTGCTAGATTTGGCAATTTATGATTTTAATATGGATGATTTGTGATCCTGTCTTCGGGAAGTTCTGCTTATTTTATTGCTACATCTTCTATCTGCAACCAAATCAGTGTGGATTTATAGTGCAATAAAAATTTGAGTAGTATAAGACTACCAGAGGTAGTCATTTTTATCTAGAAATTTATCTATGCAACAAAATTACCCACCTTGTTGAGGTTCATCAATGAATGGATAGATACTATTGGGAGTTTCTTGGATGATCAATACTTTTTATGTCTAGTAGTTTGTATAAACTTTAGAAAACTCAAGTAATCTAGGGCTTGTATAAGCGTGAAAGATACTTTTAGGGGAGCTCAGGGTATGTTTATATTATTAATTATTAAATCTATAGAAGTATTTTGTTGATGTGCTAATGTTCTGTGATAACCTTTTGGGTTGAGATTTTTATTGAAGTATCGGAACCAATTGAAGTTTGTTTAGTTTTCTGTTTTTTCCAAGGTTAGATAGGAGTTTTCTTTAGACTTTTCCGTTTCTGTATGCTCCTGGAAGAAGAGCTTGTACTGGATTATGTGGAGGGTATACTAGTTTTAACATGAAGCGGCTGTGGTACATGATTGCATGTGCTTGCTTTCAAATTCAACAAAGTTATGTGTTGTGTCTCTATGGAAGGGAAAATCCCCATTTTAGATTAGTGGAGACCTTTCTTTGTGGATGAGATTTGCTTTATTCTGTATGTCTCACCTATTCATATTTCACACAAGTTTGATTTAGCTTCTCAATTCTTGTGTTGCAGTACATCTGGATGTCCCTTTGGGGAAAGTTGTCACTTCCTGCACCATATTCCAGGTGGTTACCAAGCTGTTACACAGATGATAAACCGACCACTAATATCTAAGGTTGCTCCTTCACCTCCTCCACAGGCACTCAATGGCTCTGATTCTGGTGTCAAAACCCGCCTGTGCAGCAAGTTTAACAGTGCTGAAGGGTGCAAATTTGGTGACAAGTGCCGTTTTGCTCATGGTGAGTGGCAACTCAATAAGCCTGTTGCTCCATCCTTCGATGATCCTCGTGTTATGGGCGCCCATCCTATGCATGGACGCTTTCCTGGGAGAATCGAGCCTCCTGCTCCAACTGGTCTGGCTGCCGGATTTGGTGCCTCCGCTACAGCTAAGATTAGCGTTCATGCTAATCTTGCAGGACCCATTATTGGTAAGAATGGCGTGAACTCAAAGCAGATTTGCCGTCAAACAGGCGTGAAGCTTTCGATTCGAAATCATGACACGGATTCTACCAAGAAGAACATTGAACTTGAAGGAACCTTTGATCAAATCAAGATCGCCAGCGACATGGTACATGATCTTGTAGCAACTTTAAGTGTAAATGGTTCCTTTAAAGCTTCCGGAGGAACACCAGCTCATGGACCCGCCTCAAACAGCTACAAGACTAAGTTATGTGAGAACTTTACAAAGGGTTCATGTACTTTCGGTGACAAGTGCCACTTTGCTCATGGCGCTGCTGAGATACGAAATTCCGGTAATTGAGAGCGCGCGCCTTCGCAACAAAATTTTGTCAATCTTCATGGGTTTGTGAAGCTCTAATCTTTGAATATGGCTATACCCAATATAGACTTTTAGTAAATGAAGTTCAATGATGCCTAGGGGTTGGCGAAATCGCTTGTTTCATTAATAACATGTCTTGTTTTGTTTAGGCGTTATGGTTGGATGATTTACTGTTTGCTTTTGTTTGCTTTTCCCACCTTGAATAGATAGATTTCTGGTAAAAGAAAAAAATTGAGGTAGTATGTTCTTACTTTTGGCTAATTTCCATCTGGGCTAGAGAAAAGTAGGAAAACAAAAGGAGCCGCTTAACATTGTAATTTAGATCTGGAGTTTGTTTAGTCCTTGTTCTGTACTAGAGTTGGCCATGTTATTAATTATGATCTTATAACATTAAAATTATGCATTGTTCTAATATATTGTTTGTGATGTTGCTTATCAATTCTTTGTTGTCGGATTGCGATAGGTTTATGATAATCAACTTAGTGAATTTATTCTTAATTGTCGTAGAGGCGTCTCTTAGTTATAGATAATTTATCAACATGGATGTACAACACTCCTTAAAAATCATATTTCAAACAAGAAAACAACTAAAGCCACACAAATTTTTATTACATCATAAACACCCTAAAAAACCTAGTTACCTATAAATTCATACATCTATTCCAAACATACATATATAAAATGTGTGACACCCACCAAACACCAGACATATCACTTCTCGGTGGTGGTTGTGGTGGTGGCGCTTCGGGTTCCACCACCAGCGATCTTAACTCCAGCGTTAGCTGCTGCAGCCTTAGCATCCTTCTCAGCAGCGTTATGAATCATGGCGTGCTGCTTACGGAGTTCGGCTTCGGATAATCGCTCCTCCGACTGATCAGCTTTGTCTTGGACGTTTGGCTTAGTCTTGTCCATACCTGATTTTGCTGATGCGGCCATGTTCGAGGCTGTTTCCTTGACGGAATCAGCTGCTTTCTTTCCTGCCTGCATCTTTGATTTGTGTAAAATGATCTCTTTTATGTTCTTGTTTGATTTGATTCTTAAACTGATGCATGGATAAGGAAGAATGAGAAATGGGGATTGTGAATGTTTTATAGGGTTTTGGAAGTCAGAACAAAGAGGACACGTTGAAGAAGAAGCTTTAAAAGAACTAGAGTTGTACACCTGTTTAAGTAATAAGTACGTGTATAATGTAGAATAAATTGATGTGCATCATGATCATCTTAATTGATGATTCATGTTGTGAAATTGAGAGACTAATCTAAACTGCAGAAGCTTATAATGTTCTGCCTATATTCGGTGCCATGAAATTAGTTTTGCATGTACGTGTATCTAACGGTTTGTTGTAGAATCCTTGTCTAAGTTGGAGAGTAAGTATTATTTTTTCAGGAAAGGTCTTGGTTTTGATTTTCACTTAGCTATTCCCACAGTCTAATCTGTATTTCATAATAAAAAACATGAGTTTTATTTGATGGAAATTAGGGAATATTCAAGTTGCTAAAGGCTTTTACTATAACTGATAAGGGTTTGATTCTCACCACATGGAATAATACTAAGAACTCTCCTTCTCTTGCCTATAGAAAATTGTCCCCATCTAATAATAATAATGATAAACTTTAATGTTTTAGGACCTTGTTTGACAAGTAAGAAATATTTTATGTCCAATAATAAAGAGAAACTTTGCCCTCAACCAAGACATGGTATGAGACGTTGGGTGAGATTTTACAACTAAATGTATTATGTCTTTGTATGACAATTAACAATTAACAAAAAACAAAAATTAAGAGTTAAAAGAAACAAATATCCATTTTTTTAAAAAGTACATGGTATATTTTTCATGGCGGTTTCAAAGATAAAGAGTAACGTATATGTTTTTATAAGAGGGCAAAAGTTGAATCCTTCAGACTTTCGTCTTAGGCATTAATGCGATAATCATGACATTGAAGAGTTGTAGAAGGCTAGAAGCATTCCACTTGCTGAGGCTCGCCCGCGGGCTGGAAATGTCTCGAGCAGCATTGTACAAGGTACACCCATAATCATCAATATTGGTGGAAGTATTTCAATGAGATCGAACGAATAGCATTCTTAATCTTAGCAGCAAGAAATGTGCAGCTAGTTTAGCTAAAAGGCAAGGATCTATCTGAATCACAATGTACAAGTATAGCTGGCCTGACCTTACATTTTCGAAGTTCGAATTAGAAGTGTAGCTGCTCTCACCTTCTTCAATGTTCTTTGTGATTCTTAAAGATTGTCGTAGAAATCGATGAAGGCCTTCTGTCGCATCTTCAAAATCGGTAATCATAGATCACTTATAGTTATTAAACTCCGAAAGATGGTAACTCGTAAAGCACTGTGAATTTGCGATGTGAATGGTCCATCCCTCCATAAGTAAGCCCTGCAAACAGTAAGTGAAAAAATATGCACGATTATGAAGAACAGAAGATTTGCCTGAAGGCCCCCCTATATTCCATAAATGCAAACTACGATCTACATGATATTTATCAAAAGTTACTTTTGAAGTGCTAGTATTGCACTGTTATTCAAAAGAAGGAATCAGAAACTAGATTTTCATTTGTCACGACGTAAAGAATCAAGCCAACTAGGGAAAAACCGAACTTCCATGTGAATTCCTTTAGCCTTGACATTTACAGCAAGCTGATTACCCAATAATGCCGCAGATGAACTGTTTTGCGGTAAACCAAATACGAGCTCTTCAAAAGTGTCATCTCTTGGGTGTGCACACCACATTTTACTGAGTAGAATGAGAAACGAGCTCTTCTCTTTCAGTTAATTACATGAGCACTCGAGAATTGAGATCCACTTTATTTTGCAACTTGCTTAAGGGACAAAGTATCGTCTCTTGGGTGTGCTTCTTCTACCTGGACTTCAATTTCATCTCCAATTTGGGAACCCACTACTACCCATGCTGAAGCTTGCAGCCCGACCTAAAAACCATTACACCAAATAAACATTACCCTAATTTGAGACAAATTTTATCAATTAAAAGCATACAATGATACAAATCCCAAATAAAAATAAACAAATAAGATTTATCGTCGATGTAGCTAAGATTATAGTGAACAATATATGTTGATACAACACATCTAATGCTCGATGAAGAGCAAGTCTTCTGTTTGGGTCCATCGATCTAAGAATCATTATTAAAATCAGACGGCTTGCTGGAAACAAGAGTAAGACACACATGTTCTACCCCTTTCAACAAAACAAACCTGTTGGATTATTGTTGAAATTAAACGGCTAACTGAGAGAGAGCTACTGGGAAAACGAGAGAGGTCTTTATTTTTCATTTTTTTTTCAATGGAAAACAGATGGCCAACCATTAGTGCCCTTGTTGGGAATTAAGCATGCTATTAGCAGTTTAAGAGAAGAAAACAGGAATAGAAAATCCAGTTCACAAAGTGGGATATGTTGAGAATGTGAAATTTTCAAACTCAATACTTAGGTATCTATCCTAAAACCTAGAAAGGGTAGGAAAATTATGTGTCATAGATCTTGAGCCATGCTACAATTTCATATCTAGAGACATCATAGACTTAACCTGTTTTAACCCAGAGTAAATAACTTAATTTGCTTGGAATTCTACGTTAATGTGGCAAAGATCATACTTGTTGGTAGATTTACCAAAGTACTTCAAAATTTATGCATAAAGGTTTAGACATTAAAAATTTCATAAAATGTCACTTTAGGACAAATATTTAAATAGAGAAACATGTCACTTTCTGTATCATTGAAAATCCATGCTATAAAGTAAAACTACACATGCAACGGAATAACAGGCAAACAAGTTTGGGATGTTTATTAACTTTTTCCTTTGATCTCCAACAAATGTTTGAGGTTCTGATCCTCGTCGCCTCTCTTGCTCCCTTGAGATAAGGATTGATGTTTGTTTACCTCAACCTTGATTTCCAACAAATGAACTCACACTTTTTGGCAGAGTACTTCTTCCCATAGTGAAAATTATTGTCTGCATCACCATATTGCAATCGTATTGCAAGGATTTTGATCCCTATCGTGAAAACAATATAGTTTGAGACAACCACCAAACCATCCATATTGATTAAAGCAGCCATTTCGTGACCGTTGCCACGACTATGACAAGCATATTTTTTTTTGGCACTATTCTTCATTCTCTCGTCCATTATTCCTTGTCCCCTCATTCCATTGGCATATTAAAATAACATCATTCGGAAATAACAAAAACATACTCCTAACCCACCGATACTCACATACTTATTTTAAAGAGTTTCTCCTCATTCCCCCACCTTACAAAAATGCTAAAAGTTCTACAGAGGTACTATTATTACCATTCGACACTGTCTTCAGCCCCAATATAAAGCGAAGGAAAAATATTTAACAACGCATAAACTAAAAGCTAATAAGGTTCAAGAATCATGGGTTGCCCTATGGTTGAAGACTTGAAGGCTTTTTAAATCATCCTTGTGACAAGACTTTGATTCTCACCGCCTACAAGAAGGATAAGTTTCCTCTTCCTGCTTACCTATAGGGGTCCCAAACTTATCCCGATTAAAAAAACATGTTGAAAGCTAATAAGGTCAGACCAGACATTTTCTTCCAAATTCCAATCTTGGGTACAAAATCTAAAATTATATTGTCGACAAAAAATGCATACCTCAACCAAAAGCAAGGCTGCAATGCGATCCTTAATAAATCTGAGTATCAGTGCACGTAACTTTCTTTCCTTTGGCTGCCTTCTCAAATATTCTAATACCCAATACCGAAGACTGCTACTGTACAACTTTCTTGCAGCTCTATGTTGCATATTAACTATTGAAGCTATCCCTTCTAGCTGACCTGCCGAATAAGGGATGTCGTCACCCCTAATTAAAGACTTGACCTACAAGTACACAGTAAAGATGATGGCAAAGAGAGATGAGATCATTGAGTAATTATTTCCTACGAAAGCTTCAAAAAAATAAGGGTAAATCACATTAAGTGTAACAAAAGGCAAGAAAAATATAGATACAAAAACAGAAAAATTCAAGTATGCAGCACAGGAACAAACTCAACTCATGACCAGAGAGGATGTTTGCATGTAGATAATGAGTTTGGTCCTGCCTAATCGCATAAATTAGTCATTGGTCACGACAAAATGCTAAAGCCATCAACCATTCTACGAAGAGCCAAGATCAGTCTAAGGGAGAAACCCACTTATCTCTAGGTCCTAGAACTTATGCCAAGATGATCAGTATATAAATATATACAAGCAGTTTGATTATTCTATAACCTACATTGTTTGGACTCTTAATTTAAACTCAAATACCCATGTTGAAACCTCTATACTCAAAAGAACTCGAGGGGTATAAATTATGAAACAAAAAATGTGCTGTTTGATGAACTTATGAGTAACATCGAACGAACCTGATAATGAGCAAGTAGATCCATGTATCTACGTATAGGAGAAGTGAACTGAACATAACCAGGAACTCCCAAACCAGCATGACGTATTGGCTTCCTAAAATCATATTCGGCTGCACGCATCATTTTAACTAAAGCTGCACTCCGGACTGGTCCTTCTGGAAGATGAGAAAATGCAGATGCATCTATGTTTGGTT
The DNA here is from genome assembly GCA_019425755.1 of Amaranthus cruentus. Classification (NCBI taxonomy): domain Eukaryota; kingdom Viridiplantae; phylum Streptophyta; class Magnoliopsida; order Caryophyllales; family Amaranthaceae; genus Amaranthus; species Amaranthus cruentus. The sequence goes on from CM033463.1 coordinate 2,565,991, forward strand.
GAGATTGTCCTCTATATGGTAAAGGAATGTTGTTGCAAGAGCCATATGTAGCAATAGCCTCTCCACAAAGAATCATCATCTCGGAAACAAGGCGCATTGCAGGGTCAGCTTGATTCTCCACATAAAGATTTATCTGTGGTTCTGGTGCATCAGGATTTGCCACTTTGACACGTGCTTCTAGTGTTGTGGTGTCTACAGCACCCTAAAAAAATGATCCACTAATGTTTAAATGAAAGAACACATCAAGCCACAGAAACAAATAACAAATAACAACTTCAGATCCATTAAAGGCAAATTTGTGGCAGATATAATCAAAAGCACAATGAAAAGAGCTCAAAGCTAAAGATAAACTAGAAATTAATGCATATAAATCATAGTAATATTTTTCTGAGACCTTCCTTTTCCTAATCTCCCCCTTCTCTCTCTAAATAAATGTTAGCCTTCTCACACTGATTTTAGATGCATTTCACAAAGTATCCCTCCTTGTGTCTGATTCGTAGTACAATGCTGATTTTTCTGTGAGCTGCACGAATATAATCGTGTAAGGTCATCTACAAAGATGATCATTACAGAAACATAAAACATCATAATCTCAGCATAATGTCAGTTTATCGGTTGACAAAATATATGATGAGAAACTGTCAGTCCATAATAGGAGATAAAAAAAGTTAACAAGCAACATGGTTAATTCTACCAGCCTAGCACTAACATAATATCCTTTTTCAGCCTTCCTATTGACTAACCACAATAATATCTTCTTACCTATTCCCTGTCTGTCCCCTATACTGAAAAGATGCGAGTCAATGAGAATGTATGACTGCAACTCGTATATCTCTGTGTGCATTACTCCTTTACAATAAACTACTTAATAGGACCAAATGAATTTGGAGGCAAAGCCATAGAAACAAGAATCACATATCCTCAATGACAAAATCCATGAACGTTAATGTATCCTGAATTGAGATAGCAAAAAAGAAATTCCTAGGACCAAAATTGCTAAAAGAAGAAACTCGACCACAATGCAAAAATGAGGTAATAGTCGCGATCGCGGTAACGGAACGGTGATATGGTAATGGGAGTGACACAATTATCGTATCAATGAAAAGAATGAGATAGCCCTTGATACGGCCAAACGAACCATTTTTACACCTTTTTGAAAATCTTTATAACGCAACCGATGCGATTGATGCAGGCCTTGTTTTTGCACTATGAACTTGACAATTATTTGATAATTCAGAAAACACAGTCAAGTCGTGAAATATAACATTATAAGTAATTATCATCTTACAGCCAGTAGAAGTTTTAAAAGGAATGTGAAGCTGATTGTGGAAGCTAAATCAAACCTGCTGTTTACGCCATTGCAAACGTAAAGCTGCGGCCTCAAACAGAATCTTTAACTCGGCCTCTTCTTCAAGATCCAAATGAAGGAGCTCCGATGCACTTTTATAAGTGAGCATGTAGGTAGGTCTGATTATGGTATTTTCAACAGAATACTCAGCAATGCTGAAAAACAGAGAGGGACAGAAACAGGAAGCCATCAATTACATTGTGTTTTCATCATATGATTGGGAAAAGTTTGTGACAAATGCCTCCTTAAACAAGTTTTACGTTCATTTTCCAACATATTAACAGAAAATTGTCCATTGATTCTTTTGGTGCCAACTTGTACAAACACAAGTGTCAACACTAAACACTAAACACATAAACACAAGTGCCAACTTGTATACACATATTTCTAATCCAGATCACAAGAAAACTCAGCAAAAATAGATCTGCGCATCAACCAGGTAGTCACCTGCCATCAGAATGCAGCAAAACAGATACTGTCACAGCATTGCAGTTTTCTCCTTGTTTTAAGCTCATTTCTTCCATAGCAAGCTTCTCTGGGAACATAGGATAAGTTGCTGTAGGGAGAAAGATTGTAGTTCCTCTGCTCATGGCCTCTCTGCAGGTTGTAATGATGCAACGAAGACAAAGTTAAATGATTATAATATTAAAAAGTACTGAGCAAAGTACAGGTATTGGAACATAGCACAATGATATCAAATGAGTATTTTACATAATATCATAAAATTACTTGTCCAGAATGGTTCCAGGTTGCACTAAGCAGGTTGGATCTGCCACATGTATCCAAACTTTCAACCGGCCATCTTGCAACCTTGACGCGCTAAGTGCATCATCAAGCTACAAATACGAGCGAAATATTAATTGATAGAATAAAAGCCACCAAGTAGCTCATTCAGGTTATTCCCATATCAGATATGCTCTCTCTATCTGCTATCTACCATCTGCCAACAATCTAGGGCAGTTGCACCGTCAAATTTTAATTTGCAAACAGTGTGGGAGTCTCATTTTTTATAGATGAAATTCACAACCCTGAATGAGAATTTATTAAACAGAAAGTTGAGTGTGGCTGAAAGGAAGAAAGCCCTAGTGCTGTTTGAAAGTCAATCATAATAGCTGTGTTGTGACAGAGAAATACATTAAGGTATAGGTCCATAGTCTAAATGGTAGAAGTATGGAGCCAACAGAGCAATCTCAACTGATAACTGAGCAGAATAGTAAGAGGTGCAGAAGACTATCTTCTGTTGAAGCTCCTGCTAAGGCTGGTCACCAATGTAATAGTGAGTATTGGAATGGACTCATTGGCAAAAACATGCAACAACACAACATGCCATTACCCCATTGCCAAGTGGCTCCCACCTAAGTGGATTTCGGGGGTAAGATGTGTGGAATATTAATTCTTACTCTTATAAAAACAGGTATTTTTTGTCAATTGGCAAACGATTGCAAACACCATTTGCATCTCCAATTAAATAAGAGAAACTTTGAATCAAGAGCTTTGCTTAACTCTTTCAAGGAGTTGCAAACCTGGTTCCATCCTGTAAAAATACAATTTGAGCCACTGAGAGCTCAAAAAATCTCATCCAAATAAACGATACGGTACTTGATTTAGTTCAGTGGGATAAAGCTACCACGCCAAGCAATTACAGGTCTTTACCTAAAAAAACTATGTACTCCAGACTAGACTATTCCAAGCTTACTGCCTGATATAGCAGCCCTCCAAGTTCAGGCTCATTATCGAGAAAGTTCATCTTATGAAACAACGAGGCAACACCGTGTTTTAGATAGCTTCCCATAATTTAGAGCCTAACTTTATGTTTACACTTTTTAACGTGGTCAATGAGCGAGGTTCAAGTCAGCAGCTACAAAAATTAGAATGCTGCACAAGGGTCACCACTGAAGAGATCAAACTTTCCCTAAGAATCCTTCAATATTCAAATTACTTGGAGATGGAAGATTAGTTCAAGAGCTTAACAACATGGGGTCATTTGTATGAGAAAAAGGACAAGCATCGAAGAAGTTTTGCATTTAAGAAATTTATGTAACAGTCAAAATTGGAGTCAGAGTGGTGGACTAGTGACTGTTAACCAGCCATGATCATACTTGAGTAAGTAAAACTAATTATCCAGTTCAATGACTGCACTTGATGCTGCAAGTAGCTCTTCACCAAAAAAATCGTATTTGGATTTTGGAATTTAGGCTTTGGGATTGTTTTAAGAATTCTATTATTCTATATTACAACAATCGGAAATGTAGGGTAATTCATACACATAATCACAGGCAAACACACACCCAGAGAGAGATAAGAAAGTGTGAGTGTGTAATGGAGCCACATTGACTATGATTACCTCATCCGCTTCATCAACATCAATAGCATAGACCTTCATGTGCGTAAGGTCCTTCCTACGAATCTGAAAGAAATATTCAAGTTATGGTGATAAACAATAAACGAGGTGAACAAACTTCCAAGTGAAACCTCTCTCAAAGATATCAATGAACAATTACAGACTCTATTAATCAATTAGCCTTTAAAAAAGAAGATCATTAAAATAACCTGATCAATATCACAAGACTCTGACAACAATTTTTCCGCAGCTGCTACAGTATCTTCTGAGTGATTGGTGCGAATGTTCAGCTTTAACAGATCAAGATTAATATGCACTGGAAAATAACCAATATCTATGAGAAGATTTGACGCTGACGTTGCTGTTTTCGCCAAACCCATGGCTGCGAGAATCTAAACAGGATGCAAAAAGGTATTAAGCACTGCACAGAACACACATCATTTTTAGAGTACACAGTACACAATGATAACATGCCAAAAGAAAAGAAGAGACTCTATCCAATCAAAACTGTCTCTAGGTTGTCTTGTATTTCTACACTTTGCACTGGTAATACCAGTCTTCCAGCTGCACTTATAAAGCATTGTGTATAATATGCAGTAAACTATAAAGAACAAAGTTATTATGAAAACTAAACAAAATCTAAAATATATTCAGCCTCCTATTAAAAAGGTAGCAGATAAAGATATGGTTTCATGTCAGGATCATTCACTCAGTGAAAATACATAAATTTCTCTAGCCCTATTCAACTTTTAAGAATGCATCTACTGCAAGTACCCACTTCAGATAGATCGATTCATTACTTAGACATGACTACTCACTACATGAGGGACACATATATTAAGATGAGCTAGCCAGTACACAAGTGGTATGTAATGACTCGGGTCAAGGGGTCAAAGGGCATTATCGTCTTTTCATATTAATTAGTCTTTACTGGCTACTTATCCTATTACTCACCTTGAGGACAAGGTGAAGGTTTTAGCGGGGGTATTGTAACAAATGGGCAACCGGCTGAACCGGTATTCTTAACATACCACAGGAGGAATAAAAAGAGAGGGACAGTTGGCAATTAATTAGAATATTTTAGAATAATTAGAATAAGTGTCTTGTATTCTTGTATGCTTAGGTGTCATTCTATTTTAGTAGTGTCCCATACCTATATTTTAGTAATGTTCTAGTAATGTCCCATACCTATATATAGGGACATAATAATCATTTGTAATCATCAAATAAATCAATAACAAAGAGGAATCTTGGAGGGAGCTTGGTAGTGGCTCGAATACTACCGTTTATTGTTTGTTTGATCACTAATTTTCTGTTTTTTTGTGTTCTTGAGTGCAAAATTCACCCCGTAACAGAACCAATCTGTTACATGGTACTAGTTAGACTTATAATAAACAATTAGCTTCAATAAGTGATTGAGGAATTTTGATTAGTCAAGGAGAAGAAACTACCGTCTCAGCTGTTCTCTTTTGGCTATCACTGCAATGTGCAGCAACCGCATAAGCAACAAGAGACTCAATACGATCACGGATTCTATCTTCCAGAGTCCATGAGGATCTAGGCGGCTTTGAATCAATAGGTCTTGATTTAGCATTATATAACAGCTGTATGAACTCCTGTAATTCCTTTTCAGCAGCCTCCTTGACAAGTTTCCTCTTCAAAAGTTCCTCAACCTAACATTTCATAAGACACCATATGATATCTCATGTAGCACCAAAAGCAAGCTACAATGCATAAAGTAGAGGAAAAAAAAGAAAAAAAGACTGAGAAAATTGCAGTCTCTAAAAAGGTATTTGACCGCTACTTCTATCATGAAGTATATAACAGCAGTTGTGTTTTGCAGCTAGATAAAGCTTTGAATCAATGAATACACATTTATGAGATGAAAAAGGGAAAAGCATAAAATCAACCAAGTCTATGCATTGAACCAATATCTTATAATATATTCCCTTGGTCCCAATCAATTTGCTATACACTCTTTATTTTTGCTTGTTTTAATCAATTTGCTAAATTTTTATAGAAATTGGTTCCACTTTCTTCAATTATCATATGACACAAGTGTTCTCTATTTTAATAAAAATAGGAGTGTGAAGGGTCCAAGAAGGATGTAGAAAATGCAGAGAAAAGAGTCTAGACCAAATGGTTTTACCTGATCAGTAGGCCGAGGAGTGTAAACAGTAAAATAACCTTTACTCTCCACCGTAGAAAAGTATATCTCATCTTTTGAGAGCAAGAGATGTGCACAATAGCTTTCCAGAGGTTCCGCAGTACCATAAATGATCTGTTCAATGGCTTAAGATGATCAAGGTCAACGATAAGACATAACGATGAAAATAAATGAATAAAGTACCTCTGCCAGCTCCTCAGGAGTCAATGATTTATTTTTTTCAAGCAGCTCAGCCCAGGCAAGCTCAAGGAGAGATGGATCCTGCATCAAGTCATCTACTTCGGTGAAGTTCAAAGTTCAAAAACTCAACAAGACATTTTTCTCATCATGAGTAACTACAGTACACAACTAACCAAGTTATCATCTGCTCTTTGCAAAAAATCTGGAATTTGGGTATAGTCAAAATTCTCAACACCAGGAACAACATAAGTTATCTGTTGTGGTTTTATTGAGCACATCGTGCCATTCTGCACGCAATCAAAAAATAAACATTGAAAGATATTAGTAAAACAAAACGAAGTCAGCTCACTCTGAGCAAGGAAATGTATGTCGAAAAAAGCGTAAAGGATATATGTTTTGAAAGTTCATATACTTTAATATTTGTTTTCATTATTTTTTTATTGAAAGTTCTTCATTATTTTATACAAACCTGATCAGACACGATCCAGTTTTTCTTTCCATCAGGTTTTTGAGCAACTGCTAGCAATACCCTTTCAGAATCTTTTTTGTATTCCAACAATAAACCCTCCCGAAGTCCCTGCTTTTCAAACTTGACTTTAAGAAGCTCTCCACAGCTTGTCAATCTCAACCTGCAAAGTAAAACAGTTTCAAACAGTTGAAAGCAACATATCCTTTGTTTGGAAGTTTCTAAACAAGAAAAAAACATATAATATGTCCTTTAATGAAGCTCATAGTTAGAGCATTAGCTTCTTTAGAATCTTGTTCTGGTATGGAAGCTAATTCAGGATAGTTGGATATGTATATGATTGATATGCAAGATGGAATCAACGGGTCACGTGATCATCAACATTTATCTTCCTCCATTCATTCCGGTTCACATCCATTGTCATACACTACAGTAACCCAAGCTCTTTATGTTATTTTTCACTTATCTAGATCATCTTTAACTCCCTCTTACTCTTCTAAGCACCTGAAAATTTAATCTTCCATTTTTCCAATGGGAACATTTTTTGATCTTCTTCGCACATTATAAAACCAACGTAAACAACATTCTCTCATTCCAAGACCCTATCTTAAGTCGTTATGCGAATTATATGCTTAAATGTATGTCCACTCATGACTCATCCATTTTAACATTCCAAGACCCTATCTTAAGTCGTTATGCGAATTATATGCTTAAATATATGTCCACTCATGACTCATCCATTTTAACATAGGCATCACAGCTAACCCTTTCATCTTACAATGATCCATCTAAAAGCCCAACATTCAAACTATTATAGTAGAGTCGCTTTAACTGGTAATAATCTGCTAAACTCGCAAGTCGCACCTCATTTTCTGATCGCAGCCATTCATTTAAGCCACTCGCAATTAATCTTATGCTTAGCATTTTTGTGATGTCTCTGTTTTAAAATCAAAGTCCATGAAACACTCACTCAAGAGAAGCTCATTCATATCTAACTTTACAACACCAGTGAAGGAAATGAAAAAAAAAAAAAGAAGCAAAGAGAAGCACACCATTTGAATGAAGAAATCAGTTTTGTTCCATTTTGATAAGAAGGAAACACCCCTAAGCGTCTACGCTACCTGCTACAGCTACACTCATCCTCACATAGTCACATACTCACATCCTCTAAAAATTCCCAAATGCCACAAACTACATAGCAGGAGAATATTTCACAATTGTTCAAAATCCACCCTAAACCAAATAACATTGTAAAATTGTAAAGCGTGATTAAATCGTTCAGAGCAGAAGCTTGGGAATGTTGTTCATGAAATTGAAATGCTATTATGCTAATACCACTGAACATGAATGCTCAATAGCATATTGGACAGAGCCCAATCGTCCAGAAAATTCACCAAGACCCTTTAATCTAATTGTGTAAGAAAAACCAAACCAAGCAAGCCTACATACTATTTAATTTGGTGCATTGCCTCTGCCTACCAACTGTTCGATGAAATGCCAATACAAAAACTTAACAAAACAAATAAATTGGCCGAAAATATCGCTTAAAATGAAACAGTAATTAGCGCACCAAATTAGCTGTGGAAATATTAATGGCGATCAATTACAAAGGTACATATATAACTGGAATGCATAATTACCAGAAAAAACGGATAAAACCGTACCTTATCTTAAAATTTGACGTGGAATAGCGAATTATTGAAGGAGCGCAAAGCCAGGGAACCATAGAAGGGGTAGAAGAAGAAAGTATAAGGGATAAAGATGGAGGAATGGGGCTACAGAACCCCATCCTAAGATACAAGGATTTAGTGGAAGAATTGGAGGAAGAGAAATGGCAGCAAATATTGAAGTTTTTATGGAGTCGTTGCAAATGGTTTGCATGGTGGAGAAGATGAAGTCTTTGTAGATCGATAGTCACCATATCGCCATATCCGTTTGCTCAAGGTTTTAAGTGGTAACAACTCGTATTGACGTTACTATTAGCAAACTAGCAATAGTAGTCTCTTCTCGCTCTCTCCAATCTTCATGTATTTACCTATTTGCAAGTAATTTGTAAATTTTAGGAAAAATTGTCGGGAATAATTCTTTGATCATTCTTGAATAATCTGAACTTTGCAATGTTTTTGCTCACAGCATTCCTTCCTAATGATGATCGTTACAGCAGGTAAAGAGCCGTTTTTTAACCTGTAATCTTCCTTATAGCTGCTGCCATCTTCTTTCTCTTTACCCCCACTTTCCATTATCAAGCTTTAGAAGAGAAAAACTCAAATCATCCCTTCACTTTTTTTCCTTTTTTTTTGCAAAAATAAATTCTCATTGTTTTTCAGCATACAGTAAAGATTCAAAGTTGAATAAGAGTGTAAAATGTGAGCATGGATTTGTTGCAAAATTGACAGTGGCTAAGAAGGGTTTTCGTGCTCGAGAAAGGTTCTATTCATGTTCAAAATGTTCCAAATAAGTGAAGGGATGATTTGAGTTTTCTGTCACTTATAATTTGGGTTAACAACGGAGAAATGGGGTAAGAAGGAGGAAGAAGATGGCAGCAGCTATAAGGAAGAAAACAGGTCACAAAACGGCTTTTTACCGTTTTACCCGGTCATTGTTAGGAAAGGGGTACTGTGAGCAAAAATATTGCAAAGTTTAGATTATTCAGGAGTAATCAAAAGTAGGGATTATTCACAGGAAAACGTAAAAAGTAGGGATTATTCCCGACAATTTTTCCTAAATTTTATTATACTTGTCATTTTTTATTATAATTTGGATGTTTTAATTCTAAATATTTATATTTTGGAAATTAATTAATTCTTCATTTTGAAAGTGTTTTATTTAAAAAATAAAACAAAAATATAGAAATTCTTAAGTATGAAATATTATTTAAAAAATAAAACTAAAATATAAATGAATTAATATATTGATGTTATATATGTGTTTTAGTACGTTTATACCTCTTATTATAGTAGTCATCATCAGATTAGATGTTATAAACTTTTTTATGGTATGTTTGGAAATGATGATTTCATTTGCAAATATGAATTTGACCTAAAGTTAGTGTTTGGCAATAACAAGAATTTAAATTTGAATTTGAATCAAATCCACTAATGTTATAAAAGTATTAGTTAACTAAAATGAGGATTTGAGAATGACACCCCAATCCTTGTCATTTCAAATTCTTCATTATGATTTCATAATTGAAATCCTCAATTTGAAATGAAATGTGTGTTTCCAAACGCATCCTTAATGAATTTCCACAAGAAATGGTTATAGAATTAATATATATATATATATACTCTCGAGTTGAAAGACTCCTTGATTGCACGAGTACATTCTCCTTATGGATTTATGTTGTCGCGTTCTTTCTCTCCCCGACTCTGATCATAGTTTCTACGAGCAAGATACATAGATAATGATATATTATTTTATTAAATAATAAATTTGATAGAAGAAAAAGAAAACTATAAACTTTAAAAAATTATTAGTGTAAACATATAAGGACCAAAAAAATATTTTTATAAAGTTAGTTTTTTTTTGAAATATTTTTATAAAGTTACCATAAAAAATATAAAAGTATTGAAATGAAATTAGTAAAAAATGTTAGAGTATATAACATATCCTGGGACCTCAACCGCTTAAGCTTTTGGTTGAGTTGGTTCCTTGATATGGTATCAGGTGTTAGAGTATATAACATATCCTAGGGCCTCAACCATCCCAGGATATGTTATATACTCTAACACGCCCCCTCACACGAGAGCCCTTTGGGTTAGAAGTGTGGATGCGACACAGTCCATGTCAAGGAATTAACCAACTCAACCAAAAGCTTAAGCCGATGGTTGAGGCCCTAGGAAATGTTATATACTCTAACACGCCCCCTCACACGAGAGCCTTTGGGTTAGAAGTGTGGATGCAGCACATGCCCTCCTCATACATGGCGCTAAATTTTTCACTTTAAATGAGGGGTGGTTGAGATTCGAACCTGTGACCTCTTGTCACCCTGACTTTGATTGTTAGAGTATATAACATATCCTAGGGCCTCAACCATCAGCTTAAGCTTTTGGTTGAGTTGATTAATTTGATTGAGTTGGTTAATTCCTTGATATGGTATCAGAAGCCAGTTGACAAGAGGTCACAGGTTCGAATCTCAACCACCTCTCATTTAAAGTGAAATATTCAGCGCCAGGTATGAGAAGGGCCTGTATCACATCCATCTTCTCCTGTATCACATCCACACTTCTAACCCACACTTCTAACCCAAAGGGCTCTCGTGTGAGGGGGCGTGTTAGAGTATATAACATATCCTAGGGCCTCAACCATCGGCTTAAGTTTTTGGTTGAGTTGGTTCCTTGACAAAAAATATATATAAAGACTATAAGCATTATTAAAATATTAAAATGAAAATAAACAAAATTCAATTTGTCCAAATTTTATAATATTAATAAAAAGATTCTTTATAGTAAGAATAAATGTAAATCCAAATGACAAATGACAACAAATAGAGTAATTAATGAGTTAACATTGAAAAATATGTGAAGAGAATACAGTAATAAAATTTGTATTAATTACTATTTTTCTACCGTAATATACTTTCTCGGTCCTTAAAAGATTATTACAACTTTTTTTTTTAGTTTTATTCCTTATACTTTGATGATTTTCTTTGTTTTTTTTCCACTACTTTTTTCTCGAAGTAATTTTTATACAAGTTAAATGAAAAACACAAAGTAAGCATACTACTAGCAAGCATGAAAAACACAAATATTTCACAAATATTTATCATTTACACAAATTCTTATTTGAAACCGTTAATTGTAAAGACGACTTTTAAAAGTTCAATCCAATTTTAAATATAATATTGTTACTCTAAATATAGATTTAGAGTGGACTTTTACGAGTCGTAAAAAAAGATGGTATTCTATTTCATTTTATCAGATGTCACTAAAAAACATGACAAGTTACATACTACTAGCAAGCATGAAAAACACAAAGCAATTAAAACATCATGATTACCCTTATTAATACTACTACTAATCAGTAATCAGTAATCAGTAATTAATTAACATAATAGGTAATAGGAGTAATTAATTAAGAAAAAGCGAGCTAGAACTTAAAGTAAAACTAAATATTGCCGGCAGCACGGTATCCAGTAGTGTTAGCTTGTTTCTGAGCCTCATTATGTGCATGAGCTTGTTGCTTACGAAGCTCAGCTTCTTCCTGACGCTCTTCCTTCTTATGAGTAGCAATATCCTTATCAACCTGATCATGTCCCCTCATCTTATCCATTTTCTCGCTCACCGTCGCTTTCGCCTTTTCGGCTCCCGCCTTCGCCGACGCTGCTGCATCTGCCGCCTTCTGCTTTGCTGTTTCCATTCTCTTTTAATTGTTTTGCTTTTGTTATGAATGTGGATATACGGATATTGTGCTGTATGCCTGTATGTTATAATTGGTATTGTTCTCTTTATATAAAGAATTAACTGATTATTTAATGTTAAAAGAGTGAAAATTGAAAACGTTACTAGCGTTTTTGGGTGCTCACACGTGGGACTGATGGTTTGATGTGTTGATACCGGGAGGTGACATGTGTGGCTTGCTGTTATCTGTCGCGGGTATATTGTCACGCGTGTTTTTATTGTATAATTTGCTATGTGTAATGATAATACTAATGAGTCAGATGATCCAAGAAACGCTGATTGGATTAGGTGATCTATAGGATAGGAATTTGAATATACTTGATAGACTACTATACTTCCTCCTATCCTATTTAAGTTACTTTTAATACTCCCTTCAACACAATTGTGTTGTCCCATTTAGATTTGGCACAAATATTAAGGAATTGGAGGGATCCATTGAATAGTATGCCCATGTGATAGAGTGGGTATTACTAATTAACTTGATTAATTCCATAATTATTCCCTCCAATTTGGATAGTTTTAAACTTAGAGGGAAAATGCCATATTGTTACTTTTACATAATTAAAAATACATAAATTTCATAATTAGAATTACATAAATTACATAATTAAACCACATAATTAAAAATTACATAGACGAATAATTAATTTTACATTTTATATTGGGGGTTTGTCCATATACTTCCACTTCCTTCTCGATCTCTTCAAGACATTATTGACGGCTTCAAATAACGAACACTTTTGAATACGGATATCTTTTCGTTCATTAACTTCAGATAAGAGGTCGAACAAAACGAAAATTCATTTAGTGTACACGTTAGTCACTTTCTAAAAATAATGCGCCCAAAAAAACGAAAATAATTAATGCCATTTAGAGTGTAAAAACTTTTCCAAAAAATTTTACAGTCATGATGAACAACAAAATCATCACCAAAGTTTACAGTGATGTTAAACATCAATATCATCAGCCAAACTTGCTCCAAATTTTCAAGCACCAAAAATCAAATTTCATCACCAAATTTAGGCGGTAGAATATCATCACACAAACAGCGGCTATTTATTGCAAATATCATTTATTGCAAACCACAAAACAAAATGGTTAAGACAAGAGAATTAGATAAGTTCACTAGAAAAGAAATCATGCATCATTTATTCATAGGAGTTAACAAAAAGGGGAAGCCAAAACATGGATTAATGATGGAACTCGCCAAAAAATACGATATTCATTGGAAGACCGTTAGTAGAATATGGGCTACAGTTACAACTCAGCAAAAAGAGGGTTCCACATTGGATCCAAGTAGCAAAAAGTATGGCAGAAAGACAAAGAAACTCATTCCCTTTGATGAAGACAAATTCAAAGCTTTAGAGAAGACAAAAAAAACAAGTCAATTAGCAGTAGCAAATGCAATGGGTGTGAGCCAAGCAACTGTTTGGAGATGGAAGAGAAAGAAACACATACGCAAGCATACAAATGCAATCAAGCCACTGCTAACCGACACTAACAAGATTGACAGGTTATTCTTTTGCATATGTAGTTGCAATTATGATGAACAAACTGATGCTTTCAAATTCTCAGACATGTCAAACATTGTTCACATAGATGAGAAATTGTTCTACCTCACTAGAACACAACAAACATGCTATCTTACTCCAGGAGAAGCAGAGCCACATAGAGAAATACAATCAAAGAGATTCATTCCAAAAATAATGTTCATGTGTGCGGTTGCTAAACCACTTTATTCTAGTGAGGGTGAAGTTATTTTCGATGGAAAGCTAGGTATCTTTCCTTTTGTTGATCAAGTGCCAGCACAAAGAAATTCCAAAAACAGGAAGAGAGGTGAATTAGAAACCAAGCCCATTCAAAACATTACAAAGACACACATAAGGTCAATTTTGATTGACAAAATCTTACCCGCAATTAGAGAAAAATGGCCAGAGGGTGCAAGCAAAACCATTTACATTCAACAGGCTAATGCAAAACCACACATTTTAGATATTGATCCAATATTTAGGGAAGCTGCAAGTCTAGATGGATTCAATATCCATTTAGTACAACAGCCTCCAAATTCCCCTGATATGAATGTGTTAGATTTAGGTTTTTTAAGGTCTATTCAATCTTTACAGCACAAGAAAGTAGCATACAACTACACACAACTGGTTGGGGCAGTGACAAGTGCATTTGAAGCTTAGAACACAAAACATTAAGGTATGTTTGGATAACACTATAAGCTTGTAAGGTTGAGGTACTGAAAAAACATGGTGGTATTGATTACCATATTCCACACATGAACAAGACTAAACTTGCTAGGGAAGGGAGACTACAAGATTATTTAACAGTGAGGAAAGAAGTCATGTATGATTCAATGCGTCAATTGGATGCAAGCTAATTAGAGATTGCTCTACAGTATTTGGGAATTGAAACATCAACAACAACAGTTAACCAGCAAGAAAACCAGGAAGAACAGAGCCACCAACAACAACATCAACCAAAAGAAGAACCAAACCAGCAACAACCAACAGCAGAAACATCAACAAAGAACAGCAACATCAACAAAGCCAGCAACATCAACATCAAACAAGAACATGAATGACCAAGGAAAGCAAAAACAACAACAACAAAAACAGTATATAGAGCATCAATGGTGAAATTAATACTTTTGGGAAATATTTAGGGTTAAACATCATGTAAACTTAATCAAGCTGTTTATCACTAAACATTTAATGGAAAGTTTTTGGGGTTTAAAATGACAAAAACAATTTCATTTTAGGCGCAAGTCTCAGAAAACAATTTGTTTTCATCCTTGACATCCATAAACATACTCTTTGCCTCCTAAAATCATATAGATTGGTGGCACTGTGAGTATGTATATGGATTTTTTAAAGTGACTAAAAGCCCTCTTTTTCAAAAATCATTGAGCTTTACATTGGCCTCATAAAAAAATCATCACAGACCACAGGTACACAAACATGCATAATCAAGAAAGACATAAACAAAAAATGAACATCATTAGTCAGAAGAAGAGATAACCGTATCACATACGAGAGAAAGGCCCCTTGACATCATAAACAGTATCATTATCTTCAATATCATAGTCTTCTGAATCAGATGAAGCAAAAAGGTCATCATCAGGTAGATCAAGCCCCAAATCAAACATAGCCGAAATTTCTTCATCCTCACTGTCCATGGTTCTTCCCCAATTTGGAGAAGTTTCAACAGAGGAATGTGGTGAGGAAATATACGAGTCATCATCATCAGAATCCTTAAACAACAACTTCATTGCATGATGAGAGAGAAAAGAGTTAGGCGACTCCATAACCAAAGATTAATCTCAGAAAAATTTCCAAACACAGATGACGTGAGAGAAGAATCAAAACCTTGGATCTATTATAAAATCAAGAAGATATGAAGAAGATAATGTTTAGGGTTTCAGAAGGGGGTGAGAGATAATGGGTTAGGGTAAATCAGAGGGAGGAAGAAGATGAACAGCGTCGAAGAACAGCTAAGGTTTTCTCGAAGGGTTGAGAGATTTCATGGGTTAGGGTAAATCAGAGGGAGGAGGGGTTAAATAAAGGGAGGGAATCATTAGTGGGGTAATTAGGTTTAGGATGATTAATTAAGTTATTTTATGTTTTAACATAATGGCATTTTGGTAAATCTTAAAATGAAATAAGGATAATATGGTCCAAAAATATGTACCAAAATGGAAATGAGACAATTGAAGTGAATTGTCCCAATAAGGAAATGGGACAACACAATTGTGTTGGAGGGAGTATTATTTATCAGTCACTCTTAACTTGTATAGAATTGTTAATCTATAAGTTACAACATAGTTAAGTAGAATTTTGTTGGATTCGTTTCAATGCAAATATTATTATGATCAACTTTTTTCAATTCTTAATTATACACAATTAAATAAATATATTACTGATAGAAATTATTGTGTTGGCAAATGGGACTATTTGGGAGGATATGTTATATTCTCTTAATATTATTGTATGTGTATGTTAGTGTAAGTGTTAATACTCTTAATGATGACGTTAACTTTGAACATATAATCGAACATGCATTATCGTGTATTTTATGGAGTAGGAAGATATTGATGTGTCGAGTTGTAGTGTTTTAAGATTTAAAAAGATACATCAAGTGATTGATGTGGGGCAACTGAAACTATGGTGTAGAACCATGCCTTGAACAAGGCAAGGCAAAGCATGACAATGTAGTTGCTCAAGCAAGGCGACACAAAAGTAAAGTCGAAGACAGAGTGTGGCAAGGCAAGGCTGCTCGTTCGAGCACATCATGGACAGAAAACAAAAGGCCTCTGAACTCATTGCTCGTTCAAGCAACATGTAGGCTTGTTCGAGTGGTTCACGTAGGATTCCTAATGGTTAGTTTCTTGTACGTCTTGGGCATTGAAGGGGGCATTACTTATGAGTTTATTGCTACATATTGATGGAGAGTTAAGTGTGATTTTAGAATGCACTATAACCTCTATAGAAAGGGCATATACATTCCTAGAACAACATCACAACACAATTGTAGAAATGGCTAATACACAAGTGATGGAGAGTTAAGTGTGATTCTAGAATGTATTATATGTTATAGTCTCTCCGTTTCATATCCTTTTAACATTTTTGACACATTCCAATGCTTTATTTTATAATTAATAGTAGTAATTATGATTGTAATTTGTACATATTAAAAATTATAAAAAACTAAAATTAATAAAACTTACACATATTAGCCATTTGGCTATATTTTAACTTATAAATTAAAAGCAAAATATAAACTAAGAGTGATTAGTAAGTAGTACTATAAAAATAAATAGAAAGATTGACATTGGGACGAAAGAATTATAATTCAATATCAATAAGGATTTCAATATATAGATTGTAGCTGGTTTAACAAGCGAAATATGTACATGCATATTTGCTTCTTAACCCAAAATAACATTTTCATTTGTGCTAGGATATACAGAACTCAAGGAGTCGACTTGCCAACATATATTTCTCAATATATGAATGACAAATCAACATAGGCGCACGACTCAGCGCCATAAAAACCACCTAATTGGTGGTTTCCGACCTCATTTATAAAATGATAATGCTCATAAATTATCGATTATACGTCAAAAAATCACTGGTTTTGGCATCTCATTCTACCTAGTTATAATGTCATATAAAAATATGGTTATTTCAATACTCCAAAGTGATAAGAAAGAAGTGATGACCTTATAAAAGTACATTGAACGCAAGAGACTCACAAGTCATAGTCATACATACCCTTAAGTACAAAGAATAACAATAATTTAATGGGTATACCACTATCTTGGATACCATAATCACAACCACTAGTATATCTCTCCTGAGGCACTTGCCACAAGTTGGTATCATTCACAATATCAATAAGGTAGGTCCTAGTGATGGTGCCAAAAACATCATACAAATTCAAGGGGGAAATTTCCTTTAGAGTTATACATAAATTAGTGTATGTTTTATTGGGAAAACACAAATTTGTTTGCTTGTTTGTTTGTAATTGAGAATGACATATTTGGGTTTTGCATCAAAATCAAAAAAGGGTGGGGATCACTTTAAAGTGAATGGAAGACTCTCTTTTTTCATAAAGGGTATTGATATTTACGTGTTGTTGTGTTGTTGTAGTAAGGGTAAAAGGGTAAAAAAGAATGATAAAAATAGAAATGAGACATTTTCAGTGAATTGGCCAAATAAGGAAATGTCCCATTTTCTATGAATAGGAGGGAGTATATCATAAATTGTTGTGAGAAACAATTTTTTTGAGAGACGCATTAGATATTATATGGGTTAAATAGTCTAATTATTACAATTTAAAGAGAAAATAAGAATGTTGATTTTTTGTTTTGAAGTTGTCTTTTTGAGAGACGGTTTCTCACTATTTTTTTTTATTTGGAATGGATTATATATATTGTCTTTTAAGGTTTTAAGGTTTAGTTATATCTATATATAAGATGAATTTCACATTTCATTTTCATTTTTTTGGGTATTATTAGTCCTTTTGATTTTATAGTTGTTATATAATCTTATACTCAGTACTATTTTGAAAATAAATCCTAAATTTCATTCTTAAAAACAATTCTTTTATCTTAATATCATCAATCATAATTTAAATTTACTTCAAAACAATCACAATAAAATCTTAAGAAATCTAAAAATGGTATTAAACTCTAGAAAAATTGTACTTAACACACTAAATATTGGCTAAAAGTTTATATAAATTAGTTGACATGCGGCATGACATGACACAATCTACAATCACGTGTTATGTCATATCACATGCTAGGTAAAAATAAATTCGACACGATTAATTATTCATTCATCCTTACAAATTTCTATTTAATACGATTTTACTAAAAAAAATTTTAACTTTTATCAAATATTTCAATTGAATTAGTAAAATGTTAAATTGTTTAATGCTATGTTTGGGAATGAGGATTTAATTTGAAAATATAAATTTGATTCAAAATTAGTGTTTGACATACACTAGAATTTCAAATTTGAATTTGAGTCAAATCCATAATTATTATCAAAATGGTTTAAAGATGAAGGTTTTGAGAATGACCTCCCAGACCTTGTCATTCTCAAATTATACACTCGTGATTTCATAATTGAAATCATTAATTTGAAATAAAATGCTAGTTCCCAAACAACCTAAAATAAATCTATTTCGCAATGAAAGACTCTCATACGTAATTCGCTAATTAATCTTAGTCCTTCGTGTCATAACCGGCCACGCCCATCCAAAATAACTAATGTGGCGGAACTGCTCAACATAATACATGATACGCATGTCTGAATTCTGTTAATAATGCACCAATTCAACTTCATTAAAGATTACATTTTATACACTCCAAAATGATTAAAGAAAAGGCAAATAAAAATATGTGCACCTCACGTGCCGTTGCGAGATATTTTGATGTAAATGTTAGGCACCTCAAACCTACACCACATACGAAATCACAAATTCACGACCACCAAATACCCATTTAGCACCGTTTCTTTGAGATACGTATCACAAGCCCAATCTAATAAAGATTAATGTTTATTTATCGTATTCTTAATGACATACTTATATTATGCTTAATGCCTACTTACTGTATGTTTAATACCTACGTTCAATATCTTAAATGTCTACTCACATTATTCTTAATGCCTACTTATAATATTTTAAAAAGCATACAATGGGCTGGTCTAATTAGAGATGGTCTCTCAAAGAGACCGTCTCTCACAAGAATTTGTGATACCAATTTAATGTTTTTTTAAAAGAAATTAATCAAGTAAATAATTTTTTTTTCAGTTTTTCAAAAAACAAAATATTTGAACAACCTATATTAAGTCGTTTTACAATAAGACTGTCTTAATAAAGTATCTCTCATATTTAAATATGACTACATGAGCACCTTCCTTTTGGGGTTTTTGTGTGAAGTATTATTTTCATTCATCTTAAGACTACATGACTACATGAGCACCTTCCTTCCGCATGGTAGCATTCAGTTTTGATAAAATGTCATTGGTAACACTTTTTAAGAAAATTTCACATGGTAGCATTCAATTTATGTACTATCTAATTGCTATAGCATTTTCCGTTAAGTTCTTGTTAAATTCCGTTAAATTCATCATTTTGTAAGTTTTTTTCTACATGGTAGCATTCAGTTTTTGTTAATTTACCATTTTAAATTCATCTTTTTTAATGTTTAATTCACCGTTTAATTCATAAACGCTCATAAATGTTAGATAATTTTATTGAAAAATTATAAGAAACTATCTAATCGGGTCGAAATAAGTACTTATTCGCCTATTTTTCGATACGTAAACCGAAAAAGATATTTGATGTCATTTTTACCTATCATAACGATTTTTTTTTTTCAAAAAACGGACGTTGCAATTTCCCTTATAGGATAACTTTTTCGAAAATCCGGCCAAAACAAGTACTTATTCGCCTATTTTTCGATACGTAAACCGAAAATGATATTTGACGTCATTTTTACCCATCATAACGATTTTTTTTTGAAAAAAACAGACGTCGCTACTATCCTTATGGGATAACTCTTTCGAAAATTCGATCAAAACAAGTACATATTCGGAATAGTACTTGTATCGACCGATGAATTAAACATTAAAATGGTGAATTAAATGTTAAAATTATTTTTCCGTAAAATTATTTAACATTTATATTTTTTCCCTAAAATTATTAAACATTTATGGACGTTAATAAATTAAACGGTGAATTAAACAATAAAATAGTGAATTGAACGTGAAAATGGTGAATTAAACAAAATTTGGATGCTACCATGTGGAAAAAACTTACAAAATGATGAATTAAACGGAATTTAACAAGAACTTAACGGAAAATGCTACAACAATTAGATAGTGCATAAACCGGATGCTACCATGCGAAATTTTTTTTAAAAAGTGCTACCATTGACATTTCATTAAAATTTGATGATACCATATGAAATTTCCCCTTAGGTTTTGTCGGATTGATATACATTTAATTATACATATACATAAAAATATAAATACATACAATTCAATAAAATACTCCATAAAACTTTGATGTTAACGGTGGAGATTGCATCATTCATCTCAAACGACACAACCTTTCAATCACAGGCATACACGTGTAAAAGTAATGTAAGCACTTGGAAGAACATGCAAGTGAATGGGACCCACAATTGCAGGAGGGAAATCACAGGTTAAATTGCGACTCCTCCTCCCCCCACTTTCTCAGGAAACACTTGAAATCCAGGCCGAATATAAACGGCCATATATTATTCCTCTTTCTTCTCCATTTTCAATTTTTTATATATTTATTTTCTGAGAAGAAATTCGGATTTCAACTACAGAGTTTGAGGTTCAACATCGAAATCTCCTCTTCTCTGTTTTCTATCTTCATTTTCATCCAGGTACAATCTATTTTTTATATTTATTTTGCGGAAAAAATGATTTGTAATGTTTAAATCTTTATGTTGTTTTTTTATTTCGTTTCTTGATGGATTATAGATCTCGATTATGATTTTCGATTTTTTTTGTTTATTTGTAATATTCGGTGCAGTTTGTGTTGTTGAGATGAGTAATTTCTGCTTGATTGATTGAATATGAGTAGAATGTGATTCATTTGAGATCTAGATCTAATTAGATCTTTCTTCATATGTATTGTCGCATTGTTGATACAGTGCTGTTGTTTTTTTTTTTCAAATTCTGTGGAACAGTAATTTTGTTACTAGTCAGTCAGCCAGTCACATAGTCTTTTCTGGTCCATTTTTTGTGCTATAAATGTTTGAAATTTTTGTATGTTACCTCATTGAAAGTTAAGTGGAAAAGTAAAATAGAAACAACTTTATGTGGACGGAAAAGAAAAGGAGAAAAAAAAGAAAAGGAGAGGGCGTGAATATATGCTTTTTGGCCCTGTTGCTGTAGATAGTGAGTTTGGTATTCTTTTTTGTGAATCACATGTTATAAATTTTATCTACTTATTAACAATTGAATGTTAGCTTTTGGCTAGCTTTTGGCTATTAATTTTGATTTTTTAGTTAGTTTATTTGACTTTTAAGTTAACTGAAAAATCCAAAGATGTCTGTGGGTTGTTAGGCATTTATTATAGAAAAAAGGTCGACCAAAAACGAACAAGAGTTTTTTTATTTTGACTAAAAAGCCATTTACTGAAATATGAAATACTTGCTGTATGCTTGATTATCAAGCTTATTTGTGGCAAATTATAAGAATTAAGTGAGATCGAATTATCTACTAGCATATTTTTGTAAAATTAAAATTTTTATAATTTTTCTTGAACTCAAACATAAATAATCAATCAACATATTAAATATGGAATGGAGAAAGTATATGAAAGGCGGAACACTATCTATGAATTTGTGAAGAATCAAATTTAGCTACCATCCTTCTGTGTTACTCCCTCTGTCACATGTTGTATAATAGATATAGCCTTCGCATTACTATTTGCTAATAACGATAGTACTTCAAAAGCTTATCAAAAATTTCTATGTACGTGCATACTCTAAGAAGTTAAAGCTTTTGTTGATGCTAATTTTAGTGGAATCTCTGATTAAAGAACTGAAAAAAAAACATTAATTATCACTAAAAGTTGTGGATTAGTCTTAAGTGTGCTTCCTTCCACCTTACATAGTTACATAGACAGATATACTTCCTATGGTATTGTGGGTTCTGATGTAGAATAGACTCAAAAGCCTAAAGTTCTAGGGTGGTGAGTGAGCATTTATTTATACTTACTCATTTTGGTATTTATTGTCGTAGCTCTTGACTTCTTGCTACAAATTGGGAAGGGGTGGGCATTTTTTACCACTCCTCACCTGATACTTTTGTTTGTTCATGACAACTAAATGTGTATGTCCTCACTCCTCATGTTACTAGGTCTAAACTGGTCACATGGAGAGGATCACATTTTGGGTATATTTGTTTGATTTTTTTCTTTTCTTTCGGGTACCTTTTCCATCAAAGCTTTTTCTTATATTTCTTTAGTGTCTTAATAGCGTGAGTTGGAATTATGGGAGCTCTGTAACCCAGCCTTGGGTACTCATTCGGTAGTGGTACGTGTTCGAGTGTCTGACTTGACTTTTATTACGGAAAGATAAGTGTGATATCTATATCATTACTGTCAAAAGTCAACATGAGTACTTGAGGTAAAATAAAGTAAATAAAGTGGGTTAAAGATTCAACCTGGGTACTTGACAAAATAAAAAATCCTGTAACAAAGGTGCGGGAGAGTATTGACCTTTTGCGGGAGCATTCGCATGTGAATTAAATTGTGCTTATTTGAGTTAATTCGAAATTGGTAGTGCTATTATTAGAAGTTGATGGAAATTGGTTACGTAACGTGTGGAACATAGAACTGGGGAAAGTAGATTGTCAATTTTAATATGGATTATTTTTGTAAGTATGAATTAACTTGTAATGTTGTGCCTTCCTAGTGTATGTTGCTAGTGATATTACTTATGGGTTATTGTTACTTGCTCTACTAGATGGAGTAAATTGTAGGAGTGTGGGTCACCTTTTTGCTCTTATAGTCAAGATTGATTTATATCTCACATTTCCACCTCGTTCACGTTTGGCTCATAATTTTCTTTTTCATGTATAGTATAATCTATGGTTCATATTAATATACTTACTGGTTTAGACAGCTAGGTCGCATATGCTTAGAACCTGATTATGTACTTCATTAATGTCCAATGATTTTCATGAAAGTGATGTCTTTTCATTAATTAATTTATTTTTGTGGGGTAGAGGTTTTTTTAATACTTCTATTACTATTGAAAATACTGTCTCTTTCATAAGAATGAGGTGATATGTCAATTCCTTGTCGGAGGTATCTGCTTGGCTTTTACTTCATTGATTGATATCTTGATCACACGGATGCTGATACCTTGACTGAGATTGAAGATGCTAATGTAATTAAGATATTGTACTCTTGTATGGTTTTAATGCTGTGTCCATTCTGAATGGAGCCAAAAATTTATTATAGATCTTTGGTTTTGTATAAAGTTGTTGATGATGTTTGCAATCTAGGGATGATTGAAGACCATTTCTTTGAATAAAAAGGTCAAGATTATATGCACTCTAACTCCCAAACGCTTAGGCGAGAGCCATTTTGCATTGAAGTAGTGGCATGTTGTATGGTTTAGTGTTGTAAATGTCCAACCACTTTAGCCATTATCATGAACTCTATTTTTATGTTGGTCACCTGTGAAAAGGCTGGTATTTTCTTACAGTTGATGTACTCCATTGATTTATTTTAACAATGTCGTTAGAACCAAATTTAAAGGAAAAAAAGAAAGATAATTGTATGTGGAATTTTTATTTCATGACTGCTCAGTGAGAGTTACTGTGCTTTATGCCTCAACAAAATAATGGCCAAGTATTGTGGGGATTATAGCCAAATAGTTATTGCCAGGTATTGCGGGTATTATGCATTTATGCCTAGCTGTGGCGAAGTATTGTGGGGATTATGCCTCAACAAAATAGTTGTGGCCAAGTATTGTGGCTTTCAGAGGACTATGCCTCATCAAAATAGTTGTGGCCAAGTATTGTGGGGATATGCCTCAACAACTAGTTGTAGCCAAGTACTGTGCTTTATGCTTCAACAAAGAAATTTGGTTTTTGTCCTTTTATTAATTTCTTGTGTAGGTGTCTGTAAGCCTAGGAGATGTATTATGTTCCATTTGTTTTTCTGTGTTATTGTTATACCTCTTTTAGTGCTTCTTTTCACCACAAGGACCTAATTTTCCCTAAGTAATGGCTTCTTATCTTGTTTTATTTATTGTATTTGTATATATGATTTTTTACCTGTTCCAATTTCTTTTGGCATTTAACTCCTTATATTGGAGAGTGGTTAGATACCAATCTGAATCCAAGTCGAGGAGTGGTAGTTTTGTTTCATGGGATTCAACCTGCCTGGGCCTTGCCTTACTGCAAGGGTTTTGGGATGGGGCTCCCTCCGCTATACGTTGCCCAAAACCTAGCACAATACGGAGCAATGAATTAAAAAAGTGGTCACTTGTGTCAAATGTCAATTGTGAAAATTTCTGGTTATAGTTTAGTTATTTCAGTTTTCCACTTGTACTGCTGTAGTTTCATTCTGATGCATGGATTATGTTAACATTGTGCTAGATGTTTTCCTCAAACTTGCCTTTTTTGGGGGTAGAATGAGATGATGTGTGTATAATTATCTGCAACAAGTCTGCATTGTGGCATTATAGCTAATTCATCCTTTCTACATTTTTTTACTAAGAAATTTTTGGGGTGAAGGGTATTGATATATTTCGTTCTTCCTTTCTGTGCTGCAGGAACCATGGGTGCAGGTGGGCGTTCTATTCCTCCAACTGTGAGAAAGGAGAAACCCGAGTCTCTCAACAGAGTACCTTTTGAGAAACCACCATTCACACTTGGGCAGCTCAAAAAAGCCATCCCACCTCATTGCTTTCAGCGTTCTGTGCTACGCTCTTTCTCCTATGTTGTTTATGATCTCACCATTGCATTCCTCCTTTATTACGCTGCCACTAACTACATCCATCTCCTCCCAAAGCCCTATAACTACCTAGCCTGGTCCATCTATGGCTTTGTCCAAGGATGTGTCCTGACTGGTGTTTGGGTAATAGCTCACGAATGTGGCCACCACGCCTTTAGTGACTACCAATGGCTGGATGACACTGTTGGCCTTGTTCTCCATTCATGCCTCCTTGTACCATATTTCTCTTGGAAATACAGCCATCGGCGTCATCATTCCAACACTGGTTCCATTGAGAAGGATGAAGTCTTTGTACCAAAAACAAAGGATGGCGTTGCGTGGTTTTCCAAGTACCTTAACAACCCACCTGGACGCATTCTCTCCCTCTTCGTCACGCTAACCCTTGGCTGGCCTTTGTATCTTCTCTTCAATGTTTCCGGTAGGAGATACGAACGGTTTGCCTGCCACTATGACCCTTCATCCCCTATCTACTCGGAGCGTGAGAAATTGCAAATTTACATTTCTGATATTGGGATTTTGAGTGTGGCATATGGACTATACCGCCTTGCAGCTGCCAACGGGCTTGCTTGGGTTTTGCGTGTGTATGGGGTTCCATTGCTTGTTGTTAACGCTTTCCTCGTGCTCATCACCTTCCTTCAACATACTCACCCTGCTCTTCCCCACTATGATTCATCTGAGTGGGATTGGTTGAGAGGGGCATTGGCTACTGTGGACCGAGATTACGGGATTTTAAACAAGGTATTCCACAACATTACCGACACACATGTAGCTCACCATCTTTTCTCCACTATGCCTCATTATCATGCAATGGAGGCTACCAAGGCAATTAAGCCGATTTTGGGTAAATATTATCGGTTTGACGAGACTCCAGTTTATATGGCAACATGGAGAGAAGCCAAAGAATGTATTTATGTGGAGGCAGATGAAGATAGCCAGAACAAAGGTGTGCTCTGGTACAAAAACAAGCTTTAAATATGCAAATTTTAGTTTTATCTTTGCTGGGTAAAATCCCGGTACTTATAGGGATTATCGAACCCTCGTCTTTGAAACCACCTTTCCCTCCCCGCCCTTCCCCTTCCTGTTAGAGTTTAGGTTGGTTATGTTTCCGTCATAGTATTATGTTGTATTTTGAGCCTCTTGAACTACGTTGTTGGGCATTGTGGATGATCGAGAATTTTAAAAGGCAAATTTAGGGGTTCATTAGTCACTAATATTGTTGTTAGTTCAATAATATGATTATCCTTTTGGTGCTGCATATCTTGAAAGATCCAAGTTTATGGGCATACAATGATAGTGATGCTTCTGACGGTTGTATCATAAGCTTTGTAACTTTGCCTACTACGAAATTCTTATTATTAGCTGATTGTGTTTCCACATTAACTTTGTGGGTAATTTTCATCATTCATACCTTTCCTTAGACCAAAGCAGAAGTTTGCCCAGCAAATACCTCGCTTGGGCATTGCTAACAATTAGAGGTTAGTCGGGTACCTATTTTAACAGCCCGTGTCCCGGCCCAATTTTTCCGGGTACCCGGCTATCGGGCAACCGGATAAATCGGGTCGGGACACTGGGTACCCAAAATCATTTGTGTAACTTTTTAGGAAAATTTATTGGCATTTTTAAGGTAAAATTTTAGACCAAAATTAAACGATAGAAGTTCAAAATATAAGAATGAATGAATGAATAAACAATCTGGTAGAATTTTGCCAACCAAACTATTTGTTGGTGTACTGCCACCAAGCATTTTGCAGATGAAAAGTTGCTGTTTGATTTTTTGTTGGATTGGAATTACATTTTCCCAGTTTAGTTGTATGTTGAATATTATCTACAAACTATACAGTAAGTATTAGAACAGCCTAAGCGGGTCATTGGGTACCCGCATTATTTAAATTTCGGTCCATGACCCGACCCGTAGGTTGCAATTTTTTTTATAAATAACATGTTATTTTTGTTCCGTGTCATCGGATCGGGTCGGGTTTTTTTGAACAGCCATACTAACAATGGCCTAGGAGGCTAGGACCATAACTCGCAAGGAAAATCGTCCGTTTGTATTTGTGGGGTGTTAATGTTATAAATGGCTTTTAGGATGGTTTTGTGGTTGACCTTTAGCTTTTGGTTAGTCAAAAGTTCTAGAAAGCTGATTGACTTTATGCTAAAATAAAAAAGGTAAAAATAGATATTAATAATTCAATTTTTTCTCATTTGTTGTGAATAATCTAAGCTTTTTATTATATTTTAATAAATAATTCAATGTTTGCTCTTAGTTTGCTGTGAATAATTCAACTTTTATTTTAGTTTGTCAGCAACATACCTTATTATTATCTATTATTTATGGTATGTTGTCGGCAAATTTATTACAAAGATTGGAATATTAGAAAATAATTCAAAGATGTGATTATTCATAGCGGATGAGTGAAATGTTGGATATTAATGTCAATTTTTCCTAAAAAAACTAATTTGGTTTTGTTTTTTTGGCAGTCTTCTTGTATACTTTTTCTTAAATAAATAGCTAACAATTAATGTTTAATTCTATTAAACATCTTTTTACATCATTGACTTAATTCAACTAGCTTAAAAGTTAACAAAAAGTCCATGCATATGAGAAACCAATTAAAAAAGCTAACAGCTAACAGTCACTTGCCAAACATTTGTTGTGTCTTTTCTATTCGCGTTCGTGAATTTTTTCTTTTCAGGTTAGTTTATTTATTGTTGGCTTAAAGCATTCTTTTTCACACTATAAGTTTAATTCTTATCAATTATATAAAAATATTAAGTTTTAGTTTAATTCTTATCAATTATATAAAAATATTAAGTTTCTCCTTACGTACCAAAATATTTTACTCCAAATAAAAAAAAGTTAAAAAAAACATTATCCTCAACTCTTAATAAATGTAAATAAAAATCAGGTACGCTCTTGAGAGACCGTCTATAGTATAAGCGTCTCTTAAGAGCCCAGCTCATATCTCCCTTTTAACTTACAAAACCACCAATTAATTTTTTTTTTTAATTTATAAATTGGGTCAGTCCCAAAACTAAGACGTCTATTGTATAGACGGTTTCGAGTAAGAATTTGTGAATAAAAATTTGTCTCTATCATGTTTCAATCATTCCTTAAAAGAGTTATTTATTTAGCTTTAAATTGAAAGGCAAATCTATAAAATGTATAAACCGACCTTAGAATTTGTTTATGGTTACACTTACGTATATGTCTCCTTCATCAACGACTTCAGGAAAGCAGAGTTATGCCAATGATTCTCATGGTTTGATCCAAATATTCTAAATTATTTACGATCATAGTCAACTATTTATGTCATACTCATAATATATGCCAAACTATACCGACTTAAAGCAAAATAAGAAGCCAAAACAAGGAGGAAAAACAACACTCTTTTGTTCTTTTGAGTTTGTTATTATAGATATTTTTCGCATAATATATGATTATCGATCAGTAGCAATTTCAAAGCGACAAAAAGTATAATTGTCTAGTTAGTGGTAGGATTCTCATTATTTGAGTAAGAGATCATAAATAGAATACGATCTATAATAGATCGTAGATAAATGAAAAAGTTTTTAGATACAATTATAATCATATACTTTCTTAAAGTAAATTGATCTCTTCATTTGATCCAAATATAATCTCATCATCTGATCCAAATATTTAATCGTCTTATTATTATACTACCTTGTTATACTTTTTTTTTATATTTAAAAATTACATCTACAAATTAATTTAATCTGTTCATCTCATTTAAATACTACCACAACAAAAAAAAAAAAAAACAATATATACCCCTTAATATCAATTACTTGTTTTTTATGTCCATTCTATCCTAACTCTAGAAAAATAAAATTATGTCAATATCTACCCCCTTAATATCGATTACTCATATTTTTTTTGTCTTATTTGACCATAATTCTATAAAGAAAAAGTAACAATACCCTTCAAATCCAATAACTCCACAAAAGAAGTAATTTCTTATATAACGATTTTTTAATATTGAATTTTATTTCAGTTAAAGAAAATTTTACCTTCTTCAAATAAGATTATAATTAAATTCGATTTTCATCGATTGCTTTTCTTTCCTAGTTACTATATGTTATCTACTAATAAAATTATTAAATTTTTTTAAAAAAAAACTTGAAAAGAAAAGGACAAAAACAATTTGAACTAGTGTAGTTGATAAGTGATTGTGGCATTATAAAATAATAAAATAAAGAAATGTCAAATACTTTTAAATGAGTTTGATAAATAATGTTGTGCTGGTGGCATGTAGATTGAAAAGCAACATATATATTTAAAATTCACAAAATTATTAATTAAAAAGACCTTGACTTTATTAAATAATAAAAAAATAGTCTTTTATTTTTACTTTCATGGGTATAATACGGCATGTTGATGCAAAATAGAGATGGATGGTAATTAGAAGGTTTCAAACTACAAAATCTGTTATACAAGCAAGCTCTCTATGAAACTAGGTTAGATAATGACATACTCCTACATTATATCATAAATGTACGGTTAATAGTACAATTTTAAAAACATTATTTATTCTTACTAAGAAAAACGAATTATTTAAAATGGATCCCCTTAAACCAATTATATTAGTAGCATATTTACTTTTAGCTACTCTCGTGAGCAAAGTTGTTAAAATCGCGATTCTACTTAGAATTGTTTTGAGAGGTAGAATCGAATCGTAGAATCGTACGATTTTATAAATAAACTTAAATATATACTCCCTCCGTCTCTATGATTTTGCACCCATGAAATATTGGGTGATATTTAGTGGAAAGTGAAATTTGGTTGGAGAATAGGACAAAAAACAAGTGGATGATAGGAATGAGTGGTTAAGATGGAGAGAGAAAATAAGTTTGTGGATGAGATTTAAAGAAATAAAGTGGGGCCATTGCCAAAAAAAGAAAGGTGCAAAATGAGTGGGACAACCTAAAAAGGAAAGAGGTGCAAATTGAGAGGGACAGAGGGAGTATAATATATCTAGTTTCTTATCATTATTATCAAATTTAAAAGTTTAAATAAAAGAATTAAAAATTCTTTGACTTTATTTTAAGAACATAATGAAAACTTTTTAATAATTAGTTTAAAATCTTCATACCGATTAAGAAATTTGTTCTTTAAAAGTTTTCATGATGGAAAATTTGAAATTTATGTGTATATGTGAGAGAGATTAATAAAAGATGGTACATAAGAAAAATTAAAAATAATTCATATTAAATTAGTAGAACCGGATCGTTAAATCGTAAAATCGTGTTATGATTCTACCTCTAAAATTTTTATTTCAACAAGAATCGTAAGATTCTACAACTTTAAGATTCTACCTGCGATTCAAATCGCTCGCTTGTTTTTGGATCGTAAAATCGTAGATTCGTAGATCAAAATCGCGATTTTAACAATAATGCTCGTGAGAGTTTGAGATGACCTCAAAACAAAGAGCTTGTATTTTTATAACTCTTATTAATTAGGCTGGTAGAAGTTTGGATGGGGTACATACCCTCCTCATACCAAACCCTGTATATTCTTCTTTGAATGATTGGTGATTGAAATTCAAACGTACAACCTCTTGTCACACTAACTCGTGATTTTTAAGTTGATGATTGAGGCCAATGTCGGCCAATGAAATATTGTTATATACTCTAAACATAATTGTATATTGAAAATTATCTCATGTAAATAAATACATCTTGTTAAATTGATAATTTTTTTTCATTTTAATTGGTACCAAATCAAAACCTATTGTTTGTTATACGCAAGTTGGTATTTAGTATTTTGTTTGTTTATATAATATTAATCTGAATATCATGGAAATTTAAAATTGTAATATTATTTAGTTCGGCAAACTATTAAATTTGATTAATTTCCATAACATTTACACTATGTTTGGATAGCAAATTAGGAAAGAAAAGAAAGGAAAGGAAGGGGAAGGAAAGGAAGGGAAATGCTCCATTATTTGTATAGGAAGGAAGGGAAGGGGAAAGAAAGGAATTTCATTTTCCTTCTAAATCTTTCCTCCTGTGGAGAGATTTGGATGTTAACAAAATGAAGAGACTTTCTTTTCGCTATCCAAACAAGAGATTCTCCATCCCTACAAATCCCTTCCCTCCAAATCCTCTCCCTCCCTTTTTGCTATCCAAACAAGAGATTTTCCGTCCCTCCAAATCCTTTCTTTTCTTTTCCTTCCATTTCCCTCGATCCAAACAAGGCCTTAACGAAAAAAAATAGAATCTAAAGAAATTAAAAGTTCCATTAGAAATTTACTTTCTTAGTCACCAAATTAATTCAAACTTCATTAATTTGGATTAAAAATTTGAATATATACCTCATTAGACAATTCTATCCATTATATTTCTGATTTTATGAGCATGTAGTATTTTTGAAGATCTTGCTAACTAGAATATAAATTAAATTCAAATACTTTTCAGCTGCAATTGTGAAAGACTGTCTCTCACAGAGATGACCTCAAACAAGATCGTTCACATTCTTATTTTCAATTTAATTTTTATTAATTGGGCTATTTAGCCCACACATCTAATACGTATATCGGAGAGACTATCTCTCTCACAACAATTTGTGAGTTTTCAATTAGTCGCATACAGGTTGGTTGTTTGACTATTTAGCCCATATATCTAACGCGTCTCTCGAAGTGACCGTCTCTCACAATTTATGAATACTTTATTAGAAAATATTTTTCAAATTTGGATATAAAAGTTGTTTATATTACGTAACATAAAGTTATAAATTTGAAATTTAACATCACACAAAAAAATACTCTATATAATTTTTTATTATTTTTAAAATACATTATTGTTTTCGATATCAAGACTTTCATTAACTTTTGCCTTTAAATTTCGTGATATTCCAATTCCTAATTTGGGTTAATTATAGAAGCTAGAGAAGTTGTCAAAATTTTCTTTTACCTTTATTTGGTTCGAAATCTTTTATTTATAGATGAATTTAATTAATTAGACCTGTCAAAAGATGGTCGATCGAATTTCAATTAAAACGGTTTAATTTTTTTGGGTCATTTTCGGGTCAGGTCGGGTCGGATTATGTTGGGTTCGAGACGAGTAATTTGGGTCAATCTAACATGTAATTGACCTTTTCAATTTATATTCAATTATTTTTTTATAGTGAATTTCAACTAAGAATAATGGCGTGGAATATATATATAGAGCTACCTTACCATTGCTACGCCTTGTTTTGAGTGAATGTACACATTAGTTACATTTCACCTATTATTATGAAAATATGCACAAGTATCTTATCGAAGATCGATCACAATCCACCTTCAAAATGTATGGAAAGTGTACTTTACGTGGTGTATTTGGCCTACAAAGTATCTTAACACAAATTCTATGTTATAATTAAGTCAAACAATATGCCGTTAACATAAAAAAATTAATCAAATATATCCTTTAAGATTAATTTTGGTAATTTTAGACTCCCTCATCAAAAATCTTTATGAGATACTAACATGAAAAATCTTAACCCCTTCTCATCTTAATTTAGATTCGTCTTTACTCATTGATGTGATAGAGAAGATATAATGATAAGTTTTCAAACACAATTATAATAAATGCTATAATTTCACTATAATAATATTAATTCAAATTCATATAACCTCCAAAGAAATTACCTTAACATTTACTTTCATCCAAAATATTAAAAGTTATTTTCGTAAAAGCCTATCTCTCGGTAAGATAGAGATAAGCTCAAATAAGCAGTACATTTTGTATGAGACCATCTCACGTATTTAACCTAATAAGTATGAGGTATGTCTCACACTAATACCGTCTTATACAAAAATTTGTGCAAAATAAAGCTTATATGTTAATAATTTATATTAGCTGAGCTATTTAACCCATATATAAAATGTTTCTCATAACGAGACCGTCTTATAAAAAATATAAAAAAAGTAAAAAGTTAATAATATGGTTGTTATTCAAAGTTTGTGTATTTTCAATATGTTTAACTAAGCATCATATTCTTAATAATATCATAGAAGTTTCACATAAACTCAAGTAACCTCCAAATTCATAAAATTCCATTTTAAAATCATAAAATACAATTTGGTTAACCATTAACCTATAAAATAACATTCACTCACAACAAATTGTATTAACCTATATTATATATCTTAATCACATACACTTACACATTAATAAACTATATACTATTATTCATTTAAATATTACCCAATATAATCTTGTAGGACCACCCAATAGTCTATAATAAATCATCAAAAACTTTGAATGTTGTCCCACTACATACTACAAGTATCCCTCTACTATTTTTTTTTTCTCTCAATATATCCTTCCTACCACTCTTAAAGGGACAGCCTGTTTTTTTTTTTTTTTTATAATTTTTTTTATTTTATAAAAATACCCAAAATTTCCCCATAAATACCCAAGATTCAAGAAAAAAAACAAAAAATTCTAAAACCCTTATTTCATTTCTTACACTTTCTCACTCTATCTCTAGAAAATGACTCATTTGTTCAATAGACAAAGTACAATGATAAACCCAACAACATCCTTAAGCATGCATAAAGATTCACGTGTGATCTCCAAAACCCAGCAGCCAAAAATCCGAATAATTCATATTTTTGCGCCGGAAATTATAAAAACCGACGTCGCGAATTTCCGGGAGCTTGTTCAACGGTTAACCGGAAATTCTTCGTCGGAGAACGACGTCGGAAGGAGGCGGAGAATCAAGGGGAAGGGTAAAATGGTCAAAGAGACGACGGAGATAACGGCGGCGGATGATGGTTGTAGGGCTGGGATTGGGTGTGATAAGCTTATGGTGAACCCTAAGTTGGAAAGTATGATGGGGAGTGGATCATATTCATCACCATCATCATCATCTGATCATCATCAACAACATGATGGAGGATGGAGATCAACGGCTGGTGATCATAATATCTCATCATCTGGTGGGTTTCTTAATGGGTTTAATGATTTAGATAATTATAGTTTTGACTTTAATATGTTTCATAATTTGGGGAATAATGATGGATCTACTCGACCTTTATTTTCAGGGTAAATTAAAATAAAAAAAAAAAATTATGAGCGGAATACACTGGAGAGTGGCTTGGGTATAATGATTTTTATTAATGATTAACTTTTAATTTTAAATGATTGGTTTGATTGTTTTGATTAAGGGATGTTTTTGGGTTAGAAGAAATTATATTTAACTTTTTGAAAAATATATTTTTATGAATTAATATTTTTCAATCAAAATTTTGGTTTGATGTGCAAAATCTCATAAGAAATGATATAATTGATGGGTAATTGAGAATTAATACTTCTTTTTTTAAGAAAATGTGTTTGAAGTGATTAAAAACATATACATTATTTGTTTTAATTCTCTTGTTAATCAAATAACCCAAAAAATATTTTCATCAAATTATGCCTTTAATATCAATGATTAATTTAAGTTAATTTAATGGGTTTTTTTTTATATTATTAGAAGATGGGATTGAGTGAAAATTTGATCAAGATTGTTAATTGGTGAGGAATTTAGGAGCTTGATATTATTTTTATCTAATTTAATCCAACAAATTATATTGTAAATTATGTAAGTCATATATGATATGAACATTTATATGAGAATTGTATGCATTGACCTTATAACTCTTAACCTTATGTTTGAGCATCACATGTCTAAGCCATGTTTGGATGGAATCACATGCAATAGAATATTTGTATATGTACATTTTAATTTTATTCTCAATGATTGATCAAATTTTTGGTACTTTTAATTTATAGCCAAATAGGTTTGTGATAATTATTTGTGTTTGATGTATTGAAGGAATCCATGATGAATTCTTGATATATAACACAAATTTGTAGCCATGTGTTTGTTGAATATTAAGGGTTTGACTATTGTGGTTAGTTGGTAGGAAAACAATTGATGGGTATCTTATACGCCAACATCATTCTACATGCTATTACAACTTATATTAACTTAGTTCACAAATTCTTGTTTTGTGAGACGGTCTATTTGAATCTCTAATTAGGTCAGTTTATAAAAGAAAATATAGAGTAAGAGTGGGCGTTAAGTTTTAATGGACTAGATATAAGAGACGTCTCTCAGAAGATCAACTAGTTGTTTTGGGTGTCACAGAAATTCGATTCTCACTAATTACCTTAAGAAATATTTTTTAAGTTTTAAATATATTTTAATTGTGATCTTTCTAATTAGTCCACTTACACTAGATTGAATCCTTCTAATTAGAAGTATTTTTTATCCTTTATTAATCTAGCCCTTTACATATAGGAGAAATTAGGTTAGGAAAAAAAAAGACTCTAATTACTATGGGTGAGCCGTATTGCCCTAATGTCATTAATTAAGTGGTGGGGCTTCAGGATTGCAATATTAATTACCTTTACCCTTGTTAATTGTTATACACTAGAATGAAATATTAGAAATATTAATATCTTTTTAAAATTGTTCAACAATAGGAGAAGTTATAGGCCCGAGCCATTCTCAGTTATGATTCGAAAATTCTAACTGAGAGATCGTTTTTTTGAGAGACATCTTCATTAAAATTTATTGCCTATATTTACTCTACATTTTTCCTGATGGGTCAACCCATTTAGAGATGGTCTCTCAAAGAGACCGTCTCTCACAAGAATTTGTGAAAATTCTATTAGTGTATGGAATTGTGTACCATAACATAAAATAATATATAGCCGGGGATTCTCTGACCGCACTCTCCTAATGGGTATGAGTTGCTGTCTAACTTCCCTCCTCAAACACTGATCATAGTCTGTCCATAAGCGAAATACAGTGGATATGATGATGATAAACATAAAATAATATATAGCATCCAATCTTATTTAACATACATATGGAGATAAGTGCTCGACTAAGCTTGTGTATATACTATATATAGTAATCTAAATTTGAGCATCACATGCATGTCTAGCTATGTTTTGGATGGTGTCACACCCAACAGAATATGTGCAAGTACACTTCTTTCTCAATAATTCAACAAATTTTGGGTGTTTATAATCCCAAATTGATTTAACATAAATCTTTTTTTCTCTTTTATGATGTTGATGAGAAATACATGATGAATCCTTCATATCCAACACAATCAGCCATGTGTTTGTTGAATAATATGATTTTAATTAGTATGATAATTAGCCCATAAAAAATACTCTTTTATTCTTGTGATTTCGCTACTAATTAAAAATTAAAAATAATTTTTTTTGTGTATTCGATAGCAAAAACAATGGGGTAGAGTAGTATATTGATTTTTGGTCTAGCATGAACCAAATTATTTGGTACTTGAATATTGATTTTTTAATTTCCACATCATTTATTAAAAAAAATTCACCATTCAATATAGGTATTGACTATATCGTTATGTTATATTATTGAAAGATCACAAGTTTGAATTTTGGATGGACCTTTTCTGTAAAATTAAGATAACTTTGCCTCAATCATCAGGGAATATTCACTTTGCGTAGATGCTTTGTACACCAGATTGTCTTTTTTTTTCCTCCAATCAAAATAATTATAAAATAATGTAAAAAGAAAAGTTGAGAGAAAAGAGGAGACATAATGGCAATGGAGTTCCATTCCCTCTAAATTCCATCTAGTCTCCTGAGATACCGTCTTTTTGAGAGACATCTCTCAGGGCCAATTCATTAAAGCTTATTGTCTATATTTACTCTACATTTTTTCTAATGGGCCAACCCAATAGATATAGTCTCTCAAAAAGACCGTATCTCACAGGAATTTGTGATAAATGCTAACAAGTCTAACTTATTTAAGGACTAGTAATGTGTGATGAAGAGAATATATATCCGGGCCCTTCTCATCTTACTTTCTATAATTGGATTCTTTTCTATTTTTAATTTGATTGGATAATATATTTAAAATATATTTTTCTTACACTCTATATAATTGCTACACTTGCAAATTATACAATTTTTAAGAAACTGCCGGTTAAGACATAAAAATTACATGGATGAATTAAAAGAGAGTAAAAATGAGAGAAAACATATAGATTAAAAATTATAAACCGTAGCATTTCCTTACAAATGTTTTTTATTTCAAATAAAAAATTACTTTTCGTTCACTCTTCCGATCCATTAATTTGCAACATATCTCCATTTTTCTTTATATTATTTCATTAAATAATAGTAGTTCTCAAAAAATTATTTTACAAAAAATAAAATTTCCTTCAACCAA
This sequence comes from Amaranthus cruentus, assembly GCA_019425755.1. Lineage (NCBI taxonomy): Eukaryota > Viridiplantae > Streptophyta > Magnoliopsida > Caryophyllales > Amaranthaceae > Amaranthus > Amaranthus cruentus. The sequence goes on from CM033463.1 coordinate 2,603,141, forward strand.
ACACTCCTAGCAATTAAATTAATTTTACATATTAAAAGAAATTTATTTTCATTATTTATAATAAAATTGTGTATGATAATGAGGTTGTTAATTGACCATTTTTTCTCGATATAAATTAGTCATTTTTATTTATAGACACACATATATATATATATATATATATATATATATATATATATATATATATATATATATATATATATTATAGTAATAATATTAAATATATATACAATATTCCAACTAGCTACTGATTAACATGGGTTGATTATCAGAATGTGGGGGCCATTATCATCTAACTCTCCAACATGTCTGGATATACATACTCACTCATAAAACCTACTATTTAGATTTTCTAAAAATTAAGAGGAAAAGAAATAATTTGAAAAGATATAAGACATTTCTTTATTTGGCCTCTATATGTCTACTACTCAAATGATTATGGGACATAACATAAGATCATCATTATTTGCATAGTCTTGAGACTTAATTTGACGTGCATTCCATCCTAAAGATTCCAAATTTCATGTAAGAAATTAAAAATATATTAATCAATACGTCATTTTAGATTATAACACATATTTTTAAAAAATAATACAAAATAAATAAAATAAACAAATATAAAAGAAAATTCCAAATATGAAGTAATTAATTAATAATAGGAAAATATATTTATCAAATAACAGAGAAGTGTTTGTTTACTGACTCCTATTAGATGAAAATCAAATCAATAGCTTACTACTCAAAGTGATACTTGCAGATCGTATTCTTTTGTTGTCTTAACTATTAAGACGACACTTATAATTGATTTATAATGATGTTAACTTTGACTTTGTGTTTCCTTCTGTGGTCTCTGATCAACCCCTCTTCTCACTGTCTTAGAAGAGCACGAGAAGCCTTTTATTCTATGATGTACCCTAATTTTACTCCGTCTTTATTTATATTATAATATGGTGCTTATCTAAAAAAGTTAATAAAACAATTAGTTATATATATATATATATATATATATATATATATATATATATATATATATATATATATATATATATATATATATATATATATATATATATATATATATATATATATATATATATATGCATCAAATACATTATAAGTATATTTAAAAAAGTATAAATGCAAATAAAAAAGCTACTCCTTTCTCTCGTTGTTTGACAAAACTAAAGATAGAAGAATGTTTGTTGACGAAAGAATCACGTTGGGATTTCATTTTCTGACTTATTATTTGTTAAATGCAAACTCACATAAATTGAATGTACTCAAATCATCCTTATCTTCACATCACTTTCAACTCATTCACTCGGTATTCGGTAAGCTAGCGTCACATATCAAAACAATTTGTTACATTTCAACAATAAGGTATACTTTCTTTGTTTCCCCGAGTTTGCTATATAATTTTATAACTGGTCTTATTGAATTTGCTATATTAAATTTGTTATATTGTATTTTTTTTAAATTATATGATATTTATCTAGGCATTTTATATATCTTACACATGTAATTTGACTCACATCAGAGAAAGACAAGAGGATATGTCACTTTGTAAAGTTGAGGAGTAACTCCTCCTACTACCAATTGATTGTAGCAGTGCATTTAATTTAATCATTTGTTAAATTCTAACTTGGCATCATAGCTTAATTTGTTGTTGAGGCTTTATAATTGAAAATTTAATTTTATCATTGATTAAGGAGCCTATAACTAAATGTGCATTCCTAATAGGTTTGAAGCCTATTTGGAGGGCTAAAACTCTACGACACTCAAATGCAAGGGAAGTGTTGAAGTGTTCATTATTATTTTATAAGTGGACTACCTCTTCTCCGTATTGTTTACCAGATTCATTTCTTAATTTTTAACATTGAATACAAAGCATTGAACTGGTTGATCTATTTACAATTCGTTAAAACTTACAATTTTTAGTCATAAAATAAATACTGATCCTACGTGGTTAGTCATTTGAGAAACTAGATTAACAACATATTTGAGATTATGGGTTTAAAATGAAACATAATTTTTTTAAAATCTTATTTTCCACCAAATGAAACAAAATTCTTCAACTTTTTCATCTTTTACATAGCTATTTTTCACTAAGAATTTTCCACCAAGTTAAAGTAAAAAGAGTTATCATTTATTTTTCAATTAAAAATTCTTTCAAAAATGTATATTTTTTTCAAAGAAAACAACCTCTTATTTTTCTTTATCAACAGGTTCAAGACAATGTTAAGCAACTCCTATCGACTAATTAATATACAAAAAAATAAGCAACTCCTATCGACTAATTAATATACAAAAAAAACGTTCATTTCATTGCTATATGTCCATCTTGTGCCACAAACTTTAATTGATAAAATAAGTTAGGGTCAAACGTTAATATTATTATAACATTATAATTAACAAATCACAAATTATTACATGACACAGTCACTTTGTGAGACGAGCTTTACACATGCATTAAACATCATCATTCATCATCATAAACCTAATATCCTACTCGAATACAGGTTTTGGGTGAGGGAAAATGACAGACAATCTACACACATGAGTTAATTAAACAAACCAAATAACACTACAACATAATTTGCTTTTGGTGAGATATATTTAGCGATATTCAATATAAATGTCGTTATTTCAAATTTTTTATAATATATATAGAAGATTTAGTGACATTTATTATAACTTTTTGCTGCATAATAAAAAGTCACACTAAAGCTTTTTGCGATATATAGGATTTAGTGACATTTTTTACAAATGTCACTGTACACTATAGTAACAATTACATATGCTACTAAAGACCCAATAAAGTGTCGCTAAATCATTTTATAAAACATTTTATAAAATAGAAATCAGTGGCATTTTTTTAATGCCACTAAATTCATTGTCGCAAAAAGTTAAATATGTTGTAGTGTAATATAATATATGAATATATGAGTTTTTTGTTTTAACATCGTCTCATTGAGATACGATTTTACAAAAGAGTAATTGTATACAAATATAAAAATATAATAAACTAAAAAAAAACAAATTAAGCTAACCAAAAGCCAAACAATTTATAAAATTAACAAATTGAATAGGACGATGCAAGTGTGTTATGGTATTGAGACATCCCTAAAAATACTAATTAAATCGACGTCCACTATGATTTAATTTATCATGGAGCTAGAAAATATAGTCCTATCGTTCTTTTTTATTATAAAAATTAGTAAAGCTTTCAAAAGTCAACTCCCAATAACTAAAAGTCAACTGCTATTAAAATTGTCGTTTATAGTAGAATGTTATGTGGCAACCAACTACTCAAATATGAGCTGTTAATTTTTTAATTAATTTTATAGTTTCGTTTTCACCAAAATTCAAATTCAATATGTCCACTCCACTGTTTAAAAGACAATACTTAGCAAAATGAAAAATGATAAGTATTTAAATTTATGAATTTGTCACATAATTTCTCCGTGGCTCACTCGTGTGGACACGGGACACTCGTGGGCTTGGCTCGTACATTTTGTGAGGTTTATTGTTTCCAAAAATTATATGGTAGTAGGAGGATAGCTCATCCAATATATATGCAAGTTCACTACCTATTATTTTATCAATGCTGAGATGGTGTCTCACGACTCACATGTGGAGAATTTCCCACAATCAAACCATAAAAAGGTAAAAGACTCTCTTAGTATCCCGCACAAGGCAGGTTCTGAGGGGTTTATTTTTTTTTTCCTGAAAGATGCGGACAAATCATACTCGTTCCCCCAAGGAGGGAGTAAAGAGAGATGCGCGCAGTCAGAAAACCCCATAACTGATACCTGCCACCCAGTAGGGATCCAACGACAAACTTTCTACTCCACATGCAAATGCTATGTTCATTGAGCCACAAGCGCTTTTGGTTCCAACAATCAAACCATATTTCACTTATATGTTTCAACAAAGCAAAATTCGATCAACGTGGGTTGTCCGACACTCATTGAGTGGCTATACTTTCACAATTATAGTCGGGTATATAGAGCGATAAAAATGTAAACCAATAATTTTCTATGAGACCATCTCATCAATATAAATCGTAAAACGCACATCATATATAGATTGAATAATCCAACTAATTCAAATTATAAACGTATGAGTTTTTTATTTCAAAATGGTCTTACTGAGAGACTGTCTCTTACCACAGTATCTCATATGTATAAGTTATTGAATTGTCATTTAAACTATAGTTTTGCGTTACACTATTAGGGTATTTTTGGCAATAGACTTTTTATATTAGCATATTGGTTGACTTTTGACTTTTTGATTGATTAAACAACTAAAAAAGTTTTCGGTAAATGACTTTTAATATAGCTGAAAAACTAGCTTTTAAATCAAAACCAAAAATTTGGTTTACTTTTTCTTCCAATAAGCAATCAACAGTTTATAATAACAACATGTAATTATGTAGACATTTACACAATAACAAGATTTTAAAAATCTAAAATAAGAATAGTATTTAAATTTTAGAGTGTTAGTATTCGAATTTCATATAAAAAAATATTTAAAATAAAAAATAGAGATAAAAACGCATGGTTCTCCAAAATCTTCTATAAAAATATTCAAAATCCGAATACCTGATATCCAAAAAATCGTATATTCGGATTTTCGGATCTGATCGAGTTGATCCGGTATCCGATTTTAAACACCCCTACTATAAACAAAGTGAGTACCTTAGCTAATCATCAATTTGATGTATTACATTGGTAGCCAATTCACTTTACGAACAGGATATTCATTCTCTAACTGTCTTTGCCAAAAATAAAAAGCAGTTTTAACCCACTTAGAATTCACTAAAAACTTCCCTTCTTTTAGTGCCCAGAGAGACTCTTCAGTTCCACAATGCAATGAAATTACATGAGTAATATCACAATCTAGCTTATTAAACGTACAAGTAGCCCCCATTTCTTCTGCCATCTCCCACACACCATTAGTCATACTCATACGAACTGAATTAAGACGAAGACATCCACGTGTGCCAAACAATATTTTACATCCGTTAAGTATTTTCTTTCTCATCACTGTCAGCACGTTTCGTACATCTTTATCAACCTCACTTAACCTATTTTCGAAAAATTCACTATAAACCCTCTTTAAAACATGTAAAATACATGCAAGCAACCCATCAGACTCATCTTCATCTTTTTTCATATGACAAAGAGACTTTCGCTTTTTAAGCTTGTATTTTTGACAGCTCGAATCGAAATAATGGTATCTATCAATCTCAATAACATTCCTCATTTGTTGTCCCCAAACTTCCTTCTTATCATCAAGTACCAAAATAAATTTTTTCGATACGTTTAGAAGATCCAACGTTTTATGATGTAATTGGGTGCAATTTTCTTTAGAAAATATTCTTGTTTTAAAGTAAATATTTTTAGGGTCAAGGAATTGAGCTATTTCTAGGGCATAATTGCGACTACCCCTAGTCCAAATACATAACTCAAACATCTTACTTGCTTCTTCCAAAAACATATGAACAAAAGGCCTCAATTTGGTCACATGTATTGAATTTTTTAGCATAAAAAGATCTGAACTCGAAAATTTTTGACTTTTAACATATTCTTCTTCAGAAGATAATTTTTTTATTCGGGTAGTATTAAGCAATGTATGATCTAAATCAAGAACTAGGTATAATTTTTGAGTAGGATCTAATGAAGAATTCATGATAACTTCTTGATCAAGTAACTTAGAAAATAGGTTTATTAGGCTGAATAAAATGAAATTAAAGATTAGATAGGATCGAATTTAAGATTTTACCTTGATCAAGCCGACAGTTATAATACTTTCGCCAACTGAGAATCGAGACAAGAAATTCTTTTGTAATTTTTGGAATGATAATTTTGTTGATGGTTGGATTTGGAGGCGTTGTAGTATTACTATTAGGGTTTTGATTTTGAGTAGCGACTAATAACAAAGGAAGCCCCAAGTTCAAGCTATAAAAACGGTTTGAAGTTTGAACAATGATACACCACTGAAAATTAGGGGTAGATGGGTGGTTGTTATTTTAGGGTTTTCTTTTATTGTTTAATTTTAGAAAAGTTACCTACAATAATTCAACATTTTACTGATTTTCCTAATTTAAAATTTGATTAAATAAAAATAATCCCAACTATATGAGATATTTTATAAGAATGCACGAAGGCAATCTCTTAACTATACAACATGTTATTTTTCATAAAAAATATAAAAAGTATAAATACAAAATTAAATTATAAAGAAAAATAAAAAATGAAATCAAGTGAGATTATTTTTTTATTTTAGCTCTTAGTTTTTAATATTTTTGATTTTTTTAGCAATTAACCTGTAAAATTCGGTCTCCATTTGGGCAATAATGTTCTTGCTTCTTGGGTAAATGCTCCAAAAGTTGCGACTATTCATGGTTAATCAAAAGTTAAGATTATTGTAAGAAAATCATTAAAAAAATTGGATTATTGTAGATACAGTCTATACTCTTTGAATTTCAAAATAAAATTTATTAAAGAGAAATTTATGTTTGTATTTGATTTATGATGAATTTCGAAGGGAAATTGTTTTGGATGAATTGTTTTGGGATATACTATAGTGAAATTGTAATGAACTTACTAGTATTTTGTGTTCTTGAGAGACCGTCTATTGTATAGACGCCTCTCTAAAGAGCTCAACCCACATTCTCAATAATTTTTAAAAAAATAATCTAAAAACTGAGTTGGTGTTATAACCTATTAAAATTGGTATTATTATAACCTATTAAAGTTGGTTTTTGAAGTTGGTGTTATAACCAATTAAAGTTGGTATTATAATCTACTTGGAGATACCAAATTTAATAGGTTATAATATCAACTTCAATAGGTTATAACACCAACTCCAAATAAGATTACACAACGCGCATTTTTTCAAGTTTTTTTTCTAAGTAATAATTGACCAGTCCATTTGAGACGCGTCTCTTATAAAAACAGTTTTTAGTAAGAATTTGTGAAATTCAGTTTAGTTTTAATTTGTGATTTTGGATTTTGATGAGAGCAGTTAAAATCAACTTTAAATTGTCAATAATAAAACAACAAGAAATTTATATGTAATTTTAGTTTTTCAATAACCCACCTATATCCGCACGATCGCACCCACCCATGAGTTTAGTCTTCCTTAAAGCAATGTTATGAAATGTTATATATATGATGAATAGCATTTGACATAAATAATATATCATATCATATCATAAATACTAATAAAAATTTTGGAAAACTACGAATGTCGTATTTGGAGACCCATGACATATGAAATTATTTTAGTGGATGATAGTTGATTATATAATAATATTTACCTTATTTAGAATCTAATTTTTTTAAATTGAAGTTAGATTAAGCAAAGTATTTATATAATTTACTTTAATGATAGGCAAAGTATTTATAGCAGTTAAATTATCATTTATAATAATTAGATCGAAAAAATATTAATAATTTCATTGACATTGTCATTTATAATATTTAAATTATACATTAATTCTTTACAAAGGTCCGTTTTCGACCCTTATTGAGCCCTTTTATAGCTCACTTCATTTTAATTATAATTATAGTATAGCACGTTTTCGCCAGCCCATTTTTGGCCCGGTCCTTGCAACACCCATCTAGAAAGGGGGCCGGAGAAGGGCTGAAACCGGCCCATTGAACACTCCTAGTCCTAGCTAGCCCAAGCCCATCAAAGTTTAGTGTATATATTCACCATATCCTTAAGGCCTACTTACATCATTCTCAGTGCCTACTTACATCATCCTTAATGCCTACTTACCGTATCTTTAATGCTTACAGACAATACTTTAGATGTCTACTTACAGTATCCTTAAATGCCTATTTATAGTGACCTTAAGCTAGCTAATCGTAGTAAACTTTTTCATTGACTTTTAACCTATTTTTCTCTTATAAATAGTCAACATCCAACAAATAATATTTACCAAACATCTCACTTACAATTGGCTGAAACAATTAAATAGTTTTAACAATTAGTTTATTAGTCAATTCTTTTAGTTGATCAAATCAGTCAACAACTCCGACTAACAGTCATTTCTAGACAAAAGGCATACCATTAAGGATACATAATATACGAAATGACAAACAACATCAAACATGGTATTAATTGAGCAAAGATACAGTAGTTCTAGCCAGAGGTGTTCAATGGGGCGGGTCGACACAACGGGTCAAGGGTCGGGTCACATTTTAACGGGTCATTAGCGGGTCAGGTCAATAATGGGGCGGGTCATTAACGGGCCTTGGTGTAAAGGGCCGGGCTGGGCCGGGTCGGATAATTATAAGTATTAATTGCGGAAAAAAAATTTATCACTTTTTTTTTATTTTTTAAAATAATATTATTATATACATAAGTAAGTCTACCTAATGGGCCATAAAATAAAATAAAAAAAGCTATTCTATGAACTTTTTAAAAAAGGGTCAAAGTGGGTCAAATTTAAATAGGCTTAACCCGCCCCGGTCCGTTTATCATTTGACATGACCCGCCCCGCCCCGGCCCATTTAAATTTTGACCCAACCCGTCCCGCCCCACCCTGTTGAACAGCTCTAGCTAGTTCTAGCTAGTAATAGAACATCAATGAAAAAAAATCATGAATTAATTAAGATTAGCATTGTGAATTAGTGAAACATTTTTTTATTAAATAAATATTTGTCGTCAATGGATGCAATGAAATTACAGAATTCGATGCAATGTGTGACTTGAATTAGGCAACGCCAAATCAATCAAGTAACAAAAGAGATCTTATTTATTTATTTTTTATAAGAGCTTTTATTGTCAAATAAAGCAAATTCTAATTAAAAAAATAGAAAAAGTATTGAATAAATGCAATAATATAAGAGTGTGAAAAAATATTAAATATCACTAGCACATAAATATTAAACTCATATTAGAGAGGAAAAAACTCTTACAAAAATTTTGGGAGGAGTTGGTAATGTGAAACAATGCAAGTATCCATATATCATTAAGGTTATATATAGACATTTTAACTAACTCTAAGTTTAGGGTGTAATCATAGTTCTTAATTACATGATGTATTTTTATTAATAATACATAAATCATTAATAAAGAGTTATACGACATCTATATCATATTTAAAAATTAAAAAGTACATAACAACTTTAACTAAAGATAATTCTAATTAACAAAACGACGATCGTTCTATACTTTAAAGTCAAACACTTCTTTTGAAACACTTTTTCTAAAAATCTTTATTGAGCAGCGTAACTCTTTGAGCTGAGTGGATACACTGAACATGATGAGGAGGACGACGACTTCTTTAGTACACAAGGAGATATTAAGCTTAGGCGACTTTATGCATGTGTAGTATTTCTAGTCTCAAGAAAATACCCCATCAACCATTCGTAGGAAATTAAGAAATGAGGGAGAAATATGCCAAGAATGTGGTCATGACAAAAAAGTCATAAGTTATAATCGTCAACGCAAGATCCCACACAAGTCAGAGTTTAATAAAAAAAGATAGCGAACAATCCATACTCATACCCTCCAAAAAAGAGCAAGGAGGACTAACCGAAAATAGAAATATACTAAATTTGGTAGAACGGAATAATAAAAAGAAAAGTAGGACAAATTTTATGGGATAGAAAGAGTATCTTAGGCTCAGCTAACTTTCATGGGGCATATTACCTCGTTAGACTTCACTTTTAAGAACAGGATAATCATTCTCTAACTGTTTTTGCCAAGAATAAAAAGCAGTTCTAACCCACTTAGCATTCACTAAAAACTTCCCTTCTTGTAGTGCCCAAAGAGACTCTTCAGTTTCACAATGCAATGAAATTACATGAGTAATATCACAATCTAGCTTATTAATCGTACAAGTAGCCCCCATTTCTTTTGCCATCTCCCACACACCATAATTCATACGAATTAAATTAACACAACATACTTCTCTGCCAAACAATATTTTACATCCGTTAAGTACTTTCTTTCTCATCATTGTCAGCACGTTACGTACATCTTTATCAACCTCATTTAACCTATTTTCGAAAAATTCACTATGAACCCTCTTTAAAACACGTAAAATACATGCAAGCGACCCATCAGACTCATCTTCGTCTGTTTTCATATGACAAAGAGACTTTCTATTTTTAAGCATGGATTTTTGACTACTCGAATCGAAATAATGGTATTTATCAATCTCAATAACATTACCCATTTGTTTTCCCCAAATTGTCTTTGTATCATCAAGTACCACAATAAATTTTTCCGATACATCAAGAACATCCAACGTTTTTTGATGCAATTGGGTGCAATATTCTCTAGAAAATATTCGTTCTTTAAAGTAAATATCTTTAGGGTCAAGAAATTGAGCCATTTCTAGGGCATAATTGCGATTACCTTTAGTCCAAATACATAACTCAAACATCTTACTTGTTTCTTCCAAAAACGTATGAACAAAAGGCCTCAATTTCGTCACATATATTGAATTTTTCATCATAAAAAGATCTGAACCGGAAAAATTTTGACTTTTAACATATTTTTCTTCAGAAGATAATTTTTCTATTAGGGTAGTATTAAGCAATGTATGATCTAAATCAAGAACTAGGTATAATTTTTGAATAGGGTTTAAAAAAGAATTCATGATAACTTCTTGATCAAGTAACTTAGACGACGTCGGTTTAGGGTTAGATTGGAGAGTAAAATGATGATCCGAAGATTCAAAATTGATGTTATGACTTATCTTTAATCTTTTGTTACTTACCCCATAATTTGTATGAGTGTTGATTATCGTATAATCCATCTTTGGAATTGAGGGGTTTAGAAATTGAACGATTACGAGGTAGATTAATTTGTGAAAATATTGAAAAAAAAAAAGAAAAAAGAAAATAGAAATTATTGAAATTAATAATTTGGTTGAATGGAAATTAAGATTTTACCTAGAGAAAGCTAAAATCTATAATTGCATCAAATAAAAAATGAGACAAGAAATTAAATTTGTAATTTTTGGAATGAATTTTTTTTTTAAAGATTGGATTTGGAAATTGGAGGCGGTGTATATATAAGGGTTTGATTTTGATTAGGTCGTCACTAATAAAAGTCCTATATTTATTCACGGCTTCACGCTATAATTAGTAAATACCGTTTGAATAATGATACAATACTGAAGTGAAAACTAGGACCGGGCAGTTGTTATTTTTATTTTTTAAGATTAAATAGTGAAAAAAAAGAAATTAAATATGCACCGGAAAATTAATTTTTGAATTTTGAAAATAAAAATATTTTAGAGAGTTATATTTATGTTTGGATATGATTTATAATGAATGTAAGGTCTCCTGAGAGACCGTCTATGGCAAGGACGGCTCTCTCAATAGTCCAGCCCAATGGTTGACATGACTATTCAGTTACTCATTAAACAAATAGGCCAGTCCATATTTACCCGTCTATGCTATAGACAGTCTATAGCAAGAATTTGTGTAATGTATTTCGGAGGAAAATTGTATTGGGATATTTTAGGGTAGAACATATTATAATCAATTTTTAGTATACACAAATTCTTGTGAAGGGTGATCTCTTCAGAGACCATTTTTAATTGGGCCAGCGCATGATATATGTTTTAAAATATTATAAGTGGACATTAAAAATGATTTAAATTGACATTAAGATATTGAAAGTAAGCATTAAGGATACGATAAATAAGCATTAAGGATACGATAAATAAGCATTAAGGATAATATACTTAGACATTAATAATACGATAAGTACACATTAATCTTTGATGGGCTGGGCTTGAGGTGTCTCTCAAGAGACTAGTTGTTTAGTAGTTATATTGTTACACAAAAACTTGGACGAGACCGTCCTATTCTAAGAAGAGATCTGGGCCGGTCCATTGTTAGGCGCGTGTACTACACGTGCGCGCTTTCCCCTTCAAATTTCGTTTTTTTGTTTTTTTCATTTTTCTGTAAAAATTTCAATTTGGACCTTAAAGGTATCAATTTTGACCTTAAAGATATCAATTTAGCTCAATTATACTCTTACTTTGCTCAGTTTTGCATTCAAGTTTAAAATATGTATATTGAATTACATTAATGTAGTTCATACAAAGTATAATCAATTTTTCCATTAAATTGTTCAGTTTCATTATTAAATTGTTCAATTCTCCATTGCCCAAGATTTTAAGCATAATTCATGTTATTTTGATCTACATGCATGATTAAAATTTTCCATTAAATTGTTCAGTTTCATGATTAATGTAGTTCATACAGGTATTCAGTTTTTATAGTATTCAGTTTCATTGTTAATTTATTCAATTCTCATTTTATACTATTCAGTTTCATGATTAATGTAGTTCATACAGATATTCAGTTTTTATAATATTCAGTTTCATTGTTAATTTATTCAATTCTCATTTTATAGTATTCAGTTTTATGATTAATGTAGTTCATACAGGTATGATTAAATTGAAATTGATATCTTTAAGGTTAAAACTGATACCTTTATGATTAGAATTGAGAAATGCCCAGAAAATGGAATCAAAGAGAGAAAACATGTAATTGGGCCGGCCCACTCTTGTCTCAACTTAAGACGGTCTCGCCCAAGACCAGCTGATATTGTTATCTAGAATTTGATTGTTTGTTTTGGATTTTAATGGAATAATTAAAATCAACTTAAAATTATTAATAATAATTCAATTTTTTTTTTATATACTAAAAATAAATTTTTAATTAATTTTTTATTTTTAACGACCTACCTATAATTTATAACCGTACCCATCCACCTATTTTGTCCTCTTTAAAAGCAATGTTATGAAATGTTATAGGATCAATAGCATTGACATAAAAACAACATGAAAAATATTTGCATTCATGAAGAATCGAAAATATAAACATTCGAAAGTGTTTGTATATAAAATATAAACCTATTTTTTATAGCATTATCCACTAAAAATGCCCATTAAATAAAACTTAAAATCTCAGTATATATACAAATTGTGCATTAACAAAAAATATCTTTAATATCACTAGTACATTAATATTTAACTCCTATAAGGAGGAAAAATCTCAAAAAAATATCTTTAATATCACTAGTACATTAATATTTAACTCCTATAAGGAGGAAAAATCTCAAAAAATATCTTTAATATCACTAGTACATTACAATCTCAAAATTGTGCAGTAACAATGCAAGTATAAAAATATCATTGATGTTATCTATATACATTTTAACTAACTCTAAATATGATGTATACTTAAACATCAAACACTTCTTTGGAAACACTTTTTCTAAAAAAATTTATTCATGAGCCGAGTTATTCTTTGACCGCATTCTTCTGTTATGGGTTGTCGTTTCCTCCCTAGACACTGCTCACAGAATTTATATGAGCGGATACACTGACTATGACGATGAGGACAATGACTTCTTTAGTACACAAGGATATATTAAGCTTTGGCGACTTTGTGCATGTGTAGTACTTCTCATCTCTTTAAAAAACCCCATCAACTGTGTGTCCGAAATTAAGAAAAGAAGGAGAAATACGCCAAGAACGTGGGTCATGACAAAAAATAGTCATAGTTATAGTCGTCAACGTAACATCCCGCATAAATTAGAGTCCGACAAAGAAAGATGGCGAACAATCCATACTCATACCCTCCAAAGAAAGGGCAATGCAAGGAGGACTAACCGAAAATGGAAATATGCTAAATTTGGTGGAACGGACTAAAAAGGAAAGCAGGACAAATTTTATGACACAAAAAGAGTATCTCGGCTAACTTATATGGCGCATATTACCTCGTTAGACTTCACTTTTACAAACAGGATAATCATTCTCTAACTGTCTTTGCCAAAAACAAAAAGCAGTTCTAACCCACTTATCATTCACTAAAAACTTCCCTTCTTGTAGTGCCCAAAGAGACTCTTCAGTTTCACAATGAAATGAAATTACATGAGTAATATCACAATCTAGCTTATTAAACGTACAAGTAGCCCCCATTTTTTTTGCCATCTCCCATACAGTACTATAATAAACAAATCTAGTACCAAGTCGTGTGCCGAACAATATTTTACATCCGTTAAGTACTTTCTTTCTCATCATTGTCAGCACGTTACGTACATCTTTATCAATCTCATTTAACCCATTTTCGAAAAATTCACTATGAACCCTCTTTAAAACACGTAAAATACATGCAAGCAACCCATCAGACTCATCTTCGTCTTTTTTCATATGACAAAGAGACTTTCGATTTTTAAGCCTGTATTTTTGACAACTCGAATCGAAATAATGGTATCTATCAATCTCAATAACATTGTCCATTTGTTTTCCCCAAACTGCCTTTGTATCATCAAGTACCAAAATAAATTTTTCCGATACATTAAGAACATCCAACGTTTTTTGATGTGATTGTTTGCAATTTTCTCTAGAAAATATTCGTTTTTTAAAGTAAATATTTTTAGGATCAAGAAATTCAGCCATCTCTAGGGCATAATCGCGAGTACCCATAGTCCAAATACATAACTCAAACATCTTACTTGCTTCTTCCAAAAACATATGAACAAAAGGCCTCAATTTGGTCACATATATTGAATTTTTCATCATAAAAAGATCTGAACCGGAAAAATTTTGACTTTTAACATATTTTTCTTCAGAAGATAATTTTTCTATTAGGGTAGTATTAAGCAATGTATGATCTAAATCAAGAACTAGGTATAATTTTTGAGTAGGATCTAATGAAGAATTCATGATAACTTCTTGATCAAGTAACTTAGACATCGGTTTAGGGTTAGATGGGAGATTGAGATGATGATCACGAGATTTAAACTTGCTATTATAAGGTAGATTTAGTGAAAATATTGAAATTAATAATTAGGTTGAATGAAAATTAAGATTTTACCTAGAGAAAGCCGAAAGCTATAATTTCCTCAAATGAGAAATTAGGCAAGAAATTCAATTTGTAATTTTTGGAATGATTTTTTTTTTTTTTTGAAGTGTGTATATATAAGTGTTTGATTTTGATTAGGTCACTAATAAAAGTCCTATAATCACGGCTTCACGCTATAATTAGTAAATACCGTTACATACAATACGGAGGAGTGAGGAATAGGGCCGGGTAGTTGTTATTTTAGTTTTTTTATTCACGTATTAGTTTTTATAAATACGACTCTTAAAAGTCCAGCCCAAATCAATATTTAGAGCTGTAACAATATATATTTAGAATTGGATTGGGCTTTTAAGAGCCGTCTTTACAAAAGACAGTAAAAATTTGTGTTTTTTATTTAGTACTATTTAATTTTTGAATTTTGAAAATAAAAATATTGTAGAGAATTAAATATTAGGGTAGAATTGTATTCAATTTAGTATTTTGTTATTTAAATTTGATTGTAAATTTGTTATTTAGGATATTGAGATATATTAGGGTAGAATTGTAATCAATTTAGTATTTTGTTATTTAAAATTTGATTGTAAATTTGTTATTTTGGATTTTAATGGGAATAATTAGAATCAACTTAAAATTATTAAGAATTATTCAATCTTTCTTTGTGATAGAATTTAGAAAATGAGTCTGGGCAACCCAAAAAAAAAGGAAAAGAAGTAGTCCACTAATAAACTCAAAGAAGGTTCACTACTAAAATCAATTGGTGATAGTAGGAGTTACTCCTTGAGTTTATAAAGTGATGCATATTCTTCTTTTTCTCTGATGTGAGACATCTCACATGTGGGTAAATACAAAATTTAAGTTTTTACTTATTTTTTATTTATTAAAGATAAAGACTATAAAGTGTACTCATCCACCTATTTTGTCTTCCTTAAAGGCAATGTTATGAAATTTTTTATGATCAATAATAGCATTGACATAAAAACAACATTAAAATATATGCATTCGAACAATCGAAAATATAAACGTTTGAAAGTGTTTGTATATAAAATACAAACCTATTTTTTATAGCAACTAAATCCATTAAAAATGCCCATTAGATTTAACTTAAAGTCTCGATATATATACAAATTCTTATATGAGACGGTCGCACATGACTCGCGCTTCATATATCATTTAAATAATTCAATTATACAAATTATCGGCATATAAACTAACACAAAAACTTGTATGTGACCGCCTCATGCGTGCGATCAAAAAAATTTATACTTGCCGAATTCAAGCCTTAAAACACACATTTCAAGACTTAAAAAGCCAAATCTAACACTTTAAACCCCTACTCCAAGACTTAATTTCTCTTTTCAGAGGCTTAATTTAATCTTTGAACCTATCGAATTCAATTCTTAAAACACTCATTCCACCACGTAAAATGCCAATTCTAACTCTTAAAACCCTACTCCAAACCTTAATTTTATGTTTAACTTACCTATTCCAATTGTAAAATTCATTTTAGCTCTTAGAAAGTCTATTAATTCCAATGATTTAAAGTTTGTCAAATCTAAGATTTAAAATACCTATTTTCAGATCCGAAATATCCAATTCAAGCTTTGAAATAACAACTTCAAACTTATGAGCTAAACTTGTAAGTGGTTGCGCGTATGCGGCCGTCTCACAGGAGATTTGCTGATAGTATAAACTAATTGTTTTAAGCTCGTTTCATCAAGAGACGGTCTCGTACAAGAGTAACTCCGGCCATACTTCATATAAGTTTTATAACTTGGACGTCAGAGGCACCGCCCAAGAGGCTAAATTGTTTCCTATTTCATTGCAAGATGTTAAACTAGTAATCCAAAACCAAAGATACTCTTCACATGGTAGGAGCTCAAGCTTAGCTACCCATAATCATTTAAGTTAATCAAAATTAGTAAAAGAAACATTAATTTCATTCAGTTAATCAAAATCGGTAAAATTGCTCCATGAGCTTATGTTATAGTTTTGTACAAAATATCATCTGATTAAGCCTGAAAAAAATCCTAATTATGTCATCAAGTTTGGTATCCAGAATATGCATATAACATATTATACAAGTTCCCTATAACCATGAGAAAACCAACATTTATAGCAAAAAAAAATGAATGCACGGCGATCAGCAGGTCCTTCTCCTTCAGGTTGTCTGCTGCAGGACGTTAAATTTCGATGGCCCACAAGTGTCGACAAATCCTTGTACCGACACTTGAGGTATGTCGAAGCTGCTCTCTGCGTTCAGCAAGTCGTGATCTAAAAAGATGACGACCACAGTAATATCGTCATGGTATTTTCTTCGTTCCCCTTTTTTCACGTTTTTCAGATCTTCGTATTTTATGTTCATTCTTCTTGCAACCTTCTTTAATGCCTTTTGGACAAGTCGTTTTGCGATGCCCTGAATGATTATGTAAGAGTCGAACATATAAGGGACTCAAAATAAGACGGGATTAGAGCTAGAAAGACAGGATGTGTGCTTACCATTCGAGGGCTATTGTGAACAAGCTCGACTGCTTCTTCGTTGGTGAAGTGCTCCCAAAGGCCATCTGAGGCAAAGATTAGAAACTGATCGGTAGGTTTGAGAAGTCGGGTGCATACTGATGGTTCAGCTGTTAGAACAGGGCGTCTAATGGGTTCGTTGAAGTGAAATCGTGGAAATGAGTGATCCATTGCAAGTTCCGGACTCTTTAGGTAGGCATCTCCGATGGATCTAGAGACCTATATATTCATCAAGACCGCATATAAATCGACATAGTTTGCCAATGAAGAATGTAACAGGATAGTCTGTAAATAGAAACAGCACAGCAAGAGAATAACTAATACAAAACAAAAACATTAACCTATGAGATCGAATGATGCTCTTCGTCCTTAGAGAGCCTAATTAAGGTAATTCGAGCACGAAACAGAGCTATGGAATATACAGATTTTAAGCAGAGTTCAAAACCCTCTTGAATGATAGAGCACACAACATATCTTGGGGTTGTATCACTGCTGTCCTAGAGTCTGTGTCTCCCAGCTAGGGGTGTTCTACGGGCCGGGCCCCTATTTTGAGTCCTTATCCGGCCCATTTTTAGAAGGGCTTTGTAAGGGTCATGTTGAAAACGGGCCGGGTCAAAAATTTGCTCTAAAATAATTAAAATGAAGCGGGGGATAAAAAAGGGCTTAATAAGGGTTGAAAACGGGCCCTTGTAAATAGCATAATCAATGTATAATTTAAATATTATTTATGATAATGTCAATGGGGATTATTAATGTTTTTTCAATGTAATTATTATAAATGATAATTTTATTATTATAATTGATAAATGGGGATTAAAATAACTTTTAGTTAAAAAATAAGTCGGGTCAAAGCCCAGCCCATTTAAAGCCCATATTAAGATTAAAGGGCCATTATCCATCCCGGCCTATATTTTCTTAAGCCCGACCCGGCGCTTATCCGACCTATTGAGCACCCCTACTCCCAGGTTATGAGATTAGGCCAAAATTAGTTCTGGGCATTCACATGAATCATTCTTGGTTTTATCAAAGAAAGGCATTAGAATGAAATTCAGATAGTAAAGATAATGATTTGAAGTTAAATTCATATAAAGATTGCATAGCCAAGTTATAATGGCAGAGCCTTGATCTCAAAAGATTGGAGTTAGCTACGAAGAGTATTAAAAAAAACCTGAATAATGCCTTTGATTCGCCAAACCCCTTGTCTCATTAACAAAATGGTAGAATCATCAGGATGTGTGGACCTAAGCTCTTCTCGGATCTCCTCCCTACAAGCATTATGCTCTTTGGTTAACTGCTCCGCGACTATCTTATTTGATCGACTTAGCGAACCTATTACTGCTCGAGAATCACCCAAATTAGCAACATATAGTGTCCCTCTCCAAATAAGACCAACTAGACAGCAAGATCCAATTGCAGCAATCTTGGGTTTTATTTTGAATGTCCTTGAGACAAGCGTAAGAAACCCATCTTCGGTTGCAGAAAGAGCGTTCCTGATGACATCTTCCGACATTGTTCTTCTGTCTTGTGCAAGCTCTGCATAACATTTACAAGATACAAGTGGGATTAATTTACTTACGACAGCAGAGTGATCATTCAAGACATTCCAAGCCACTGGGGAAAGTTAACATAGTTGGGTATCGAAGAGATTCTAGTTAGCAGTCATATTCACAGATCATATGGTTTGTTTTAAGTCCTTTCTTCTACACTGCTTCAGGGTGCTATACTATATACTATGGTTCTTCATACTAGTCCGTGCTATGGCACCCCGACACTTAGTATATACTACGTACGTAGTTACATACATCGGACACTTGAACATTGATGAAGAGATGAGTCTAACAGTTGATATTATACCGATTGTTAGAGTATGATATATCATGGGGCTTCAACCATCAGTTTAAGCTTTTGGTTGAGTTGGCTCCTTGAAAACGATGTTTTACATCAGCACTTGAATCCTCATAACATAGGTTAAAGAGACTAGTTAGTAATCATATTCAGAAATTATATGGTTTCCTAGTAAATCCTTTCTTCTACACCAACTCAAGCTCCTATGTATGGTTCTTCAACTTACCCCATGCTAGAATACCCCAACACTTGGTACATAGGTATGGACACCCCACATTTAAACACAATAAAAAATTAACATTAATAATTCAACATTTCACCATTTCACCATTTCACTCATTCGTTGTGAATAAGCTCAACTTTAGATTATTTTTTAATAAACCAACATTTGCCCTTAGTTTGCTGTCAGCATTGTATACTAATAGGTTATGCTAAAAGCAATCTAAGGGCAAATATTGCCTTATTATAAAATAAAAGATTATGCTGAAAGCAATCTAAGGACAAAGGTTATTGAAAAATAATCTAAATGTAGAATTAATTATTCACAGCGAATGGGTAAAAGTTTGGATTACTAATATCAATTTTCCCTTAAAAATTATTTTTTTTAAAAGACGAGTCGTCACTTAATAATGCCGTTGTTTGACAATTGACCTCAATACTTGAATCATGCAACATAAATTAAACCTTACGTTGTTGTTACGCATTATAAAATAAAAAAGAAATGGCGACAAGAGGTTTTTGTCGCCATTCTTATCGCCAAACCTGTTTAGCGACAAAAATAGCGATAAAACATTCGATCACCACCATTTTCATTGCCAAACATCTTAATAGAAAATAGTTTACTGCTGGTTCCTTAAAATCAAAACCAAAACAGAACACTAATTCAAGCTACTGAAATTAAAATTTAAAAACAAATAAATTAAATTTGATGTAATAAGTAAAAAGAAAGGGTCAATATCTTCCTATACTGGTCATACGTCAACTTCACCGTCCAAACAGTATGACTCTATGGAAGAAGACAAAGATAAAATGATGTATAAAACATGTTAATTTTCTTTACTAAAATCAGTATTAGCCAACATGATTAAACTATATAATATGTTTAGTATTAACTAGTTCCTGCATCTAGAAGAAACCCTATATAGAAGTACACAAATGTCTCTTTGAGAGACCATCTCTAATTAGGTTGGTCCATTAAGAAAAATGTGAAGTAAATGTAGGCAATAAGCTTTAATGGATTGGGCCTAAGAGACGTATCTCAAAAAAACGATCTCTCAAGAGACTCGCCTATAGAAGTATTATAATTTATAAAATCATTAAAGCAAACACAATTTCAACAGATGTTAAACCATCAATTCAGAAACATAAGCCTATGTCACCAATATCAACTTCAACTTTTCCCTAATATTCCAATAAACACCCAAGAAGACCCCAGTATGTCGATACTCGTATACTTTATCATGATTTGTTACATAAGAGCTCTTTAAGTTAAAAGTATAGATACAGTATAAATAATGATCAATGCCCCTTTTATAGCCTAGGTTTTTTTTGGAAGTTTTATATTTTAGCCACAAAAAAAATGATTAATGCTTAAATGTAGATTCAAACCCGTAATCTGCGCTTATAATAAGAAATTCAACCAAAAGTTTAAGTGATGATTGATACCTAAAATGAAGAATTGTATACTAGTATATCACAAACATTAAAAAACTGTTATAGCAAAAGGCTAAAAAAAGAGATCTATTCCCTAATAGTCTCAAATGCCAAAGAAATGCCCCATAAATTATATTTTTCATTGTCCATAATCCATATGGATATAGGATCCAAAACATGCCCAATGACTCCTTTATTTACCGACCTTGTAATCAAATTCGTCTTGAACAGACTTTAAAATGAATTTAAAATTATGTAATATCAAAATTGACACAAAATCCGATTTTAAACCAACCTAAATTACATAACCCAAAATACATCCGATGACATAAATCAACACCTCTAAACCAAATAAATTCGTTAGAATGCCAAAAGTTTAATATACAGCATAAAGACCAATACAACAATGCCAAAGCTAAACCCAAAAGATTATAATAGATTACATGAACAAATAGATAGGTCTCAATGATCGGTAACGTTCATTACATCAACAATATGCATCATAAACAATCACTAAAAATGCAAATGGTTATGAGAGAGCTTTCTCTTTCAACCTTATAACACCGATATGATTTTCGTTCCTTACACTAAGGATTGCTTGTAGGGATTCTGTATCCTACCTCCCAATCAAAAAATAATGCAAATAATCAATACTCACAAACAAATTAACACAAACAATTACATAAAACAAAGGGAAAAAATGAAGAACAAAAACTGACTGATAAGATGAAGAAAAAGATGATCAGAGATAAAACGAGCAGCTTCAGGACCACCATGACCATCATAAACACCAACAAAAGTAGCATTACGACCGATTTCAACTTGACTATGATCTTCAATAACATCATTAGCTTGATAAACAGCAAAAGAGAATTCTCCGAGAAAATGCTTCTCCAAATCTCTAGACCAAAGTAAAGGATGATCACTAGAAATAGTTGTTCTAACACCCGAATTACTACCAGAATTTTCATCATTTCTAGCATGGTGTGTAGAATCATCATCATCATTGTCCTTATTCATTCGCGCATATCGTCGAACAGGTCTCCAACAAGCAGATGCATTCTTTTTTACCCCAGAAAACATCCCTCATTTCCTTTCAAAATTACTTCAGAAATTTGGGTTTTTTTTCTTGTTCTTAACTTGAAGAAAAACAGAGGGGTTTATGAAGAAAAGTAGAGATTTTTTGGGTAGAAATAAAAAAAATTGGTTGACTGATTTAGGTTTAAAAATGAGAAAAATGAAGTCAATTGTTGTAAGAAAAAGATTAGAAAGATAAAATTAGGAAAATTTAATTAGTCACGGAAATTATTGGATATGCTGAGGTGGTTTTGAGTCAAAATTGTGCAATGCTTGTGATGAGTAATTGTAAATGACAACTGTATGAAGTACTCTATATAACTGGTAGTCTTGTACACATTCCAACTAGTTTGGGAGGCCTCTCCCTAAAAAAACAAAAATAAATAATACTCCGTCTTTCTGAAAGATGTCTCTTTTATTTATTTTAATTGTAATTTTAATTTTTGTTTATTTTCAAAAATTATTTTTGTTTATTTTCAAAAATTATTTTTCCATATAAAATATAAAAGTCTAATACAATTCAAAAATGCACTAATGGCTTGTATTAATTATAAAATAAGATGCCAAGCATCAAACTCTTGGATCAATATTGATTCTTTTTAGATGTTGATGTTAATAAATCATACTCCCTCCTATTCATCTTAAGTGTCCCATTTTTTTATTGGATCAAGTCACCATAAATGTCTCATTTATATTTTGGGTATGTTAACTTTACCAATTTATCCCTACTAAGGGGTCGCTTGGATTGAGAGTAAATATTTAAGGTAGTAAAAAAAGTCAAACTAATGTAACAAAGGTAATTAGATATGCAAATGAAGTTATTGAAATAATTGTGATAGAGGTAGAATAGGAGTAGATTAAAAATGATGAATAGAAAAAGAGTTTGATTTCACTCATTTGGAGGTAAAGAATTCCCCCACCTCCCCCTAGGGTAAATTTATACCCCAAAATAAGGGAACTTATTGCTATTTTCTCTATTTTTTCATTACCTTCTAATTCATTCTTCCATTTCTCCAACAATCAAATTCCTTTAATCACCTACCTAACTAACCTTAAATTCCTACTTTGACTTTTATTACCCCTTAAATATTTACCCTCAATCCAAGCGACCCCTAAACTTAACTTTTTTACACCTTTATACCTACTAACCCCACTTTACACCTATAAAAATTCAAAAACTCTACATTTTTCTCTTACACATGTAGTCCCATTTGACTCTCCTTAAAATCCGTGAAAAGTCAAATGGGATTCCTATGGTGAATAGGAGGGAGTATTAGTTAACCTTGACATTAATTGCTAATTTTCTTTTTACTTCTAGTATACATACTTTTTCCGTTGCATAATACTTACTACTGATTGTCACATTTTCCCACACAACATGTCACACTCAGTAACAAGTATTATGAAACGGAGAAAGTATTAAACAAGAATAAGGGGAAAATTAGTAAAATTGACGGTTAGAAATGAACTCAAATAATATTTTTCGTAAGGGTGGAGATAGAATATATATATATATATATATATATATATATATATATATATATATATGATGTATATATATATATATATATATATATATATATATATATATATATATATATATATATATATATATATATATATATATATATATATATATATATATATATATATATATATATATATATATATATTTTATATATATATATATATATATATATATATATATTTATTTTTTTTATTTGGCAAACTCATATCAATTGTCTCATTTTTTTTTTGTCAATCTGTTTTTACCTAAATACCCTATGTTCACACAAGTAAAGACCAAAATACCCTCACTTTTACTACTTATATAATACTCCAACTACCACCTTTACAATTAATTTAAACAATTAAAATATTCAAATTACCACTTTTTTAATGGACCTCGTACCACCCTTAATAACCGTGTCCAAGCAAATGTGACAACTAAGTAATATTTAAGACTTTCTAATTTAGAGGGTCTTATGCGATCGAAAACGAGGCCGGATATAGTTAGGTGGGTATTGGGTAAGGAAGAAGGAAGAGTTAATAAGGGTTGTTGGGATCATGAAAGAAAGCATAGAGGGTAGGGCTATGTTATTTTCAATACTCATACAAATTACCAACACAGGTCACCTGTGAACTGTCTGTCAACTACAACTGCAAAAGCAAGGGTCTCCTTTCAATTTTTATTTCTTTTTTTAAAAGTATATATAAATTATTTTGACTTATATTATTTTTATTTATTTTAAAGGATTCTAGAAACGTTTAAGATGTCTAGTAGATAAATTATTTTGACTTATTATTTTGTACTTTGTCTAGAAAATCATACATAATAGAGATTAGAGATTAATAAAAATGAAAGTAA
Organism: Amaranthus cruentus; assembly: GCA_019425755.1. Taxonomy (NCBI): domain Eukaryota; kingdom Viridiplantae; phylum Streptophyta; class Magnoliopsida; order Caryophyllales; family Amaranthaceae; genus Amaranthus; species Amaranthus cruentus. The sequence goes on from CM033463.1 coordinate 2,627,456, forward strand.
TATGTAATACTAATAATCTCTTTGTTCTTTTGAAATAGAATTTTGTTTTAAAAATGTAATATTGATTTGTATATGGAAATCAAGACAAAATATAAGGGAAAAAGATAAATGGAAAGAATGAATTTGTAGGTAAAATTTTAAAAAAAAATTAGAATTATTGTAAAAAAATATTGAAAAGTATAAGGAATAAACTTAATTAGAAATATGTGCAATTTTTGATAATGAGAATAGATTTGAGTATTATTAATAAAATTATATTATCTTTGGAAATTATAATGCATTAAAATCATCAAAATACTTTCAAGATTCTTCAACAGTATTTTAAAAACATTTAATCTTGTGAGAGACCATCTTTTTTGGGGGGAATTAAGGTGAGGCTTATATTAAGTAGAAATATCTGAAAATACAATGTCAGAGATCCATGAATGACCACCATCGAGCCAAACCTCTGAGCAAATACTAGAAGCTGCCCACCTAGCTAACCGATGAGCAACATTATTTGTCATGTGATAGACGATAAAATAACCTCAAAATAAAAAAATTCGTAATATTTATATTTTGCATTAATTAGACTATTTAGCCTATGTATAAGACGCATCTCACAAAGAGACTGTCTCATTTGTGTTTTAAAAAAAATTGAAATTTGAGTTGACTAAGCATGACATGGAAAAGTAGTGAAACATCTAAAGTAATGAGGCCACACGAGAACAAAAAGTGTGAAATTAAAATAGTCAAGCCTAAACTAATTAAATCTAATTACTTCTACTTATCACATGAAAAGCCCTAACTTTGAAACATGTACAAGATATGTACCTTTTATTTTCATTTTTGTAGGTGTGTACAAGATAATGTACTTGTGCTTGACCACTTCACATGATTTTCAAAGATGCGAATATACTTCTTATTCCAATCCTATAATTTTTTGTTATTCTATTAAGATTTCATTTATTTTCTAAAAATTATTGTTTCATATTCTAGAATATAATAAATTTTAATTTATACTTCTGTCACAAATTCTTGTGAGATGGTCCATCTGAGAGACCATCTCTAAATAGGTTGACCCATCAGAAAAAATATAGAGTAAATGTAGACAATAAGCTTTAATGAATTAGGCCTGAGAGATGTCTATCAGAAAGACGATCTCTCAGGAGACCGACTGTACTTCTATAATCTTTTTAATCCCTCAATTTAGTCTATGTAGATTTAGACAAATTTTATAACGCTACGCTTTACAAAACATATGTTATACATACATGTCATTAAACCTATGTTATTAAATGGTTCTCACATCTTAGATAAGATTTGAAAGTTTGAATGTATGCAACATTAATCTTTTTAACGTTCATTATTGCTTTATATGACTTGAATCAATTATCCATTCTTGTACAGGCATAGAATCTAATTGATCGCTAATCAATGGCTATGTATGAAATTTGGTTTGAAAACCAAAAATGGACAATTCAAGAACGGAAAAAGGACTATAGAATGAAGGAAAAGTCAAGTCGGCTTTCCTCAAAGGTGTATAAGTTATGACTTCAGCTTTTTTTGCTTCATCCTAAGTCGAGTTGGCTTCATGGTTGGCCACTAAAAGAAAGCCAACTCAACTTTAGCGTTCTAAACAATCACACTTTTTGCTCTGTTTTTAATAGCAGTACGTTATAAATGCACAACAAATCTTGGCCTCATCTAAAATAGAAACCAGTGATAAGATTTGAAAATGGTCTATCGATCCTTCCGAACCCCCAAATTTGATCATCAACAATGATCAAATAACATTCATTTTACCTCGGAAAAAAAATGGGATTCCATGACATCGTATCAAACACTCCAAATAAGTTATGTACTCTTATCACATTGTGTTTGGAAGACTTCAGTTGAGGATCTGTTAGGAAAGCAGCATCTAAGACTGCCTTGTCCACATTACCTAAAAACAAGGTACATTAAGCAATGCTATTATGCTACAATATAAAATTACCTACTTACTGAACCATACAGATTATGAAGTACATGATATAAAGCCTATAAAATCAATGCAAAATCCAACAAAGGACGAGCTGCATGCGTGCATCACATTCATTTGTTGTCTAGTCTACAAGTTCTTCTCGTACGAATCTGATCACTATACTTCAACGAAAGGAGCATACCGAAGAAGCATATCATAGTAGAAATTGGATACAAGAGGCTTCGGTTTTGTTTTTATATGCGCAACCTGACTAGATAAGGCTCTCATTACACCAGGTTTCAGAACTGCGTAAACATAGACAAAAGCCAAAAGCCAATACGACGATTAAAAGGATAATGAAAAGGTTTAAGATGATGCGAAGAACATACAAAAGCAATTTATAAACAGAAGAAACAGATAATGCAAATGTTATTTTACGAGAACAAGAATCGTTTGGAGTTTACAAGAACATGAATTGTAAGCATCTCACATATTTTATATGCAATTTCATTCGACCAGTCTCTGTTACAGAGTATGCAACACACTAATCTAAACAAGACAGAATCGGGTTGGATACTTGGTAACAAGCTGAGATAAAATTCAAAAGACAAATTCTAAGCAAACTGAGAAGTTTACAAGATTAGTAAGTAGTAACAAAATCACGCACAGTTTGAAAGAGAAAACATGATCACTTGAGTTCTATGAAGGCCTCTTCATTTCAAAGAAAAACATTTTGAAACAAGTTTTAAACGGTTTACGGGATTCCCAATACTGTAGAATGCTTTGGGGCTCCAGAGCAGCATACAAAAAAGCACAACAATGCAGATAAACTGTAAAAATTACCACCTAATCTGTCATTTTCAAGCACATGACTTCTCTGAGGTACGTAACACGTGCTACTAATACCAGATAGTGTTCAAGCTGTCAACCTTGAGGGAAAACCACAACATTAAAAGGATAAAGCACACCTGGGACTGGGAGTTCAACACTGATGATTAAATCTCATCAAGCGACAAGGGCTAAGCCTTGGTACATCATATAATAGGCTAGGGTGTGGTAATCTATATCTATAGCATATGAAAACACAACTAAGGTCATATACTCATAAGTCATACCGCACACAAAACAAGATTCGGAAACAATTAGGGCATACCTGAAACCTATAGCTTCAATATTACAAGCTGAATTGAGTCCCAAAACTCAGAGCATGGCATTCCAGATTTTTCAAATTAAGCTGCCAAGAACAATAAAGGCATTAGCTTAAAACACCTGCATAGGGGATCCAAGTATCCTTAAGAAGCAATGTATAGTGAACATGTAAAGAAGCTCACCACAACAGCAACTCCTGTCTCACAAAATTTAGGGATGGTGATAAGTCGTGTTATTTGCCCTTCGGGTCCTGCATGCAAAAGTATGCATAATATACCTTGTATAAGAGTGCCAAATCAAGAATCCAAAGCTTCAAGTAACTAATGGAAAATGAAGCACAATTCAAGGAATACCTTTTACTAATCGGCTTTCATACTTATCCTGATTGCCAACAAAGTAAACATGCGGAGAACTCTCAATTACAAAAGGATCTCTGTCTGTAAATGGATAACATCCTGGAAATTTTTGAAAAAGATAAATTGAAATGAAACAAAGTGGATCAAGATTCTTGCAAGGGTCATCTTTTGAATTTGTAGTATCTTTTATTTCAAAATTCAACTCTCCCACAAACACAATCCTTAAAAGCAAGGAGACAAGGGAATCCAAAGCCACAAGGAAAATCTAGCAGACTGGGAAAAAGATTTTTAGCTAAATGTGGCAACAATCACCACTATATCACAATACCCCAGTCCCCATCTAAGAAGTTGGCAGCAATGCAAACCAAACATAGTGCAAAACAAGACCGCATCACCTTTGTATTGGCTGCGTTGTAAAGGTTTTCAGAAAAAATAACCAAACATAGTGCAAAACCACCACTGTATTGCAATACCCCTGTCTCACAAAAACGCGTTTTAGTCCGTTTCAAGGAAAATCGCATGCATTCAGCCCGATAGATGTTATGATGACCACGTAATCGTGTTGTTACCGCATTTTTGCACTATGGAACCAAACATATAAAAGTTCTGATCATTAAACTCCCATTTATTACTCTTCCAAGTTCAACTAATAAAAAAATCAGTGCCGTCGAATTACTCTGATCTCACAAATACTGCTAGTCCACAGCCCAATGCACCCTCCTCAAAAAGTAAACAAAAGTACCCTTTTTCCATATTTAACTTCAGGTTGAAGATACCTTCAGAAAAGAGGGTAACAATTTAAGAAAGTCTAGGCAACCACACTATTTAATTCTCACTTCATATAATAAAGAAGCAGTCCTTAGTGACAAATATTGTAATGCTATTACTTTAAATTATTTTAATAAACTAGCACACTTCTACCACAAGAAATACAATTTGCAAGCATATATTGACACAACAATTCTTTCACTCATTCCATAATTGTTTCCGTGATATCGACAAAATAGTCCTTCAAACAAACTTCTAAGGTGTATGCCAAAATTAAAATGGAGATCACTAATTACCGACACACATTGCCAATTTTTATCATATTTAATTGGACCTCCTAAAGACTTGTTGCAAAGAGTTGAACAGTTCTCTCCCCACACCAAAGACAACTATAAAATACATTAAAAACAAATGAATACTTTTACCTAGGGTGTTTGGTGTGGTTGGCGCAAGATGCCTCCATCTCAGCGTCCTTTCCATAAACTCAAGTTTATCTTTAGCTTCTGAATACTTTTCCAGATCATCAATATTCTGTCCTGATGTCCCAAGAAATCTAAAAGATGCAGCCCAATGTTAAGTAGGCAAACAAGTTTGGAAACAACGGAAGGAAAAAATGGCCAAACATTACCTGATGCTGTCAAGCTCGAAGGAATGAGGATTAGTACAAGACTTGAAAGTGTTATAAACTGAAGATCCGGGAAAGAGGCATCTATTTAGAGGCTGGAGAAATAAAAAGCAGCATTAAGAACAATCAGAGGCTTCCAGCAGCAGTAGTAGAACAAACTTAAAACTCATATTCAGCAGAAAAACCTGCTGCGGTAGAGAAAAATTGGCAGGGTCATTTGGTCCAGGCAAGATATCCAGAGATACACCAGCAGCAATCTGATATAAAATTTTAACATTGACATCATCAATATTGACCGACAAAAAGGGAAAGGAAACAAAATAAACTTGAAAATGAGCAAAGGAAAGAACCTGAGTCAGGAAGATATCCAGTTCTTTAAATGGCTCAGACAACTTAGACTGATCCTTCAATCCATTCTGCAGACACCAATCATTTCTTTTCAATAATAAACCTTTAAGGAACCTTTCCACCCCCTCATTATATTAATTCACTAGCTAATTCGTTTTTGAGATTTGCGATTTGAAATTTGCGATTCACTCGAAATGGCCGTAAATTACCCTAAAACCAACCAAATTTCGCTTTTTCGTATTGTGATTCGCGTGGAGGTTAGCGAATCATATGATTGTTCCACAGTTGGAAATGTGAATGCAAATTGACTTTGCACTAACATCCGACATAACTTTACAATGACAGGTAGGATATTCAATAACACCATATGAAGGATGAAATGTGAATGAGTTGAGCAGGCACTACCACCAGGTGTTACTTTGTTAAATCATTGTTTCCGTTGAGTTCATTGTTATAATAAAATAGGGTTCAATATTATTATGATGAGTACTGAAAGTCCCCTACTAAAATTAGGGATGTTCTTGGTCAGAAAATAAAGTTGGGCTAAATTGTGATATTAATTTGTTATTGCTCACTTTGCACTCAATAGCTTAAGTACTTCTTATTGCTCAATGAAACTTAGACGCCTCAAAGGGGATTGTTAAAAATTGACTAAACCAATGAGAAAATTGTCGCTAAAGAAATTTACTAAATTGGATTATAATGACGACACCAACAAAGTAGGTCATTAAGATAACAAAGTGTGAAGTTATATTTGAAAAAACACAACAACCCTATTGTTTGCATATAGAGCCTAATTTGTAATATGCGGTAATTGCCTAATATATTACTCTTGACAGCAGAATCCCCTAGTTCTTCTGGTGCTTTAATATGAATTATTTTCCCATATTTTAGTAATAAAAGCTTAGGTTTTGCTAGCAATAGTTGATTAGTTTTAAAGACTTTATCATTTGCGTTAAACTAGACATAAATTAAATTAAGTAGTAATCATTACCTTCCATCAATGTGGAAATCGACCCCAGATACTAAAGGTATATAAAACTCTCAACAAAACACAAAATCAACAAGCCTCAAAAGTGAAAAAAGCATGGTATGAAAAAGGATGATTCAGAAAATTCAATGCTCAAAAACGACTTAGGAAACACGCAATAAAAGTTTACCTGTCCGTTAAATAGTCCTCTGGGAAATTCTACGGAATTTCCAGCAATTACTACATGGACTATCTCTGCAGCAATTCTTTGTTCCTGCAGTTTTCAAAGTATTATTAGCATGTAATGGACATTGACGCATAAGAGAGTACAGAAGTGTAAGACCTTTTCATCCCCTAAATGGCCAGTTATATGGTCTACAAGCAGTTGTAACTGGAGAGGGTTGGAGGTGCTATTGCCAACACTTAGTCCAGATATGAAGACAACATACTTGTCATCATCTGTAAAAAGATAAAATAGAAGAATTTCAAACACAAAAAGATTGAAGGAAAAGAACAAGTGTTTAGCAGATGCCGACACATTTCTCATTGATAACAAAAGGTCAGCAGTGTTCAGTAAAGAGTTACAGTAAAAAGGGCGCAAAGAACAGATGTCAAAACTAAAAACACTGGACCCTATATATCTGTCTTAGATACCAAACCAAATTCCTGGGGGAATAGGATATGCAAATGTTCATAAAAGAGTTCAAATGAGGACAGACTCATGGTGGTGTGTTGTATGATAAAAATCCGATACAAAAAGAAATCGAAAAACTAGTAAAACTGACACACTATCACACTGTACAGATAGTTTGACCAATTTTCTAGACATGGGCACAACTTGTCTCAAAAAGAAAATTTCAAAGTACATAGTAACAGGCGAATCCAGATGTATGTCGGCAGACAAAGGATTTAAGGAGAGTCACATGTAGAAGTCAGAGGGTCAGATATACAAGATGTTCAAGAGTTTTCTCATGCAGGTCGTTGCAAAGAGTTTTTTGCTCAGCGTAAAGAATAAAGATCACAGAAATGAACGAAGTAAATGAGATGATTGTGCGTAACAATATCAGAATCTACTAACTCCGTGAATGCCTTCAAGTCATTATAACATCTGTATAATGAAAATTATTTAAAATATGAAAACAAAAATAATTCAATGGCTTCAATTCTATGTTTGTGACAAACTATAAAGAGTTAATTCACGTTCCAGAATTGAATTCATCAGTCTGGAATCAAATCCAGATTCCCAAATGTTACCAAAGACTTAAACATATTCCCATTAGTGATGGATGACTTATAAATAATATTCCAAGTATCATCAAAGAAAATAATAGTAGGCAGCACCACAAAGCTAAGACATCAGCAAATTTGTAAAGGACTTATTGCTTCAATTTTATGCAATTCTTAACTCATTTTGGCAAAAAAAATTCTATCTATCCAGTTAAATGTTAACATAAACAATTCCGTAAAAATACAAACTCTCAACGTAAGAGGGAAATCTTCTGAAGAAAACTTATGAGCACTGGAATATTGTACTTTCTCGTTAAACGGAAAGCATGGCAAAGAGAAAATTACCGAGCTTTAGTGGCTTCTCTATCTGGGGTGGTAGGCCAGCTTCTAGGATCTCTTGAACAAGAAATGATCCAGCTGTGCTTTCTTTTCCAAGGAATGCAGCTACAACCCCTGCAAATTTTATCATATTAATAGAAAAATTGTAACATTGTCACCAATAGCCCTTCAAGGTATATTATTAAATAAACTAAACTGTAGAGCTAACAAAACATGTAATCCAACAAAAAAAATCATAGAGCATAAAGTAGAAATATTTGGTGAAAAATAAGTATCAATTCCATCATTATTTGTGTAATTAGCATCAAAATCATAATATTTGATGAAAAGTAAGTATTAGTACGTTATTTGTGTGATATGCATTGATATCATAAGAGAATTCCATTGTAGAAAACGAATAAAATGCTTATTTACAGCAGGTTGTATAAATCATTTTCCTCATAGATCATTGCATTGTAATCAAACATAGGAATCTTGACAAACTAACCATTCATAATGAGACGCAAACCAATTGACTTTGATGCATCTAGTGATACACGTCAACAGCCAAAAATTATAGAGATAATAAGTAGAAAGCATGCATGAATAGTAAATTCTTGTTTCATTTAAAAAAAAAATTCATATCACCCCTTACACAAAAAAATTGTATATCTAGAATCAAACAGTATAACATCAAAAGAAAAAAAATTAAGCCAGACCAACCAGATTAACATTGAAATTTTGACCATTCTTTTCACTACTAACTATTATTTTATTTTTCCAACTTGATAAATTTTCTTGACACAAACAAATAAGCTTAAAATAACCTGTCACATAAACAGAAGGTACAAGTGCAGCTCCCTCAAGTTTAACTCTCCCGCTTTCATCCTCGAGAACCAGATAGTCATCAGCATGCATAAAGTTGTGAGGCTTAACAATAGGAACCACAGACCTCTATATGTTTCACAGAGAGAATTCATAGTATAAGCAGGAATTAATTAAACATCATAACAATAGAGAGGAAGGAAAAAATTAATAATCCGTTGCGTAATAATCCACTTACAACTTTAGCATACTCATCAAGAATACCGGGTTTGAGTTTCATATGCTTGTAGAGCGTTCCAACAAGTACACATTCCTTGCCCTCTTCAAGTCCCAAAATAGTGACCACTGCAAAAAATGAACATGAAAGCTATAAGAGGTTCTCCTACTCATGCGCTTGTTATTTTGAATCAAATAAACTAACCAGGAAAGATATTACAGAAAAAAGCTAGGTATCTCATACCCTCAGCAAAAAACAAGTAGAAAATACTTTACTATTGGTCGGCATTTGGCACTAGTAGGATAGACAACCATGCCCCAACAGTTTGATGACAATCAAATCACAATTTTGCCTAAGAAGACCCTGTAATACACATCTAAGTAATGAAACTTAAGGGTCTTGAAGGATGAGCCTTTTTCCCAGGAGCTCAAAACACAACTTAATGACGCAATCACTAGTCTCCCATTACAATTTACATCGTAAATCAATACCTATGATCTTGAACGTACACAATCCAGCTTGCAAACGATGAACTACAAATATCTCTATGAAATTGAGTTAATTTTACTATCAGCATGAGACTAAACTCATAAAAATGTTAACTTACTCAGATTGTAAACCCCCAACAGCGCTACTAGTGGGCGAAGTTTGGCCACGACCTACCCTCCAAAATGGAAAATGTAGTATATAAGGTATTTTGCACACATCATTTTTTAACTCTATGTTTAAGTTGCAATACTCATTGACTCCTTGTTAATATGACAAAATTGCTCAAATACCTTATCTCCTCACCTAAAAACCTTTTTATAGTACTCCTATCAGTAAAGAAAATTTCGGCTCCTCTCACCTATAGTAGTGGCTTTGCCTCCATCTAAACCCTCCTTAATTTGAATAATCATCACATATCCAACAACCAAATTAAAAATCACAGGTAAATCAACAAGCCTCCACCACCACTCCATAAAATTAACATGTCTTCCCAACTAAGACATCAAAAAAAGATCCCACGTCCTCCCCCCAAACCCAGAAAAAAGAGGAAAACAGTTCATCAAATTGAACCAAATATACAAAACAGAAAATCAAATTAAAACAGAAAATCAAAGATCCCACGTCCTCCCCCCAAACCCAGAAAATTTTAATAAAAAAACCAAATCCCAGATTGGTTGTAGGCGAATTACAAATTCTGCGCTAAATTCACAACACAGAACACGATAAAAGTGAAAAGGATACCAGGAATATGGGGTTTCCAATGAGGAATTAGAGAATGGAGGATAGTTCTCATCATATGAAGCCGAGCAAAGTAAATTTGACTGTACTGTTGTCCCCTATACACCTCATTCTGTACTATAAACACTTTGTCCTGCAATCAATCAAACAAAACAAGAAGAATTGTTACCACATTTACATTATATTAGACTGCAAGAAAAATGAAAATAAGAAATTATTAGGGTTTCAAAAAAGCCTATATGGAGAGAAAATGGATTAAGAGAGAGAGAATATACCAAGTTTTGGTAGTGGGAATGCTTTCGCTGTAAGGTGTTCTCGCCGTCGATTTCCATGGCGGGAAAAATGTACACTGTGTTTCCTCAAAATTTAGGATTTAGTAGAGCAAAGTTCTTTAAATAGCCCTTGCTTCTCAAAGAGTCAACGGTGCGTTCTAAACTGTTCAACGGGTCAGGTATGGGTCGGATGGGGTGGTGCCGGGCTCATCCAAAAAATGGACCGGGCTCATTTTTTAATAGGTTAACTAATTGTATAAGTTGATGTTATTGAAGATATTTGATAAAATTACTAGAGGCCGAGTGGTTGATTATATTAGATAAAATAGTGAGTCGAAAAACTAAAAGTCATTTAAAAAGGTTTTTAGAGCATCTTTTCCATTCAACTGAAATCAACTAATATCAAATAATTTTTTACTCATCAACAAGTCAAAAGTTTAAATCTAAATAATAAATACCAGTCAAAAAATCATTTCTCAAACATCAAATTATTGTAAATTGTTAATATTGCTGTGAAAACTAGAAATTAAATATATTTTTTTTTTAAAAAAAAATACCCCATAATGCAGTAAAATATAAGTTTTGCATTTTAGTGAGAATCATGTTTTGCCCTAATTAGAGCTTGCATAGGCAAAATATACATATGGGCTCTAGTCGGCACGTGCCCTGGCAGAAATAAAAAAAATATAAAAGTTAGATTTCTTCTGTGTTCTCCTCATTGCTCTCGACCTCATTTGCAAAACAGATCTAAAATCTCAATGCCTCATCCACACCACACCCACAGTCCACCCCTCGTCAATGTCCCTGCCAGTGCTGCTCACCACCGCCTTATCTCTATCATTCGTGACTTTATGCATTCTCCTTCTCTCTCAGTTGTGACAATAAATTGTTTGTGTATAGAAAACAAACAAAAGGATTTGATATGACTAAGTGGCTCCATTTTCATTGCTTTGTTACGATTCACATTATATCGCATGTCAAAACTAGTTGTGACTTCAACTTAATCATGGTGTTGTATGTTTGCTAGTTTATTTATATGGGTAATTACGGTGATTTTTTCAAAGTTTGTTTTAATTGAAATAATTATTACTCTGAAATACTGACATCTAAATGACACTATCAGTAGCAAGAGTATAATAGAACAAAAGTAATACTACCTTCGTTCCATTTTACTTGCAGTACTTACCGCTTTTTAAAGTTTCATATTACTTGCAACATTACTATTTTTGGCCAAAATAATCTACTTATTTTATCATTACTTTAATCCTACTCCACTATCACCATCAATCATACATCATCCCATTAATTATTTAATATACTCACAAGTTACAATCACTATCATTCCTACTTTTACCATACTGATTTGACGGCCTTTAAAAAATGTGTCAAAGTCAATGATGCAACTAAGACGGAACATAGAAAGTACAATTCTATTGGTAGTCATGAGACATGACAGTCTTCCAACAATCATGGGTACCTGCCGGGATCGGTATTGAAGTCGGTATCTTAATTGCATTTTCACTTCTTTAAAGCGACTGCGGTGGCTCTTCCTCGGTTTATTATAATTATTCCCCCCAAATTTCTCTGAACCCTAATTAATGGACAATTCTAGTTCTAGGATTTTTGATCAAACTTCTGATCCTAAATCCCAATTCTTGAAGACCGCATCATTCAATTACAACTCAAATCAAACCCTACCTTCATCAGATCGGAGATACGCCTACTCCCGTCAATCTTCGTTTCATCAATTTTCCGATCCCCGAACTCCAACAACGATAATCGCTAACAATAGTTTACAAACGCCGGTATATTCACGGAGTGTTTCCAGTATTGATATTCCGCCTGTTGTATATTCTGGAAATGAGAATGAATATCACTTGTGGAAAGATTCGGCGAAATCAGAGGAGAAATTGTCACTGATTGACTTAGTTTTATCGGTGTTTCGTCAACTGAGGACTGGTAATCGGCCTATGAAGAGGTTGTTTTTACTGATTTCGTTAAATGTGGCGTATTCGACTGCTGAGCTGTTGATCGGTCTTCTTTCTGGTCGTGTTGGTAAGAGTTTCGCGTTTTTGTTTGCTTTTCTGCGTCGAGAATATTGTTTTTGGTGGAATTAGTAACCAAATTGTGTGTTAGGGTGTTAGCTTATGGTTTTATGTATATCGTTGCCAAATATTTATGGTTATATAAGCTGGATCGTGTTGTTTCATCTCTTATAACTTATGAGTATAAGTCTTCCCGAAGTACAAACATTCCAAAATTTTGTTCAATGTTGGCATTAATATGTATATAAATTCAAGGAATTACTTTGATTTTTAAAATTAGCCTTGGTTTTTTTACATTTGTGAATGAGGGTGAAATTTGGATTAGCTCACTAGTTTAAGTCTTCCAGAAAATAAATGATTTGCATACACTGATTTCGGTGACTTGGCAAGTAATCAGGCTATGTTGCTTTTGAAATAAAGGGCATATAAAAGTCCTATCTAGTATTGTAGTAGAAGACATTGTTATTGTTGTAGGAAAGTTAGAAATTGGAAGGTCAAGTTTTGGTAATTTGCATAATGGAGCAATGTTGGCTGTAATATCATATAAATATGAAGTATTAGTTTTGCAGTGGTGATGGATTTTATATTCCTTTGCTTTTTATTTCACTTCAGAGAAATCATCTAATACATGTTACTTCATATGTTGATAAATGATTTCTAAGCATTGGCCATTGAGAAAGGATACTTTGCCATTTGCATAAAGCTTTCTGTTTCTTTACTTGAAAAAATAAATTTATTTTACTGTTATTTCTGTTACTTAAAAAGGAATATCCATGACAACTTCTATAATTTTTCGTTAAGTATATATATGTATATTACCAAAAAACTGATAGTGACTCGACGAAAACTTCCAACAAGCCAAAAGGAAATTAAATAAAAAGACTAAGCCAAAAATAATTGTCATTCACCATGGATGTGTTGACTGTTGAGTGCTACTTCAACTGTGATATCATTAATTGAGTAGGCATCCTGTTGCCAGTTGCCACAAATAATGACTCAATTGTGATGTTTTTATTCCTCAGGTTTGGTATCCGATGCATTTCATTTGACATTTGGATGTGGCCTTTTGACATTTTCCTTATTTGCAATGGCTGCTTCTAGGAGGAAGCCAGATCGAGTCTACACTTATGGGTACGATGAAATTTCTGACTTTCTACACTATGTAGTATTATGATTTTCTAGTTGAGGGCTGTTTAGTTTATTATCTCAAACAAAGAAAGTTCTGCGTTATGTTATGCGGTGTTTCTTTGTTCTGGTTGTATTCATATGTTTTAATTTCTTTTGAGTTAGTTGCTTATTTTTATACGTTGACAGGGGCAGCCTGGAGGGTAATGGTTGGTCTATTCTGAAATCTGATGATAGTTTGCTTAACCAATATTTGAATATAACTTTACTATATTATTACTAAAAGTTCAAAGCATACTAAGAAAAAAATTCTGATGGAAGAAAAGAAAGCTTTCAAAGGCTATATCTTTTCTGAATTCTAATTTCTTTCTAATGAATGGAGAAGAATCTTATGACAAAAACTCCGGAATACGTTACAAATTATTTCAAATGTACATGCTGATAGTATTATATCTATATTCAAAGTGCATAATATTCAAAGTGCATAAAATAAACTAAAATGTGGAGCACAATCTATGGTCATTTGTAAACTTAAATTTTGGTGTATGAGAGACAGAGATATAGTTGGGCTTTTACCACCTCTTTTTTAGGGGTGAAGGGGGTGTTAATGTATCCTTTCAGAAATGGTGATTGTAGGCGTCCTGACTTTTTCCACAAATAATGGCTGTGGACATTTGTGTAAGTGAAATATAAAGTATGCAAAGTCTTGATGCAAATTGGAGTTTTTGAAAATAGTTTGTTGTTTTAAGGTTGCTGCAACGATAAGTTCTCCTTTTTGCCTTTTCCTGTCCCTGTGCATGCATATGAAAAATCTTTGTTTAGTTCAATGTTGTTGCATGGTATCAATATTGCAGTATTGATGTGCCAACTTGTGGTTCAGAATGTCTAAGCTAGGTTTTATGGTAAATTAGTACCTTTTAGGTGCTACTTTCAGGATATTAATGAAGTTTCTGTCTTTATCAGGTATAAAAGGCTTGAAGTTTTGTCTGCCTTCACAAATGCTGTAAGTTACATGTCTCAAAGCTTACCTTTTGCATGATTTGATTTCTTTTCCTTTTTTTTTGTCTACAAATGTAGTTTAGATCTATTTTCTTTGTACCTTTCATTTGTTTTTTCATGTCTATTGATATTGAGACCTGCTCTAACACGGTGTTTAACACAATTTCACTCTGCATTTGTAGACAGCTTTTTCTTCTATTTTTGTCTTTTTCCTTGGCTGTGGAAGCGCTTCATGCATACATACAAGATGAATCTGAGCATAAGTAAGTTTATAATGATATGATGTGGTTTTGCTTATGAATATTTTGACAAGCTGTTTTTGTTTCCAATATTGTTCTTTTTTTTAATAGCTATACTTAATTACTCCGTACTTCTGGTGATGGATTGCGTTTGTCATTTGTAAAATAGCTTGGGTAAGGTTCCATAATGAAGCACATGTCCTATTAGGAATAATAGGCCGGGAGATTTTTATGTAAATAAGGAGAAGAGATGAATTAAGAAACAAGACCAAGAAGCTTACCACAAACAGTTGTCTGTGGCTTGTTTCTTCTTTTTTCTGAGAAGACTGAAACGACTATTCTTGGAATATCAATGGATATAACAATTTTTGATTTTCGTCATTTTGGTCTCTTGATTTAT
This sequence comes from Amaranthus cruentus, assembly GCA_019425755.1. NCBI lineage: Eukaryota > Viridiplantae > Streptophyta > Magnoliopsida > Caryophyllales > Amaranthaceae > Amaranthus > Amaranthus cruentus. The sequence goes on from CM033463.1 coordinate 2,642,508, forward strand.
CAACTTGCAGCTTTTTTTTGAAATTTGTATGCTTAGAAAGAACGTTGTTTGCGTATTTTATTTCTTCGTCTATTTGTTTCATTCTTTGTGTACAATTTTATTCTAAAGAAAACTAGATGGCCCGTAAATGATTGATTTGATTGAGAAAAGTATGATGAATTCTTGCTGATAATTCTTGCACTCACTCAAGGATTAGATTTTTAGCAAAGAATTTAAGTGGATGCTCCCCTCCCCTTTACCTCAAAATTGTAAAAGACGGATTGCTATTTGGGGTTACCTTGACGCATTTAATGATTTTCGTAAATATGCACAAGCCAAAGGCTTATATTTGTTTACAAATGAGCTAAAATGAACTCAGTCTTGTTTCAGCTCATTGCCTGTGAATCCTTCACTCTAGTCTTCCAGATGAATTTTATATCTTTTGGTCCCGCTTTTGCTTACATGTTATTGCTAATGTGTCTCTTAAAGGACGATAAGTGAGATTTTTCATTTTAAAGTTAATATACTTTTTTCTGTATCAAATGCATAGTGATTATCATTTTAATATACTTGCAGGCATTATCTCATTGTTTCTGCAGTGACAAATTTGCTGGTGAATCTTGTTGGTGTTTGGTTCTTTAGAAACTATGCTCGAAGAAATTTGGGTAAATTAACTATTCTTTTGTAGTTGTCTTATCATTCTTGTCCTTTTCATGTTCTGATTCTAGCACTCAATATGCGGATATCATTAATCCTTAGTTCCATTTAGGCAATACTGTTCCAAAATTAACTGCCAGGATCAAGGTTTTCTGGCATAATGTTGGGAACAGCACATCAGTTAGGTATTGCTTTGCAATATCTAGCGAAACATCTACATGCTTTTCTTTCACTTGCAGTGCTTCTCATTGCAACTTTTTTCCATGTGAAAACTTTGATTACTTTGACCAATTAAAAACTAGCCTCTATGAACACTATCGTATATATTATTATGAAGCAGTGTTAGACTGCTAGCTAACAAGTATTAAATGAGTATGGACCCTTTATATAAACTTTGGTTGTGTGATACCTTTTTTTATCTTCCTGTGATGGACTTTCTATACGAGGGAGAATTAGCTTGTGTTTTGTAAGGGTGCATTTTTCTGATGGTTTGAGGAGGTGTGGTTTGACCGAAAGTTGTGAATATGTTTACTAGTAAAAGCTTCGAAGCTCTTATGCATTATTTGATAGATTTTTGTGATGTGAAAACCTGTAATTGTTAAAAGTTTGATTTTATTCTGGTGCTATGTTTATGACTCCTAAAAACCAGACTAAACATTTTCTTGTCTTTTCCTAGTAATTCTCTTGATAAAATTGTCCCCTATTTTACATATGGCCTTCTTTTCTTGGTTATAAAATGATCTTTCAGCACTCCTTTGCTTCTCTCTTTTCTATGATGAAGTCTTCAACATTACAAAAACAATTTGTATTCTTTTCTTCTTTTTTAACTTGTTTGTGTGTTTAATATATGCTATGTACATTAATTAATTAGAGTGGCTTCATCAATGTTGCAAAACTGACATCTGTGGCACAGCTTTGAATTGTGTCTTTGCATTAGATATATTTATGTTCTTTGAAATGTAATCAAAATAACTTAACTTTAAAAGGAAATCATGGTTCAATGTAACAACCTCTTCGCTATTATAACTTATAAGGGTAAGGTTGCATATGTTCGATTCCTACAAACCTTGTTTAGGCGGGAGTCTATTAGACAATATGTTTTTTCAATATTGATGTTTCTTTTCATCCTCTTTTTATTCATTCAAGTTTTTGAAAAAAGGCTATGCCTATTTTGTAGACAATATGTTTTTTTCTTAATTGAATAAATTTTGACGTAAATTTTCTATTGTAGCTTACAGAAATGCTGAAGATATGAATTATCACTCAGTGTGCCTTCATGTGATTGCTGATTCAATTCGCAGGTTCGAAAACTCTTAAACCTATCTCCTTTTTTCTTATCTGTACCAAACTTCCCCTTCATCTTAAAATCCATGTCACCTATGTTTTGGATGTTTTGCAATGAAGCTAATGGGTGGTTTAAAATTATATTTCAGTGCAGGCTTAATTTTGGCTTCTTGGCTTTTGGCTCTCGGGTAAAGCTTTTTCTCCTCAAATGGTGGCTTCGGAAAACTGTGTCTGTTACTTGTCTCTCTGCTCTAAATGTTCTATGTGCTATTTCAGGATTCAGAATGCCGAAGTTTTGTGTATGGGACTAGTTTCAGTTGCAGTCTTTATGCTTGTGATGCCAATATTTAAGGCTACAGGTGGTATTTTGCTGCAAATGGCTCCACCGAGTATCCCATCTTCGGCAATGAGCAAATGTTCTAGACAGGTAATTGAATGCGTTCCTGTTGCTAATTGGTACTTTTGCTAGACACTCGACACTTGGGTGACACTGATGGTATTTGTTTCTTGATTCACCGTAACTATATGAATGTAATAGATTGCTGCTCTTGAAGAGGTCACAGAAGTCAACGAAACACGTTTATGGGAACTGGTACCAGGTTATCTCGTTGGTTCACTCTCCTTAAAGGTAAAGTTCTTTGAAATTTCTATACCAGCTTGCATCTAAAGTTTTTTTTTTTCCTTCTATTTATTGTGATTCTGTTCGTTCTTGATAAATGATATCGAATCTGTTCATTCGAGCAGCTAAAAGCAGGAGTTAATGAAAAATCGATTCTGCAATTTGTACATGGCTTGTACCATGATCTCGGTGTCCAGGAGTTCACATTACAGACTGATCATGTCTGATGTACTTTTTTTCGATGTAGTTAACCTTGAGAATCGTTTCTTAATTCATTTTTTTAGGATTTTCCCTCTTTTATGAAATACAACAATACATTCTTTAAAGGCTAAGCATTTAATATTACTGATTAAAAGGGAAAGAAATCCCCTTCTTTTGTATGTCAGCGTGTATTATTGTGGTTTCTTTACAGCCAGTAGCTGTAGATTGCAATTTGACGTATTGAGATTCTGTTTGTGAAATACTATCAATTAATTAATTGATAGTCTTTCTTAAACAAATTTAAAGATAGTTTTTGACAAAAAAATTAGGAAAAATTATAAGAAACTACCTAATTTATAGGTTTATTTGCAAAAAACTACTGAATGTATATTTCTCTGCAAATGACTACCACTTAACGGAAAACGTTAGTTGACCGTTAAGTTTGAGGGTTTGATCAATTGGAGAGGTTAAGTTGTATATGTGGTAGTATCTTATTAGTCCTCGTATTTTTAAATAATTTAAAATTAATACACATAAATTAACAAAATAAAAATAAAAGATATTTGACGTCATTTTTATTTATCATAACGATTTTTTAAAAAATAATATATAGTAGTTATATTTTCAATGTGATAGGTTCCACAGTTGATTCATAATCTTCGATTTCTCGAGCCATCACAAACAAGCACACTAATTAATCATAAAAAATGAGAAGTACAAACTCCTTGAAAATATTTACATACATGGGCGAGAAGGTGAGTAGGAACATGAGAATCCGAAAGTCACCTTCCATCCAGGGTAGTTATAATACTGAGCACTCCTCCGCTAGACGAATCCTCATGGGTGAACGAAGGAGAAGGCGCTGGCCACACAAAGGCAGGTTTCTCGAACGGGACTTGTGGTAAACTTGCTTCCCCTATTAGAACCTGCATAACATAACCCATTGATGGCCTCAAGTTTGGGTTTGGATTACAACAAGCCAAACCCAATAAAAGCATGCATTTTGCCTGCCTTTCGTCACAATATCCCTTCAATTTAGGGTCAATGGCATTACTAACCGTCCCCATCGAGTAATGTTGCCACACCCAATCGATGATGTTTTGGATACTCTCATCGTCCTCATTTTGACTTCCGGGTTTTCTCCCTGAGGCCACCACTAGTGCAAGAACACCAAAGGCGAAAACATCTGTTTCTGTGGTAGCTTTTCCCGTTAGGAATAGCTCAGGAGCCATGTACCCTGGTGTCCCCGCGATTTCTTTTGTGGAATAATGAGTCTTCTCACGCTTGAACATCCGAGCTAGTCCAAAGTCACCGAGTCTAGCATTGAACTCGGAATCCAACAATATGTTGCTCGCTTTGATGTCCCTGTGTAGTACTCTTTTTAAGCACTCATTATGAAGATAATCCAAAGCTTGAGCAACACCACAGATAATATTGTATCGCTTCTTCCAACTTAGTGTTGTATCTTGTGTCGGTTTCACCTCATGTAACTTCCCATCCTCGCCATAGAGGAGCGTGTCTAAGCTTCGATTGTGCATATACTCATACACTAAAAGGAGTTCTCGGTCCTCATAACACCACCCAATCAACTCCACAAGATTCTTATGATGAAGACTTCCAATGGTGGTGACTTCAGCAACCAAATTCTGCAGACCTTTTGGGGTGTTTTTGATTCTCTTAACTGCCACTAACCGTCCTTCCACCGACCCTTTGTATACTATCCCAAACGCTCCGCGCCCAAGTTCACGAGTCTCACTGAAATTCCCGGTTGCACCCTTTAGATCTTTGAGCTTGAACTTCTTAGGACCAACTCCAGAAATGATTGGTAAATCATGACCATCAGGCTTAGGTTTTCTTTTGTAGCAGAAGAACAACCACCCACCAAGTACTCCACATAACACGAACACAATGCTCACTGAAATTATGATCCAAACCCATTTTGGAATCTTCGAATCTTCCTTTATGTGATCGCTGATAAAGTACCATTCTAGAACGCAATTACGTTCAACCGATACTGCTCCGGTTGAAGCAGAAAACCCGACATATACCTTTTCCACAAGATACTTGCTAAGATCGAAATCAGAAATCGATAAAACTGGAGGTTCTGCTAACACAAAGTGCCCTTTAAAAACAGATATATTCATCGTTTTTTTCACACCGTCATATAAGATCATCGCGGTGAGATTTCTCTCGCTTGCAATAGTAATACCCGTACTGTTCAACGAGGTTTTATATCTAGAATTTATGCTTTCGATGTTCAAACCGACATGGTTATTATCAAGATCATCCGGGAAGCTCTTTTTGGTGTCAAACTCTACTGCAACAATGCTTCTATGAGAGGATCCATTGGTACTAGCATTCACTATCCCTAGCCATTGACCCATGCTATTACTAGGGACCTCCATTTTTTCCGTCAAGATGAAAGCTAGCCCGTCACCAGGGGCACTAACCCGATTTTTCACAGGCGAGACATTGAATACAAACGTAGAGTTAAAAGACGCCACTTGTTTTTTCTTCCACAGCCTTACAGGATTTTTGTACAGGATTCTTCCTGAGAGATCGGTGAGTAGTCTGTCATCGTTCAGATCATACGTTACTTGTAGAGCCTGCTTCACTATGGCCGAGTCTCCTTTGTTTTTGAAATCTTTTTCATGTTGTTGGGAAAAGTTTGGGTATGTGAGATTCAAACACGATGCACGATTTAATGCACCAAACGACAACAACAATGTAAAAGCGAGGAAACGACAAGTTTGTGCCATTTCCATGTTCATTAGGATTGTATTTTTGAGTAAATACAATCACACAACTATGGTATATGGCACAACAAGAAAGTCGGGCTAGCAGCAAATACTAAATAGAAGAATTTTCCATGATCAACAGTTAGACTTTATTTGTTTGAATAGTAAGTTGCCTAAGTGGTAGGCATTATAGATATAGTATTACACTAAGCGATAATATTTTATTATCCTAATGCCATTGACCGGCTTCCACGGGTCCCACCTAAGGTTCGGAGGGTTGGATGTGGGCAGCTCGCCTGTGTTTGTGATTACAAAAAGGTTTTTTCCGATTGAACTTTGGTAGAAATTTTGAAATGAATAAGATTATAAAACAAAAAAAATCATCAATCAAGAGCCAAAACAAACTATTCCAAAAACTAAGCGTCTACTAGGTTTGGACAAAGGTTTGGAGCTGTTCGCAGTTCCTAAGTGCGAACAGAAGAGAAGATTTCAAAAAAAAGCCTGGGCTGTTCGCAGTTAGTAACTGCGAACAGGTCAAAATCAGTCAACAGGCTGTTCCCACTTAGTAAGTGGGAACAGCCTGTTGACTCATTTTGACCTGTTCGCAGTTACTAACTGCGAACAGCTCATAAAGTCAGCCCACCTGTTCGCACTTAGTAACTGCGAACAGCTCCATACCTATGCTTTGGAAATTTGACGCTTATTTTTGGATATAGTTTGATTTGGGTCTTATTTTTTTATTTTTTTATATTAAAACTCTTATTTGTTTCAAATTTTCAACTTTGGTATGACAAACATTTTTTGTAACTTCGCGTAAATAAGAAGTGCACATGATTTGATATGTCATTTTATTTCGGGCTTATCTGAAATAAGGGACACATGACATCAACCCTGAACAAGTATTTAAATGCTTTAAACTTCATGCTTTAATCACTACTGAGTACTGAGTCTCCTGCTATTGTTTATATGATATTTCTGATCTGGAAATATTTTTTCAGAAAATTGTTTGAAGTTTTCTACATTGTGAACTGCTTTAGGCTATTTCACCATTATCTGCAGAATATTCAAATCATTAATAATCTTTTTAAATAATTCATCTTAATACATTTGTGTTACTCAAATTGACTATCCTGAACTAGATTTATGATTTTTTAATTTTGGATTATAATAGACTGTATTAAAAGACTTATCAAATCATGTGCACTTTTATTTATACGACGATGTGTATGAAATATGATGTTTGTTACTACGGTAATCAAAAATAATATTTTATCATCACTAATGACAACAAGGTTGTGTTGTGTACATAGTAAAAAACAAGGACACATCACTGAATTGTGATTGTATCGTAAAGATTTTGAGATTACTGCAACCGAAATATTGGCCATAAAATCTGTTTCACCACCGTTACTGTGACCGGTGTATCATGTACACTTAATCCCTAAGCTTGCTATGGTGGGACCCCTAAATTGCATTTGGGTATTAAAATGTTTTTGTTTTACTAAAACATCAACATCAGTTGATCAATTTGATCTTTACCAATAACTAATTCAATTCCTTGACAAGAATTTTTGATTGGATTTTTCAGTTTAATGTACAAAACAACAATGAAATGTCCAAACTGATAAAAAATACAACTTAATAACATGATTTTTGATCAAATTCAACCAAAAAGGGGAAACTAGAGAAGTAGTCAACAAACTCAAAATAAAGAATTATTCTCAAACTTCACCGATGAAATTACAAGCATAATTTCCTCAATTACACATATGACCACAACATTACCCACATAATTATCATCATCATATCATGATCATATTAATATATCCCGCTCATAGAAGTTATAACCAGTGTTTAAGGAGGGGTAACATTATCTTTTCATGCCAATATTATATAATTATCTAGCTAATCCTTTGCCTTTTGATGAGTTTGCATCACTCGATAGGTGTAATATTTTACTTTAGAATTATGTTTAACTTCATAATATATTTATAAGTATTAGGTAGATCTACACATATTCTTTAATAACATGTTCAACTTAATCAAATAAAGAAAACCAAATGTGTTCTGTACAATTGTATTAGTAATTAAACAAAGAGTTTCAAGATCAAAAGGTTTTGTATTCATGTTTGATAGTGTATAATGTATTCTGGTCGTTGAAGCCCCATGACATGTCATATACTTTGTCGAAAGATTAAGTTCATGGTTGAAATTTTAATATATGTTATTATCAATTTTATCGGTATATTACTGTAAACTCTTTAGTCTTTAGATAAGATTTTTTAAACTCTTATTCTTTCAATGGGTCAGCCTATTTTATCCAGGCCGATTTTATAAATTGTATCGTAGGCATATTGATATGTGACTAAAGATTAGCCTAAAATCAATTCGATAGTTTGAACTACCCAGCGTCCACCTGATCTATGCCCTATAGAACTAAAGTGTCTCATCTTAGCATTTCACCAACCAAAAATAATGCATTGAATGTTATTTTGGCATTGGATGTTAGCTTATTTGACAGGCTAGTAATATTGTATTTTTGTTAATTGTAATTAATCCAGTTATTTAAGTTATTTTTTATGAAAATGTTCATTATTACTAGTTGATTGTTGACTGTTTTATCTAAAAAAGTTAAACAAAATGTCAAAAGTTAATGAAAAGCTAATCATAATAGTTTTTCGGTTTTGGCTCAATAGTGAGCTTTTCCACTGGCACAAAAGTCATTCATCAATAATTTTTTTTGACCAACCAAAAAAACATTTGCCAAATATACCCTTATCTAACAAAAATTCAACTCCTTTATTTTTGCCTATTTAATTTATCCATAGCCCTCTTATAAATTAGCTTAAAGTCAAGAAAAAACCGGCCAATTAGCAATCAATCTTCTAAAAAAATGAATATATAGCTATGTCAAAATTAAAGTGTTCATGTATGTTCCCATGAAGCTTCCTAATTTACTATTAAATTCAAAAATATTATGATTTATGTTGAATATTCCCAATTATTTTATCTTATTTCATGACCTTATTTCATGATTTATAGTCAACATATGAACTTTTCTATTACTTCATTTTTTACATATGCTTATATTCAAACACTTCATAACACAAAAAAAAAAAAAATTAATTTCATTGACTAATTCTCTTAATAAATCAAACCCTTCATCTATAAAACTATACATTCAAAATCAAACAATACCCATTTCCATTTTCTTATAAAACTATGGAAAAACCACACAAAATGAGCCTTTTATTAGTTTTCCTAGTAATTTTTTCCACTTTTCATCAAACAAAATGCTTGAAATTTGAATATACAACCTTCAATCAATCCATAAATGGAGATTTCTTAATGTCTGATAATTCTTATCTAGTTCAAAATGCCATACAAGTAACCGCAGATAATGGGAACACCACGAACATTTCTGGTAGGTCCTTACACAAACAAAAATTCTATTTAAGGAAAGGATCAAAAATTGCATCATTCAATACAACATTTGTGCTCAACATTGAGGCAGCCATAGGTGGTGGGGATGGCGGTGGCGGTGACGGGTTAGCATTTATTTTAGCCAAGGATCATGATCTGCCCATAAACAGTTCTGGGCAGTGGCTAGGAATAGTCAATTCTAAGACAAATGGTTCTGCTGATGGGAACATTGTGGCTGTCGAATTCGACACGAAAAAAAGTTTTCCTGAAGATTTGGATGATAACCATGTTGGATTGAATGTAAATAGTGTGTATTCTGTTGAACAAGTTTCGATTTCGAACAAAAGTGATATAAGGATTGATAATGGTACTGATTTTAGTGTCATGATCATGTATAATGGTACAGATAAGGTTATGAATGTGTCTGTTAAGAAGGGGAATGGCACAGATTTTGTGCAGATTCTGACTGTTAAAATTGATCTTTCTGTGTATCTTCCTAGTGAAGTTTATGTAGGATTTTCGGGTTCTACTGGATCGGGTTGGGAGAAAAATTGTGTGAAATCGTGGATGTTCAATGGGGAAGATGTAGGAAAAGAAAGTCGAGGATTGATGTTGTGGGTGTGGATTGTGATTGGTTGTTCGATTTTGGTTGTATTGGGCGTGTTAGTCGGGTTGTTATGGTTCGTAAAACGAAGGAAAACGAAACAAGTTAAGGATGAAGAGGATTTGTATATGCAGAGTATTGAAACAGGGTTAGGTCCTAAGAGGTTTAGGTTAAGGGATGTTAAGAGTGCGAGTGGTGATTTTAGCCCGAGTAATGAGCTTGGTAGAGGGGGATTCGGAGTTGTTTATAAGGGAACGTTGGGTGGGAATGAAGTTGCGATTAAAAGAATTAAGAATTCTCGTCATGGGAAGCAAAATTTGATTGCGGAAGTTACTACAATTGGTAATCTTCGACATAAGAATTTGGTGGAGTTAGTAGGCTGGTGTTATGAGAAGAACGAGCTTTTGTTGGTTTACGAGTATATGCTTAATGGAAGTCTCGATAAGTTTATTTGTTCCGATGATGAAAATGTGATTCTAAGTTGGGAAACAAGACATAGGATTATATGTGGAGTTGCTCAATCGCTTGATTATTTGCATCATGAGTGCTCGAAAAGGGTACTACATCGAGACATAAAAACGAGCAACATAATGTTGGATTCAGAGTTTAATGCTCGGTTGGGTGATTTTGGGTTGGCTAGAATGTTTACAAAAAGTGATCAAACACACCATTCAACTAAAGAGCTTATGGGTACACCTGGTTACATGGCACCCGAGATTTTACTCATGGGCAACTCGACTGCTGAGACTGATGTATTTGCTTTTGGAGTTTTGGTACTAGTCGTAGCCTCAGGGAGGATGCCAGGAGCCCAACACGAGGACAATGGTAATGGGCTTACAAGTAACAATCTTGTCGATTGGATTTGGGAACTTTATAGGTCGAAGAAAGTTGTGAGTGCAGTTGATCCGAAACTAAAGGGGAATTTTAATGAACAACAAACCGAGTGCATGTTTGTACTTGGTTTAGCTTGTTGTGATCCAAACCCGCACATGAGACCTTCCATGAGAACCGCGCTTCAAGTTCTAATGGGGGAAGCACTTCCACCATTAGTACCCTTGGAGAAGCCAGTGTTCATGTGGCCTGCAACACCAAGGGTATCATCCCTTAATTTGGAGGGTGAGTCCTTAGGGGTAGAGAACAATAGGCTAACTTCCATAGAGCTTAGCCCAAGGTAGTTTATATTTTCATAATAAGCGTTAGAATTACATGTTGTATGCCTTGATTTTAAATCTTTTTAAATAAAATCATGCATGTATAGGTGTATAGGTGTATAGGTGTATTATACGTTTAGAAGATTAATTTTCGTTTGTAATTATAGATTAACATAAAATGGTATATCGAATAGTGCAATGTTGTTATTAAAGTCTTGCTCACTGATCTTATTTATTAGACTTAAATTCTACAATATACTTCCTTAGTTCCATAATACTTGCTACCGAGTGTGACATGTTGTGTGGAAAAATATCACAATCAGTAACAAGTATTATCAAACGGAGGAAGTATATGATATTTTCAGTATTACTAAATTTATAAAAAATGATTGCACGGACTATTAAGGTGGTAAGATATTTCATTAAAATTAATAATATAACAAGTCATTAATGATATAAATTTATTTATGAAAGGGGAGATAAATTACCTCACTCAAGGATCAATAAATTAAGGTTTAAGTGTGTGTTTGTGTTGTGTCAAATATAGGAACCAAATATGCAAATGTAATAATGAATGGCAAAATAAGTAAATAATCAAGACAAAGATTTAAGGTGATTCACCAATCTTGGGCTACATCCGCCTTCTAGCCTAAGATTTATATTAATGTGTTTAAAGGATAAAATATAAACTTTGAAGGAATTACAATGGAGTATACTTGAACAAGTAAGGTTGCTCTATTATGTGAGACTTTTTTTTGGTGCCTTAATAACCTAGTATACTAGCATATTTATAGGAGAAATAATGAATTAAGAGTAATACTCTAAGTGGGCAGCAATAGTGGAATGACAGCAATGCACACATACACAAACAGAAGCATGCAACATAGTTGCTCGACCACTAACTCGACTGAGTTCAGGTCGAGTGGGCAGCATGTCACCCATTTTCAGCTTTGTCTTTCCGTTTCGGTGTATGCCACGGTCTCCTATGTTCTCACACTTGATCCTAGGACTGAAACATACCTTTCTAAGCCTTCATATCTACCATAGTACCATGTAATCTTGATTTCCATACTAGCCAAATCACAAACATGTGATACTTTGTCCTCTTCTAACCTATACTAATACACATGATTAATTTACTTAATCATGTTCTTGTTTACTTGGTAATACAAGTCACCCATAATCCTAACAATTTAAAATTATAAAAGCATATATCTATCTATCTATCTATACCTATAACTAAAACAAAAAACGCTGACATCATCGTACCCTTAAACTTATGAGGTGTCACTTTGTGGATTAAAATTTTCCCTCTAATATGAGATGATGATATCATCCTTAAATATAATGGAATTGGGTTTTCCATTGGTATTGATTAATCCTAATAAATATTATCATAATTAATAATTGAAATTGGTGAGTTTTCTCAACAATGTCTAAATGCATTGGAATTGGTTTATTTAGTCAAAATATGTAAATGCACTATTAGAATTGTTAATGCAATCAACTTTTCAATAACCTACTTAATGTATCTAGAGGTAAGAGGAAAGATAAATTGGTGAATAAAGATTGAATGTCAGACAAACATGAAAACAAACATTTGCATTTGTAAAGCAAACAACTTTAGTTTTATATTTGTATTATTTATTTATTTAAATAGACACAATTTCTTTAACTGTTTTTCTATTCATAAATTCTTTAAGTGTCAATTACAACCTTATAATGATCAATAAAACAATTAAGCTAATTACATTGATCCGTCTCAACATTCAAATAGTCTCATACAAGAGAAGCTAATTTTAATTTGATATTTGTATAATCATTTAAATTATTTTTTGTATATCAATGTTATCGTTATTTAAAATATTTTATTCAATTTAGAATATTGTAATATACGCTCAAAAAAATTTATTAATATTAGAATTTATTTTTAACATAGTTTGTTATTCTTACTTAGTAAGTATTAAAATAATATCAATAACATCATACATAACTTATAAAATAGTATTTTTAAAATTAAACATTAATTAAATATTAGCTATTATATGTAATTATTAATTTATTGAAAATCAATAGCCAATAATTTACAATTCCTTTTCAGTTTTTTTTAAATAATAAAAAATAATAAAATGAAAAAAACCGTAAATCGCACGGGGATAATCTAGTTATAAATATAATAAAAAAAAGCAGCAAAATCTCTTTCAAATCCCTCAAATATATATACAAATCTACATGTAATAATTCACATTCATTGCAAGGCTAAAAGTCTATCAATGAGTTTAATTTAAAAAATAAAATCAATTAAGTTAAAGTAAGTTTAATTTACTCTTCTAGAAGTGATAAGTGATAGCCCTTGAAATAATAATATTTCCTTGGATAGGAAAAGTCAATAGCAGCCAAACAATCCTTTGTGAAATAACCATCAACTAGAGAGGGAGAGCTGTATAATTTATACTAGGTATTATATTTAATTCACAAGGAGTATTTGTCAATTGACCGTTGGTTGTTGATTTTTTAGTTAGCTTGTTTCACCAGTTAAAAATGTTGGTTGTTTTTTTTTTGGATTTTAAGTTAACTGAAAAGCCAATTGTTTATGGAGATGTTTAGTAAATTAGGTATTAGCTGTTAATTGTTTATTAGAGAAAAAGTAGGTCAACAAACTAAAAACTAACAAGATTAACTTTTAATTTTTCGCTTAAAAGCCAAATTGTTCAGTTGGACCAAACATTTTTTAATTGTTTAACCAACTAACATGCCAATATAAAAGCCAATAACCAAACACTCCATATATATATAACGCGTCTCACCGTAATACAGAATTCATCTTTGTTTTACGCCTCCATTTGTGACTATTAAACTCATTTTTGTTGAGGCAAAGTCTGACTATAACTAAAAGCACTTCTATGCAATAATCAACATGGAGATTTCTAGGTAGCTAAGTGCTCGAGATATCGTGTAATAGAGGATTCATATTCTTAAAAAAGTCTATTCACGTAGTCATGTCAACTCCTAAAGGGAAGGTTCGTGCCATGGCATATCGTGTAATAGAGGATTCATATTCTTAAAAAAGTCTCGTGGCATATCGTGTAATAGAGGATTCATATTCTTAAAAAACTCTATTCACGTAGTCATATCAACTCCTAAAAGGGAGGTTCGTGTCATGGCATATCGTGTCAGCTTGCATTTTTAAAATGAATAATAATAATATTAATTCATTCAAAAATAATATACTTCCTCCGTTCCATTTTACTTGCAACACTTACCGTTTTTGGAAGTTTCACCATCAATCATACATTATCCCTACTTTTACCATATTGATTTGACAGCCTTTAAAAAATGTGTCAAACCCCTATGGTGCAACTAAAATGAAACAGAGATAGTATTAGAGATCATTATTGTTAACTCAGAATAAATAACGTTGAAACTATATTAATTTTGTTTACAAAGAATGTTAAAAAGTTAAAATTTGAATTTCGGGCATTAATATGAAAACTCAAAAGTAATACTAAGAACTTATTATGAAAAATAAATCATTTCAAATTATAAAAAATTTCAACGCCATGTTTGTGGCCCATAGTTTTGGACCTTGTGTTGTGTCGCGCCTGAATCAAGCTCATATCGCTTGTTTGTCTGCGTCCACTCATCTCTACTAACCATACGGTAAACAGACCCTCTCTTGAGAGACCGTCTATAGTATAGACGTCTTTTCAGAGCCTAGTTTATATCTCCTTTTTAACTTACAAAACCACCAATCAGTTTTTTAAAAAAAATTTATAAATTGGGTTAGCCCAAAACTTGAGATGTCTATTGTATAGACGGTCTCAAGTAAGAATTTGTGTACGGCAAAAGGTAGGATTGATATATATTGTTACAAAATCTAGACCTCTTTTCACAAATTCATACTTGAGACCGTCTATTGTAAAGACAACTCTCAAAAGTCCAGCCTAATTCTAAACATATATTGTTACAACTCTAAATATATATTTGGATTAGACTTTTGAGAGTCGTCTTTACAAAAAAAGGTCTCTCAAGAGAGCACCTGCCTCTTTTAAAAGCGCTATGATTAAATAATCAGTCACACGTGATATGAACCGTATAGATGTCATTATGCCGATGGTTATTTTGACATCTTTACGTTAAATAATCATTCACCCATAAACAATGGACACAACACACAAATACTACCAACGGAATAGACCTCCCTTCGTTAAAAAGAAGATGAACTCATAATGTAGACTTTCTACAAATATTACCCATTTGTCTTTACAAAATTGCAATATTTACGATTGACACAAATATTAAGAAATTGGTAAAATTAAAAAATTATGTAGTTATGCTTAAAAATGAGAAAAAAAAAAGTATGAATAAAAATTAAATAAAATCGTAAAAAGGTAAAAAGACGATTAAAAAAATGTAATAATCTCTTAAAAACAAAGTGAATATTTTTCTAATAAATTAATAAACCTTAAATATATTATAATCCCTTTAGACAAAAAATTGTTTTCTACATAATAATTTGTCAAGGAGATTAACTAAAAAAAAAAATTGTCAAGGAGATGATGAAACAACATTACTTGTAACTTTCGCACTTTAACTTGATAGGTTGGTAATTGTTTTATAATTATAAGGATACGTAGTCTAAATTTTCGATGATACTATGATAGTATGTAATGTTTAGTCGGCTTTTAAGTTTTAAATAAAATATACTGTTTTCGAAATGAGTTGTTTTCATTAATTTGTATTATTGTATTTTTATTTTTCTTATCAGTATTCTTATTCAATACTGCCATTTGAAAAATTATATTAAATAGTATTAAAATATTATGAAAAAATGTTTTTAAATGAGAGCTTCTTCACTAAAGACTAGGTCGAAATTCCACCACAACCATCTTTGCTAATAATTTTTTTAACTCGAGGTAAGTTAAAGAGTTCTTGTATGCAATGAATAAATATAATTAATCCTTTCTATATGTGGTGAGAAATGATAATCAAACCTCTATAACAGAGCGAAAAAAATGCCTCAAGGCCCTCAAACACTAAGTTAACGCATAATTCTTTCCTAATTAATCATGACGTCCCACCTCCTCTGCTTTTTGATAGTTGTTATAGTTATGTTTTTTATGCTATTCAATGCACGATTTTAATCTTTAATATTTTTAATTTCATACGATTAAAAAATTCTAAAAAGTTTATTGAAAATATGCATTTAGACGAAACAAACAAGAACCCACTTAACTATGTTTTACATTATATATGGAGAAATATATACAAAATTAAATTAGTTGATGGACAGTAATTGCTACAGAAACTGTAGCAACTATTAAAATCTAGAGGAAGATAGAATCAAAAACATTAAATTTGACCCGATTAAATGAAGTTGAATATATGACTCAATCAACATGAAAATAACATCGTAAAATTCAAATTTGAGTTGAATTCTTGTCCGAACACCTGAATGTATCTCGCTTAATTACTAAAGCTGCTTCCTCTGTTCCATCTATCTATAACTATTATTAGTACTAAAACAAAACACGGATGATATCATTACTTTTTAAGATTGCTTACGTCTCACAGCTTCAAAAATGTTTTCCCTTCAAAACTCAATGATGAAGTCATTTTTATTATGACTAATACACTACAACAAATTTATCCTTTTGCGACATTAGATTTAGTGGCATTAAAAAATGCCACTGATTCATATTTTTAGTGTAATAATTATTGGTTTTTAATTTTAAGTTCCACCATAAAGTGATTTAGCGACACTTAATTTGGTCTTTAATGGCATATGTAATTGTCACTATAGTCTATAGTGACATTTGTGAGAAATGTCACTAGATCCTATGTCGCTAAAAACTTTAGTGTGACTTTTTGATATGCTGCTAAAGAGTCTAATAAATGTCACTAAATCCTCTATATACACTACAACAAATTTGAAATAGCGACATTTAAATTAAATGTCACTAAATATATCCTACTAAAAGAAAATTATGTTGTAGTGATATTTATCACAGATTCTTACTTGAGACCGTCTATACAATAGACGTCTCAAGTTTTGAGGTTGGCCCAATTTATAAATTAAAAAAAAAAAACTGATTGGTGGTTTTGTAAGTTAAAAGGGAGACATGGACTGAGCTCTTGAGAGACGTCTATACTATAGACGGTCTCGCTTGAGAGGGCCTAAATATTTATATATTTGACTTTATTACTTTGTAATTATGACTATAATATTATCCATATTATTTAATTTTCTACTTTTAAGATTATATACTTATATTATTTAATGTATTTAAAACCATGTATTTTATTTCTTTTTTTCAATTATTTATAAAAATCTTTTCAATTTTATTTATTAAATTATTATAAAATCTTAGTTTATAGAAGTATAAATATATGCCAAAAATTTTAATAAAGTCACGCATCGCACGAACACTGTTGAAATTATATCATTTGACTCAATTATGTAAGAGCTCTTGAAATTATTAAACACAAATTGTTGTGAGAGACGGTATGAGACATTAGAAATATGAGCTAAATAACCTAATTTACACAAATTTAAGAAAAAATAAGAATAGATGCTTCTTATTTTGAGATTATCTCTTTGTCTCTCATTAAGAGTATGCTTTTTTAATGGGAGATGATACAGAAGTTTAGAACTATAGTTTATAGATGCTCTAGAATTCCAAAGGGTTCAAAAATTTAAGCTTCGCGCCATTTTATCGAAAATCCTTGAAGAACATTGCATCAATCCAATCCAGTACAGTATATCGATTCCCAATTTGCAGCAATGAAACCCAGAAATTCAACTTCGTTAAGGGGACCTGGACAACGCTCTATTCCTTCCACTTTCCTTTCTCGACGTTCTCATCCGTGGTAATTCAACAATCTTTCAATCAATATCGTTCATTTTAATTGCTAACTTTTGCTGTTTGTTAAAAACCCTAATTTAATTTTGCAGTTTCAGAAACAATTCGAATGGTTCACAATTACCATCAGAGGGAAATAACCGCAGTTCTAATCTCTCGCTTGGTGCCTTTCTCAATAGCAAGTTGCATAAAACTTCTGTTCTTCCTATTGATAAGGTACTTTTGATCCATGTTTTATCGATTTCATCTTGTTTTTTTTTTTTTTTTTGTGATTTTTCTATTTTGGCCGGCAGAAATTAGTTAATTTGTAGAGATTTTACAGTTTGAAGGTAATTTTCTGTGAAATCCCATGTTAGATTGATTATATCACAGAGATTACGGCTCATTAAATCATACACACTTCTTGAAATTGCTGATGGTATCAATCGAAAACAACCTCCCCCTGAGTTCCATATATTCGACCCTTCCAAACCCCCTTGAAGCCGCATTGGGTAATTGACATGTTGTTTATGAAAAAGATTTAGGGTTGTAGTGTTATTACACAATTAGGCCACTTAATGCCGATGGGTAATGTTTCTTTTTACTAATTTCTACCCTTAAATTGAACTTCTTTCTACATAAGGTTACTATTAGTAGTGAAGATACCAGGGCCGTGGATTCAATTATGCATATAATTTGTGATGTAGCATAATTAGATTCTATCTATGTGATTAGTCTGAACTCTAAAAGTTTGGAGCTAATATCATTTCTCCGTCAGGCTTCATCATTTCCTTAATTAATTGTTCTTGTAAATTGTAATAATGTAATTCTGGGTAAGATAAAGCTATATTACGTGTTGCTTAACATGTAGTGTTTAAATAGGTAATTAGGAAATTATGGTATGTTGGTATTGGAAGAACTACAACCTTCTTAGTACATGCTACCATTTTCCTTCTTGTAAGATGATGATTTCTGCTTGGATTCGACATCATTCATCTGAAGGCAAAACCTTAAGTCAATAATCAAACTCTGAATCTATTTTACTTAGACCTCTTTGTTGTATCAAATACTCGTAGGAGATCCTCGATTCATCAAAATTGTAATTTTTAGACCATATTCATGGGAAAAATTTGCAAAATAATTTGGTCAGGCTCTTAGACTGTTGGATAGTTGGACTAGTACCAAGTTTGACATGGTACACGGGTACCCAGCTAGAGTAACTTAGCTTTGAGAAGGATCTCTTCCTTTTCTTTCTTTTTTTTTTCCCTTTTCAATCTCTTGAGGAATTCATACTTAACCCATATGGTGCAGTAATTGGTATATTTTTGAACTGATCTTTTCTTGAATTTTATCATTGTTCATATACATTTTGTATTTTTAATATATATTCTCTGGCCTGCTGCTGTAATGAAGGATAAAAATACATTCTCAGTGCTCAAAGAGGATAAGCTTTGTCCAACAGCAGTCGGCAATTCCCTAGATGATTTGGTTTTTAAGGATAAGCAATATGCCGGTGCAGGAGGTCGTGATGAAAGAGGACATGTGATTGAAGATTCAGTGTTTAAGCTGTTCAATGCTTCAGGAGAAAGGGTCAGAAAGAGATCTCCTGATCGCTTAACTGGTTAGTGAAAGCATTTCGATGGAGTTTCATTAGTTTCTGTGATCATGAATGGGAATGATTTGATTATTGTTTGCCAATCAAATACTTACCGTGATTTACACATTTTAGCATTCCTCTTCTGATCTTCATATTGATTAATCACCATCTTGTTAAGTCTTTTCAAGTATGCTTGATCCAAATTTGTGAAACAAGATAGTAATTCAGCTGATGCAATTGCTGCTGATGTCATTGATAAATATGTCCTCCAAAGAGCGTCAACAACAACGCCAAAACCTTATTAAAAGATTAGCATCGGCTACATGCCTACATGAACCAATATATCATTCTAGTGGTCGTCCATACTGACTCATCATTGGTTTTGATGTTTTCATTATTGAATCTTTCTTTCTATCAATCATATATCTGAATCTGAAGTCCAAACCGCTGCAGCCTCAAGGTTTGAATGCAACTCAAAGCGGCAGAGTCAGGATCATTTGCTAGTCCTCGGAGATGACCCAAAACCAAAGAGAAGAAACCGTGGTGAAGTTTCATGCAGTTCTAAGAAACCAAGACCTTTTTATAATTACTGTGAGTACTCCGATTTGTCGACATAATCAGTACTTAGGATGTCCAATATTTTTGATGTCTGATATTTACTTCCGCAAATGTTGGTACTATATCTTTGTTTGTTTGCATCAGAAGAAATGAGAAATGGGTTATATTTTGCACAGATGAAAGTGGAACGGGTTGGTGGGAACCTGAAAGAGAAGGTGTAGACAATGATGAAGTTGGTAGCAAAGACATTTGGGAAGGAATGGGCTCAACCACACTTGGCGGACTCGACTGGAACTAATGCTTTAAGCCTTTTCAACCTTCATCAGCTAGTAAGTAAGTGTCCTTCCTTTCGGAAATTAATGTATTTTGTTTTTACGAAGTTCCTCCCTAGCTCGTGAACGATCAAGGGAGTCGTTCGGTACAGAAGTTATTGAGTTGCTTCAGAAATTTCGAATGTTTGTACCGGGGACTGTCAAAATTCTAAGCATTTTTTAGCATGTAGGATGAAAACAAGCTTTTACTTGTTCAACATGTAAGTATGAACAGAACAATGGTGTAAATAAAGTGGAAGTCATGTATGACTCAAAATGAGGGCAAGTTCTACCTGTGTCATAGTATTAGTAGCAACTAGCAAGTCATTATAATGGATGACTAGTCATGAAAGATGAACTCAACTTAGCGTTGGTGTAGTTTTGAACCTTTCAACTCAATTGTGTTACTCAAATGTTTGCTTGAAATTTTAATTTTTGTAGTAAGGTTAGGAAAAATGTAAATTAAGAAATACTTCTGTTGTCCTCTTAAATAGCACTATATGTATAATGTTGTTTTAGGTGAAAATTAACATAAAAAAATTAACATAAAAACAGGTGAATGATATAATTAAATGGTAAAAATAAAGTGAGAGAATAAGTTTGTGAATAATATTAGATGAAAAGTTAGATCATTATCAAAAAAGAAAGAGTGCAAAATTAGTATGACATGCAGAGTCGGCCCTAAATATTTTTTAGGTCTTGGGCGAAAAAGTACATTGGAGCCATTTTCCTTTGCAATTTATAACCTTTATGTTAATTTTGCTTTTTTAACATGGGGCCCTGGGCGACGGTTCTTCTTGCCCATCTTTAGGGCCGGCCCTGATGACATACTAAAATGAAAAATAGTGCTAATTAAGGTAGTTGATCAAAGAAGAAAGCATTGATTTCTCCAAAGTTGGATATATGATGTTCATTTCTATGAATCGGAAACTTCTTGTATGATTTTATGGATAGCATATGGATTAGAGTTTGGTAATCATTGAAACTTGAATGATGCTTATATCATTTCTCAAATTTCATCTTAGAACTAATTCTAGTAACATTTTCAATGTAAAAATAAAACATAAACTTGTGACCATATGTCAAAATGGAACGATAAGAGTTGGGTTGATTGATTCTTACTTTAATCGAGTCACTTTTAGAATATTGGGAGACTTGATTTGTTCTTACTTTATACTTGTAGAAATCATTGTATTTCATATTTAAATGGTGTTTTATTGTGAAATGATGAACTTAAGATACACAAGCTCAACAATAATTTCAAAAACAAAAAAAAAGCTCAACAATAATTTGAAATTATCTTAAAAAGAAAGTTGAGATTTGCATAATTTAATGCACAACGTTTACCAAATGCAACCAAACATAAATATGCATAAAAGGATAGAAAAACAAGGATAATTGAATGATGTATTGAAAGATCATCTCTCGATGAAACAACTTAAAAAATATATATATATATTCTCATAATATATATTAAATAGGTTAATTAGCCCATACTTAAGGTGTATCTCTCGATAAGATCATTTCATATAACAATTTATACTACTGAATCAAATAAAAACTTAAAAGGCTCATTTAAAACTCAAATTGAATGTCTTTCGGTAAATAGAAGACCCGTTTAGACTTTAGAGTCCGACCATTTAAAGCGCTGCCTGTTTACATCTATTAGTTATGTATTAACAATGATGACTAACACATTAAAATCTACTTGTTCCTACCAAAATAAATCCAATGATGCTTGCTTACATGGATATAAGAGTACAATCATAACTACAAACTACATTTGAGATGGTTGCGCCAAACAGATAGCATTATATTTAATGGGCTTTTAATTTCCTTAATCAAAAGTACATCTGTGAAATGAACCGAATAAGATAGCTCGGACAACGAGCTTAGGCCTAACCTGACCTATTTATAATTTTTTTGTAAAATCTTCATTGAAATAAGCATGTTAGATTAGGACATTAGGTAAAAGGTCTTTTAACTTAATTATTTATTTTTATAAATTATAATTAGACTATTGACGTTTATAAATCTGAAGTTATGAATCATAATTCAAGCAAAAATTAATAATAAAGGCTTGTTTAAAGCCCGTATAGAGCCTGTTTTTTATAAATAAAGGGACTCAATCGTTTAAAACTCTCATTTTTAAGGGTCGGATCACCTCAGCCTGTTACACAACTCTAATCATCATGTACAATAATTAAAACAAATTATTTAATAATTAAAGCTACATCAAACTCAATGCATGAAAAAAGCACCAATCTTTGATAATTACAGCATATATAATGATATAAAAGTTGCACCAACGTTAAAAAAAAATCATACAATTCATTATTCAAATCATATAATACTTCTACACCATAATTTTAACCCAAGAATCCTTATGATATAATATAACTAGTGTATTGATACCTCTATGCCATCCGGCATTAAACAAACAAATAAAGATTCAGATCTGTCTAAGTTATGGTTAACGTCAATTGCTTGAAAACCCTTCAGTATAACATACAAACCACAAAAATGCTTGACAACCG
The DNA here is from genome assembly GCA_019425755.1 of Amaranthus cruentus. Classification (NCBI taxonomy): domain Eukaryota; kingdom Viridiplantae; phylum Streptophyta; class Magnoliopsida; order Caryophyllales; family Amaranthaceae; genus Amaranthus; species Amaranthus cruentus. Next base: position 2,665,009 of record CM033463.1, read on the forward strand.
AATTAATACAGCGCACAAATAGAGAAGAGTGTTCAACCTACCTTATAACTATTTATCGATCATTTCATGCGGATTTGTTTGGCCCAACAAACTACTTAACGATCGAGCTTTAACTACACCAAGATCTTTCACATTATCTCGTCTTAATGCAAGATTATTAATTAGTCCATTGTTGAAGTTTCTCTTCTTTTTGTTGTTCCAAGACTTGGTCTTAATACTTGTACTAGGTTGCATGTTTCTAAGTCTTCCTTTCCCCAAGTGATGCTCACAAAGAGAGTAACCTACAAGTGTAGGTTGACAACATCTCCATCCTCTTCCGTTAACTCGGCTGCATCTAGAACCTTCCATTATTGTGTTTCCTCTTTTGCTGTTTCCTTTCTTTGTACTCACACTATTGTTGTTGTTGGTGTTGTTGTTTTGGGTTGCTTGTTTTTGTTTTTCTTCATCTTCGTTGTTTATATTGTTTTTTCCGTTCTCTTTTGTTTGTCCTAATTTAAAATATGTCGAACAATAAGAGAGATTTATATGTAGAAGTTTAAATATATTTATTAGGTCGTAACTCGTGATATATGGACACACCCACAGCCCACGGGGCACTGGTGGGCTCAGGCCCACAAACTCACGTGTGATGAGCGTTGATTTGCATACACACTTGATGAGTTCACTCTTTCTCAATAGTATATGGTATTAGTAATATATGCAAGTCTATAACCCACTATTTTGGTGATATGAAATCTTCCTCACATGTTAAGTATTTCCATCAATATTTACACGTGATCTTATTAGATTTGTTTAATGTATAGGTATATCAAATTTAAAGCTTAAAAATATATGCTTTAGAAACTATAAAAAAAAAAAAAATTGAACAAATAAAAAGGAACGGAGAGTGTACCAATTTTGAGACCATGTTGCTTCATTGACATGATTGTTGCACTTGCATCTTTGTCAGCTTCAGTGATAACTACTCCTACATATGAGTTTTCAAATGAGTTGCTGAAATTGATCCTTTTTCTCTTTTTTAGTGGAATTTCTTTTTCATCATCACACCATTTTCCTATTTTTAATGCTATTTACCACAAAATGTTCAAAAAGCAAACATTCTAATTTCCATGATTTAGCAATTTTAAAAGTAAAATGAGTATACTATTTTATTTAATGGAGAAACCAAGAAAAAAAAAACAAATATTTAGGGAGAGAGGAGTAAAAATGTTCAAGAAAATTAAGAAAAACGGGTAAAATTGTGTTTTAGGAAAAAATGAAAGAGATGTGTAGATGAAAAAAGTAAGTTAAACGTATGGATGAAAATTAAAAGAGTATAAATTATCTTCAAAAATAAAAGTAAGACAAATTTGTACAATAAACTATAAATAAAAATGTGGCCAATTTTATGAAATAGAAAGAGTATAATTGAAGATGAATGTACAAATGAATAAGTACACAATACAACAAGTTCAACTCTGATTCTTACTGAGACCGTCACTTTGAGAAGACTTTAATTTGGTCACCTCAAATTTTTTTTTAAAAAATTGTTTCTTGTACAAATATGAGTTCAGATTTCATTATTTTTTCTATTAATGTGCTGCTTGTATCAGTTCATCTCACGGTGAGACTGTTTCATACAAACCTGAAAACTTAATGCAAATTTAAATGGATAGATAAATATTGTTTTCTTTCATCAAGATTGCAATATTACACGAACTTATGAGAGCTTTTGATCGTAAATATTAATAATCTCAATGAGACAGAGCGAGTACTCTCCGCAAATAGTATTAGTAGTATTATTTAGGATGAATAAAAGAATAATAATAATAAGGAAAAATTACCAAGAATAATCCAAACTATTCATGATTTTCCTATAATAATCCCACCTATTGGGTTGGCCCATTAGAGATAATATTGAGTAAGTGTAGGCAATAAGTTTTAATGGATTGGGCCTGAGAGACGTCTCTCAGAAAGACAGTCTCTTAAAAGACTGACTGATTGATTAACCATGAATAATCCTAACTTTGAGGGGTTTTTTCCTAGAGTAAACTTGGATAACCCAATGACCTGCTATAGTAGGTAATTCACCGAAAAAAATAAATTAAATATTAATTTAAAATTAGAAAATATTTTTGAAAATTTACATAAAAAATTCTAAATAATAAAAAAAATCATAAATTTTTTATGAATATTTTTTTAACATTTTTTCGACATTTTATTTTGATTTATCTTTTTTTAAAAAAAATAAAACTTGCTATAGCAAGTCATCCGGTCACCGGGTTTACTCTTGAAAAATGCCCCTTAAAGTTGGGATTATTCATGGTTAATCATTAGGTGGGATAATTATAGGAAAATTATAAATAGTTTAGATTATTGTAATTTTTTCTTATAATAATATGTTACCTTCAATATTATAGGAGAGAGATTGATCAAAAACATTACAATTTTTATCATCTTCTGCTGGTGCTGCACCACTCTTTGTTGTTGCTTTTGATTTTATGTTGCTAAAAATCAGAAAATCCCAGATATTCACAGCCGGACATCAAAATATAAAATAAAACAAATATAGAAAAAAAATTAATCTTATAAGTATCATGTAGGAAAAATCAAAGGGAAATTTATTTATTTTTATTTTATTTTAATGGGGACCATCCTCATCGTCCCATGCTAACACCCTTTTCATTGGTGTAGAACAATAAAACCTCTTTATTACTAGTCCCCTCTATTTATCAATTAAAATTAATTTATATTTTATTCTTAATTCAATGTTAATTTGTAGTGAAACATATTTTTGGGAGCAAGGCTATAATATTTATGCTGTTGTATAATTTTTTATAAATTTTTAAATGAGACGTTTTTATGACGGGACTATTTTAACTCATATATACTTAGTTTATTAAATTGATTACCTACAATTTTAAAATGATCAATTAGAAAAATAGACTAAATATATGACTCAGTTTCACGGTCTTATACAAGACGAGCCAAGCAAAATTAGAATATTTAAAACTTAAAGAATATTGACAAATTTACAAAACCAAATTGATACATTTGATTATAAGGAGGGAGTATTTTACTTTATTGAATAGGAAAGATGTTATCTTGGTGCACCCTTAGCAAGCATATCCTCAATAGTTTGGATTATTCAGGTTTAATAAAAAATTGAAATTATCGTAAGAAAAGCGGTAAGATGTTAGATTATTCTAGGTACTTTTTTTATTATTTTATGATAATTTATTTGGGCAGATAAACAAATAGAAGAAAAATACCAGATGAGATTTCCACTCAAAAAAAAAAAAAAAAAGGCTAGATGAGATTAGATGATGGGGAAGGGGAAGGTATGGTGGCTGTAGGCAAAAGCTGGTAATAAAAACATCTTCCCCACTCCCTTTCTCCTTAATTAACATAATATTATACAGTATTTTCCCATTTAATATTTATTATTATTATTATTATTCACAATTTTCTTTTCTCAACTTTCAAATAGCAGCACAAGACTTGTTCAAACATTTGTAAATTTAATTTCCATTATTTTTGCTACACCTGCTGATAAATAAAACTACAATTTATAATAAATAATAATATAATTACTAATTTATTTGATTAAAAATCCTATTAAAATCTATAAATATTACTTATGACAATCAAACTGATTAAATACACACTTATTATCACACAATAAATTATACTACTGAAGATTCATACCTGGCATCATCATTGCTTGTTCGTACTCCTTTAAATTCCTGCAAAATTAGAATGACCAAAAAGAAATTTTTTATAAAAATTTTAATATACTTCTAATATATAAATTTTAAAGTGTAATACTTTTTGATAAAATAGCTTATTCAACGATTATAGAGTATATATTGACCTAATTATAGATTTTAAAAGTCAAATCATCAAATCTAAGTGATGGTAAATCAGTCGTTTGAAACAGCTTATTCTTATGAATAATTTATTTTGAAGAAACTTTGTGATAACGGGTTCAAAATCAGCTGATCAAATCAGTACGCTCCAAATAAGTATTAACTATTAACTATGAACTATCAAACTATCAGTAGTTTGCCAAACGCTCAGAAACAACATTAAACCAAATGTAAAATAGAAGCCTAGTGCAATATGTGACTTATGAACTACTTCTACAAACTAATTATTATCATCAAAGATAACAAAGTCATTAGTGAGCAAATTAATTTAATTACCATAACATCAGTTTTAGCTGATTTATCACCAATCAGACGGTGCAGATCAGAGCACGTAGGATTGAAACAATCAGACGGCTGAGAACGGTTATGATGATCATGGGTGATACTGATAGAAGACGAAGTTGTTGGTGCATCAGTTTGCACCACCATGACAGGAGACTGGCTGAGAAGGTGAAGATCTGAAAGAGGTATTGGAGAAAGAAGAGATAGTGGTAATGGAACCTTTCTTTTCCTAATCCTCATTTTAATTTTTTTTAATGGGTGTAAATTGAAATTTTATGCTAATTTACACACCAAATGTAGTCAAATTTAGAGAAAAAATTGTTGCATTTTTTAAATTTTGTGAATTTTTGAGGAAAAAAAATGGTTGTTCAAAAAGTAGAGCTATGAATGGTGTTTAAGAAATAGTGTTTGTTTGTTGAGGTGGTGGGTTTGTGTTTCTCTCTCCTACTTTTATTTGTTGCACCTCACAAACGTATACTTGTCTCACTAACGATACGAGACTTGAGAGTCTTGTATGGATGGTATGTTTCTTTTATTTAATAAATTTGTTATTAAGTTTGTACACAATAAGATCGATATAAGAATAGGGTTGACTATTAATAGAGGTGTTTAAAATAGACTTGATAATTTGATATTTATCCAACCATATAACAACATCCGGTCTCATTCAACTTCAAAAATAATTTACGATTAAGTAAAAATCAATATAAACATAAGACCTGATTTTAAAACGACTCAAAACATCTCACTTAAAATCAACCCAATAACCCGAATAAACACTTCTAAGCACAAAAGCTCGATAAGGTTTATCCTAAAACCAATTGTTATTATAAGGAGGATTAATCCATCAAATATATAAGTTAGTCACATCTCTCTAAATTAATTTATCAATGTGTTTAGAAATTTCACACACAAAAACTTGTGTGAGACCGTTTGTGAGACGCATCTAATTGGGCCGGCCCAATTGTACATTTTTTTAACCAATTTAACAAATTAAAATGTCAATTTCACATTTTAAGTCATGAAATTTGATAGTTTTAAAACTTAAAAGGTAAATTTCAATACTTGAAAAACCAATTTTAAGACTTAAAAGACTAATTGCGCTACATTAAATTCTATTTTAACTTTAGAATAGGATGACTCAAACTTTGAAAGTTGACAGTTGATATTAAAAACTTTGAAATTGACTTTTAAGTCTTGAAAATGTTCTTTTAAGTCTTAAAATTAGTATGTTCGAATATTTTGAAAAAATTGATGGATCTAGGCCAGTTGCACAGCTGAGGTCGTCTAACAGGATAGTAACTAAATTCCACGTGGTAACCCTGAGGTTTTGGGTTTTTCATGTGGTTACCAAAACTTTTTAAAAATCCACATGGTAACCCTGAGATTTACCAAATGTTAACTTCGAAGCTTTAAGGCTAAGCTGTTGTACACCTATACAGACTCACCAATTCAAATCCTACCGATTTTAACCTTTCTCCGCAAAACATAAACCTTAACTCACCCTTTCAAGTACTATATTTGAATTTTGTGGAAACAAATGGTAGTGTATGGGTGAGGGAAGAAGCACGTGCGGGAAGGTAAAAAGTAGGGACTGCACGTGCGTAGGATAGAGAATACGGGTTAAACCGGTGACCGGTGAAGTGGAGGGGAATCAGAAAATGGGAGGAGAGATAAAGAGTACTCATATACAAGAGATGACAGGGTGGACGACGTGGACCGGAGAAATAGGAATACATGAGTATGGGAGTTCGTTTAAACTTTATTTAAAATTTATTTATTTTTGGGTGGGGGTTTACTTCTTATCGTTAGCAAATGACTTGAATCGACTTTCTTTAAAAAAAAAAAAAATTACCTAAAATAATCTAAACTATTGATGATTTTCTTGCGATAATCTCACCTATTGATTAACCATGAATAATCTCAACTTTAAAGGGCATTTTCCAAGAGTAAACCCGGTGACCGAATGACTTGCTATAGCATGTTTTATTTTTTAAAAAAAAGATAAATTAAAATAAAATGTCGAAAAAATATTAAAAAATATTCATAGAAAATTTATGATTTTTTTATTATTTAGAATTTTATGTAAATTTTCAAAAATATTTTCTAATTTAAAATTAATATTTAATTTATTGTTTTGGTGAATTACCTACTATAGCAGGTCATCGGGTTACCCAAGTTTACCCTAGAAAAATACCCCTCAAAGTTGGGATTATTCATGGTTAATCAATAGGTGGGATTATTATAGGAAAATCATAAATAGTTTGGATTATTCTAGGTAATTTTTTCAAAAAAAAAAAAAAACTTTAAATTGAACTGATGACTTGAGATATAACCAATTTTATACTTATAATCGAATTTGATGTGATTTTAAAACAGGTACTCTATTAAAAGACGTCTATACCGTCTATAGTATAGACGTCTCTCTAGAGCCCAACTCATATCTCCCTTTTAACTTACAAAACCACCAATTAGTTTTTTTTTTTTAATTTATAAATTGAGTCACCCCAAAACTTGAGATGTCTATTGTATATAGTCGGTCTCAAGTAAAAATTTGTGATTTTAAAATGAGTTCAAAATTACGTGAAAAATCAGTGTAGATGCAAAATTTAATTTTGAATCAACTCGAAATAGATGATCCAATATCAACCCAATTGCTCAAATGAATATTGGTTATTGAAAGGTATACTTTGTTAACATAAGATTTTAAGACACAACTTTAAATTTTGTTGATTGCCCAAGATGCTCCGACAATGCTTTAAAGCTAACTAATTCTTTTAGACAATTTCATTGTTAGAAAGTTCTATATTGAACAAATTTCAAACTCATGATCACTTGACTTTCGATATCATATCGAGAAACCAATTCAATTAAAAGTTTAAACTGATAATTAATATCCTAATTTATATTATATAATCTATCACTAAACTTCAATATTTTAACTCCTATTTAATCTACCACATCTACATGACATGACTACATAAAAGCGAAAGAGATGTTAAATGGGTAACGGGGTAAGGAAACAATAATCGTTAGTCGACAATGAGTTGAAATGAGGTCCATAATGTGTTAAGAATCAATTTACATGTCATTTTACACAACTAAATATAAATTGTAAATTTTTAATTAAACACAAATTCTTGTGAGAGACGGTCTTTTTGAGAGTCGGCCCATAAAAAAAATATAAGATACGAGTAGAATTAAACACTAATAATAGATTGGACATGAGAGGCGTGTCTCAAAAAAACGATCTCTCATGACTCAAGAGACTTGCTGTTAATTAAAACACAAATTCTTGTGAGAGACGGTCTATTTGAGAGACCATCTCTAAATGGGTTGGCCCATCAAGAAAAATATAGAGTAAATGTAGGCAATAGGTTTTAATGAATTGGGCCTCAGAGACGTCTATCAGAAAGACGGTCTCTTAGGAGATCGACCCTAATTAAAATACTCGAGTAATAATCTACTCCGCATGAGCTAGATTCTCCTTTGCTTTTGAGAGAAAGGGTAGGAATGATGTTAACGAGTTACATTTTTTAATGGTATAGGATCCCTAAGAGGCATTATCTCTCAACAATCAAACTATGCTATCAAGTTTAGATAGACATTTACGATTGAAATGACATACAAAATGTTGAAGTGTCCATGTGTTACTCACATGTGAATTGTCCCACATCGGAGAAAGAGAAGAGTATGCATCACTTTATATATTCAAGGAGTAACTCCTACTATTACCAATTGGTTTTAATAGTGAACCTTCTTTGGGTTTATGGGTGGACTACTTCTTCTCCTCCTTGTTTGGGTTGTTCGGACCCATTTTTCTAAATTCTATCACAAAATAAATTGTTTTGTGAAATACTCTCACGTTACATTTGTCCTTTGTTTCGGGAAATATTAGTTTTTAAAATAAGTGTCTTTGTATTCGAGCCTATGGTTAGATTTTTTCGTTGTTACTAAAAGCTGACAAGAGAAAAAAATTAACACAACTTTGTTTAATGTTACTAATAACGAACAAAAAATAGACAATGTCATAGCGTTTGATGGGACATAAAATCATATGTTAGTTTGATGTTATCAGTAGCCAAACAAACATGTTTTTTTTTATTCAAACGCTATGACATCGTCTTTCTTTTGTTCACAGTTAGTAACGGATTAACAGCGAACAAAAAATTTTGACTTTTTTTACCAGTTTCTTTGTTTGCTAATAGTAACAACGAGTAAATGCCTGATCTCAACTTTTACATAGAAACATTTATTTTGGAAATCAAATTTTCATAAAACTTATTTTGGGATTTATTTTTTAAAATAAGTTTATTTTTTGTCTAATTTTCACCAAAATGATTAAAAAGCTAATTAATGAAGAAATGGAAATTTAATCCAAGAGAGCAACCCAAAAGGAATGGGCTAATCTAAGTTTGGAAGAATTTCAGTCAAAGCCCAAGGAAGGCCACACACCCCTTCCTGTCTCCTTACACTCCCCCAAAATTGCTGACTTTTCTTTCCTTTCCTCTTCTTCCCTTTTCTATTCATTTTCTCTCTCCTCCTCCCTGCAAAATTGTTCAGACTTCCCATGGCTATTCTCTCAACTTCCTCTCGATCGCCTCTTTGAAGGTATCAGATTGATTCACAGATGTTTCTGTTTACAGATTTACTGTTTTCAAGCTGAATAATGCCTGGTTTAACGATCTCATGCGAAAACTTCTATTTCTTGTGTCTATACGAGTTGAGGAAAATTTTCCAGGTTTCTTTCCTCTAATTTTAATCTTACAATTGTCATTTTTTGTGAAATTTCTAGCTTAATTTGTTGATTTCTTGTTCGGTATTGTTGGGTCTGCAGCTTTGCAGCTTTTGTATGTATTTTCATGTTACAAAGCACAAATAATAGTAAATTTTAACCTTTATTATTAATTTAGTTGAGGGTTTTTGTTGGATAAGTTTTGTTCTTTTCTGGGTCAATCTATTTCAGAGAAAAAATATAGGGTTTCATTTCAATTTTAGGTTTTCTCCTAAATTTATTGGGGATTTGAAATGCCATGTTGGTGAAGTTCAGTATTTGGTAAAGTTAAGGTTAATTTTTGCCCAATTGGTGTTGTTTAAGAAAAGATGGCTGATCGAACGGAAGATATAATGAATTTGGACTTAAATTTAGGACCTTTACCTCAACCATCAGCTGTTGTAGGTCATCTGGTATCAGGCCCATCATCTGGGGAATCCGTGAGTGTTGATGGGTTGGAAACTTCTTATATTAGAGATGTTTTAAGGCACAGAACTAGGCATCGAGGGCGGTGGAGGCATGGCCAACTGCCTCAGTTACCATTGGGCCCGCATTCGCTGCGATTGATGGTTGATTCTGGTGGTATTGGGAGTGATCCTGGTGCCCGTTCTGGTGTTGATGGAGACGATAATGGTGGGATATTACAAGCCGGGGAAGCTAGTGTCGCTGCCGAGCTTAGAAGTCATGACGGGGTTAAGACTTGTGAGAATAATATGGTCCCTGTGGAAAATGGGTTGATTGCTGAGAAGGAAGAAGTCGGAAAGCCAGAATCAGAGGAAGGGAGCTTTTTCGATTGTAATATATGTTTCGATTTGGCTAAAGAGCCCATTGTTACTTGTTGTGGCCATTTGTTTTGTTGGCCGTGCATTTATCGATGGTTGCATATTCATTCGGATGCTAAGGAATGCCCGGTGTGTAAAGGTGAAGTGACCCTTAAGAATGTAACGCCAATTTATGGACGCGGGAACCATGTTGATACGCCTGAAGAGGATACGGGGATTAAAGTTCCCGTAAGACCCTCAGCTCAACGTGTCGAGAGCTTGAGGCAAACCATTCAAAGAACAGCCTCTTCTTTTCCGATGGAGGAGATGATTAGGCGTCTTGGAGCCCGATTTGAATTTACTCGTGAATATTTCGTAAATGTCGATGATGCTGATCTGCCTCCGAGGGCTGCTATTCTGAATAGGATCATGACTTCTCGAGCATTGCGTAGGGAGCAAAACCCGCCTGTACCTCCCGAAGAAGTAATCGACTTGACACAGGACAGAGCTGAAACCCGCAGGCTTCCACCTTTGACTTATCGAAGAGGCCAGTTACCTAGAAGTGGTGTCGGCGTCTCACCTGTTGCTGCCGTTGCTGATAGGTTCGTCGAGGCATATCTTCATCGCTCTCCACCGGGAAGGAGCCAAGAACTTCAGCCACACGATGACCGGGACTCTTTCTCGAGCATCGGTGCTGTTATACACGGAGAGAGCCAAACATTGGATACAGCTGTCGAGATTGATTCAATGGTGTCCCTCTCTACCTCGTCTTCGAGGAGGAGAAACGAGCCTTCTAGAACCTCAGATGTTGATAGTGGGGATTCTCGCGCGCTAAGGAGAAGAAGGCTGACTTAGAAGAGAAAAAGGGTTCAGCTTTGTTCTATAAGATCACAGTCAATTCAACCACACAGTTGAGATATATGTAGCTCCCTTGTAAGTTTGAAGTGTATTGTCCTTGTTGTGTTAATCTGCTATGTATTGTACTTCCTATTTTAATAAATTAATGCACTTATGTGTACTTGAGTTGTACTTCTTTGTAGAGTATGATTCTTCCATTGGTCCTTTGAGTTCTCAATTTGATAGGCAATGAGCATGGTTAGTCTAGATCTGGGTCTGCCTAGGCCATGGTCTGGTTTGTTATATTAAAAAAAAAACCCAATTAATTTTAATTTGTATACTCTATACGTATAGCGTAAAAGTTCTATACGTATAGCATAAAAGAATGACAATCAAGCTGATTTAACATACGGTGTTGGCTTGTTGCCATTAACCTAATGGACTAGCAATTAGCTTCGTAATTGATACTTAACTCCTACTCCCTCCGTTCTTTTAAGTTTTCCACCTTACTATAACGGGTAGTTTCAAAAGTTCTTTCACTTTAGAATACTTTCTATTTTTGGAAAGTTTTCATCTCACTTTTACCTCTTAAAACCTCACTTTCCTTACTTTACACTACTATTTAATTATTTTCTCTCTCATACTTCCAATAAAATCATTATTTTACACTACTATTTAATTATTTTTTCTCTCATACCTCCAATACAATCATTACTTTACACTACTATTTAATTAAAATAATACCCACTACAACCCAAAGATTCCATCCATCTTAATATTTGTGAAAAACCCATAATGAAATAACAAATAAGATCGAAGGGGAGTACTTGATATACTACAAATTTCTATTTGACATATTATACTCTTATTTAATTTGTTAAAATACCTGTTATGACTCATTAAAATCCTTCCTTTTATTGATTAAAACATCTACTAGTCAATAAACCATCATAGTACTTGTACAACTACTATGGAACATTATAATACCTACTTTTACTTGTAAAAACAAATACTATGAATCCTTAAATTACATACTTCTATTGATATACATATTTATTGTGTTTATGATATATAAAATAGAGGTTTTTAGTATATGTAGTATGTGTTTATGATATGTGAAGTGGCAGTTTTTAATATGTAAAGTAAATGTTTTTGATATCTGAAGTAAAAATTTTTAATATGTGAAATAAGAGTTTTTAACATCATAAGTTGGCGTTTATGGTTTAAAAAGTAGTTGTGTATGTAATGAATATGTTAGAAATGTGACTTTAATTTTATAAATAAACAATAAAATAAAGTTACAAGTTAGTAGTAGAAAACCAAATTACATATGACAAGTTCAAACCTTTGCTTAACATACACCAAATGCAATCTTGATTATCGAGAATCATCATATATCGATCATAGTAACAAGAAGATTTTGTTGGATCTTGATATCAATTCTAAGCGAGATGCGCTTTCCTAAAACATCATTTCCTCCCTACTACGGTGTTTGGGAATAAACCGGAAATATGTTCTGAGATACAAAGAATTACACTAATCTCCTAGCACATGGAAATTAGAATGACACAAGAAAAACTTAAATGGAAGGAAATGTGGAAATACATAATCAAGGATTGCAAGTTCTTGATTGAAATACTCAAGAAGAGAAGAAAATCAGAAAATATGAATGTGTAAAATAACACACAAGCATTCTATATTTATAGAATAGCTCACACTACTTCATGAAGCAAGGTGTTGCTCCACGAAACACTAGGTTGATCCGTGAAACCCGAGACCGATTCATGAATCAAAGTCGCTTTTCACTCAACCCACATATCCCATGAAACATGATTATAATAACCATATAAACCTTTGATGGTTATATATTAACCAACAAAACAAAACAGAGCAAGAAACAAGACGAACCCGCACGAAGAACATGGATGCGCGGGCCGCCTAATTCTCCGCGGGGTGCGGACTTGCTTCTGACAGACTCCGCATGCCGCGTAAAACTCCGCGGGGGGCGCACTCTGTTCTGTCCCATTTTTCCTTTCTTTTAAATACACACTTTGGGATATTCTTAATTGATATAATTAAATTATTTATTTAATATAATTAATAAAACATTTTCAATTACCATTATATACTCTGAATTCCAACAGGATACATATATATGAATTAGATCTTGGATACACATTAACCATTATCAAACAACAACAAAAATATTCAACATCAATCAAAAATATTATTATACCTGTATGTTTCATTTGTATTCTACTTGAATTGATTTTGAGATATAAATTTATCAACTTTAAGCATCAAATTTTCCAATTCTTTTTTTTTTCAAATTTTGAGATGTAAATTTATCAACTTCAAGCATCCAATATTCAACATCAATCAAAATATTATACACTAAAATAATCACTTATAATTTTTAAATGACAAATTTTATAGTCTTAGAAAGATCACTTATAATCTTACGTTCTGTATGGTTAGTGGTACTAAATGGTAGTAATGGAAATGGTTTATAGTATGAAATTTCATCAAAAGTTCCTATAATTCTCGTGGTAATGAAACTTTGATCACACTTATTTTCTTTTTTTTACAAGTTTTCATTACCACCTACTATCACATCTCCCAATAGTAACGCATTGGAATGAATTTTATAAATAAAATGAGATGAATGAAGTTGGACTGACTTGGACATCAAGGTAGCCAAGAGATTTTTCTACAAAATTACACTAGTTTTCGCTTCCATTATAAGTTTATAACCGTTTATTATCACCTACCAAACAGGCCATCAAATTAAAATAATCACTTATAATATTAAAATAATCACTTAAAAAAAGCTAATTATATAGATTTGTCTCTCCAGAAAAGGGCCTAATACAAGAATTGCTATTAAATTAAATGCAGCCGACTCAAAACCATTCCACTTACCAAAAGTTTATATTGAGTGATGTGGGTCATTTCGTCTTTCTCAAACTATGAGGAAGAAAACATTGAGATCTATTTACATACTACTACTTATTGGGCTAAAATGTTTTGAGGAATACCTTGTAAAGTTTCAATCTCAAAGCCCATTTGTAGCCTACTTCTATTTGTAACAAAACTTGGTCTTTACGGCCAGTTTGGTTAGTGGTACTAAATGGTGGTAATGAGAACAATATATAGTGTAAAATTTTATCAAAAGTTCCATATTATTTTCATGGTAATGAAACTTTGATCACAAAAAAGCTTTATTGTTCACAAATTGCCATTACCACCTAATATATCACCTCTCCCAATGGTAATGCATTGGAATAAATTTTTTGAAGAAAATGAAATAATTGAAATTGGAGAAGCATAGCCATCAAGGTAACCAAGAGATTTTTCAACCAAAATTACACTAGTTTTTCATTCTCATTACCAACGTTTATTACCATCTACCAAACGGACCGTCAGTGGCATAGCCGATGAATCGATACTAACATTTTGTTTGGATAGAGAGGAATAGAGAAAAAGAAAGATGAGAGATTAAAAAGGATGGATGATCTCTTGTTTGAATAATAAAAAAAGGAAAAGAAAAGGTTTAGAGGAGTTTTGAGGGAAAATATAAACAAATTTAATTACGAATACAATATCTTCTAGGAATGATTTGGAGGATAAATACGCAATTTGTTTCTTTTTTCTTTCTAAACAAATAAGATGTACTCTCCCTTTTTATTCCTCTCCTTCTTTTTCCCTCCTTCTCTTCCCCTATCCTTTCTTTATTTTATCATCTAATTCGATATTCAAACATAGTGTAATTATAAAGTCATAAAATCAGCTCTGGAATTGAAATGAAGTTGTTCATTACCTTGTCTTGATAAGAATTTTAATTTTTTTTATTTGTATAGATATGGAATAAAAATAAAAAAGATGGACAAGGGTGAGGGGGATGGTCGTCGTCATCATCATACCTAGTGTATCCCGCTCATAGAAAGCTATGATCACGATCTGGGGAGGAAAGAACGACAACAACTCATACCTATAAAGGAGAGTGCGATCAAAAGAGTCTTTCGGCTCGAAAAAGGTCTTCAAAGAAAGAAAAACCTACAACTTACAAATAGGTTAAATAGAATACGTACAAATGACTAGAATAAAGATAAAAGTAATAAAGGAGGTAAAGAGCAATAATTAAGGCAATGAACAATAACAAACGATGGGTAAAAGGGACGGATTTAGTAATCTAAAACGTGGATAAGACGCTGCCAACTGCCTCTATCTCTGGTCAGGTCCTTAGAGACGTGGATAATACGGAGATGGTACATATAGATTTCATAATTAGGATTATCATGTCTCAATGCAATTAGGGGTGTTTTGTCCCTTTCATTACCAACATGAACACAACATCCAATAAAGCAAAATGCAAATGTATGATTATAATGAAGCTAAGCAACCACGATGAAATTGTAATAGAAGTATAAGATACTAACAATAAATGATTATCATGAAATGAATGATTGTAATTTAGAATTAAAGTAAGCATGACAAACGACCCAATAATGATGTTCTTCCTAAATAAAAGAGTTAATTATTTTCTGTTAACTATAATACTTGGTGCATTTAAATTTTTAACGTAATTTAATGTGTTATTTTTATTATTTCTACACATTAAACTATGTAAATTTAAAATTATAAAAAATTAATATTATTAAAGTATGCGATTAAATAACGATTTTAAAAAAAAAATTCTCTGACTATATTTATTCTTACGCATTAATTGCATATATAAAATAAATTTGAATAATGAATAAAGCCAATAACCGTAATATATGTAGCAAGTATTTTATAATAAAAAAGTACTTATTAATTTGTCCCTTTAAAATTTTAAGTTCGCCTCCCATTACTTAAAAAATAAATTTTAAACTGTTGCAAACTCAAAAGGACAGGAAGAGCACAAAGGGCTGATTGATCATTTGTAGTTGCATGAATAGACTGGTCTTTCTCAATCTTTGATAACCATATAATTTGTAATTATTACTTTGATTGGTCTTTTAATCCAACGCTCTAACATTCTGCAATCATATCCACAATATAATTAAAGAATCAAATTTAATTAATCTACACAATTAATGAATCTATTATTATAAATTAAAGAGTGTTCCTTATTTCCATAGATTTTTAGTTTTTTTTCAAATTATGATATATCATATTAAAAAAAATTATTAAATTATGTGCGCTTTTTATTTATGTGCATTTGTTTGCTATTAAGTGTTAATCATAAACAACATTTTTATTAGTGTTACCACTATATCAAAGATAATATTGTATACAGCAGACCCTCAAACCACACACTCTGAATGAAGGTAGAACCGGGTAATATGATGAAAGCCTTCACCTTATAATATTAAATATAGAAAAAGAGTAATAATGAAATAAGATTTGAATGATTATGATATCACGTTACGGCCCGTTTGGTAGACAGTAAAAAACGGTGGTAATGGAAATGAAAAACAAATGTAATTTTGGTTGAAAAATCTCTTAGTTACCTTGATGGCCATGATTGTCCAACTTTAATCATCTCATTTTCTTCATAAACTTCATTCCAATGCATTACCATTGGGAGACGTGTTATTAGGTGATAATAGAAATTTGTAAACAAAAAAGTTTTTTGTGATCAAAGTTCCCTTACCATGGGAACGATATGAAACTTTTGATGAAATTTGACACTAGAAATCTTTCTCATTACCGTCATTTAGTAACACTAACCAAACTGACCGTTTGATTAAAATTGTTTTTTTAATAAGATTATTTTGTATCTATGATTATGCGCGCATAAGGCATTCCTTATCTAGTGTGTGTGTGTGTGTGTGTGTGTGTGTGTGTGTGTGTGTGTGTGTGTGTGTGTGTGTGTGTGTGTGTGTGTGTGTGTGTGTGTGTGTGTGTGTGTGTGTGTGTGTGTGTGTGTGTGTGTGTGTGTGTGAGGATCAAATAAGAAGGATTTTAAAATGAGAATGATTTTTGTTTGATTTTGTTTGGTTACTATGTATACAAAAAATAATACTATGTTATAAAGTAAGGATATTTTAAAAAATTTTGTTATAGTTACTTTTCAGTGTAATATAGTTACTTTTACAATTATGTGTTTTTGGCACAATCGTGATCAGAGATTTTTTTATTCTAGTGAAATCAAGGGTGTAGAGTCCTTCTTACCCTTCTCATTTTCAATACCCTTCTCATTGGATCCCTCTCCTATATATATATATATATATGATTAGTTGGTAATTAACACTATATAATTTTAAAAAGGATAATTTTTATTATGTGTTATTGTTTATTCTTTCAACTTCAAGTGATATATATTTTTAATATGACAATTTTGTTACAGAGAATAATGTAGTAAATACTAAATAGTAATCTAGCAAGACTGAAAAAGCATTTTTGTTTGCAAATGTTTCATAATAAATATATTTAAACTTAATTATTTTAGAAATTTTAGAAAAATTAATTCAATAGAAATAAATTTAAAAAGAATATTATGTTTTAGCGTTGTTATTTTACTAATTTTCTTTATAATAATTAACAAATATAAGGACAGTTAAGGAGTACATGGAATAATCAATCAACTTTATGAATACTTATAATTGTAAACCTTTTGTTGGTTATAATAATTATAATTAAGTTTGAAAACAGTGGGTTGAAAGTTGAAACGTACTAACTATACTCATCTAATCCTACTAGAAGATTAAGGAACACTATTCTTCATTAACGGATTACAATCCATACACTATAATAGAGGCATCTAAGCTAAGCATAAGTGGAGTTGCGACCTAAATTTTTTGTAAATAAATTTTTGTTTTTCTAAATTAAATTATTTCAATAAAATATTTGATAGCTAAGTAGTTGAGTCTTTCTCTTTTATTTTTATAATCGGAGTTTAATTCTAACCACCTATAATAAAATTAGCTCATTTTCCTTTCTGTTATGCGCAGAAATATTCTAGTCTATCTTAAAATAAAAAAATAATTAAAAAGTCTAAAGTAATCTTGCTCCTATTAAAGAATTGAGAGTCCTAAGTTTCACATTTATAACTCATCATATCGTATAATTAAACATAGAATAATACTAATTGAAAGTAGATTTGATTGCTTGATTGATCCCTATGTATTTTATTACTTTTATTATTATCTAGTTAAATTTTTAAGAGATAGAATTCAAAATGAATTTATAAACTGAAAGAGGTTAGAGTCACAAATACTCATGAAAAAATGACACCAACCCATAAGAAAGATAAAAAAAAAGAGTTGGAAATTTAGAGATATAGAAAGAGAGCGAGAAATAACGAATATGACCTAAAAGGAGTTATTGAAAAATGTTAGAGTATATAACATATCATAGGGCCTCAACTATCAGTTCATCCAATATATATGCAAGACCATAATTCACTATTTTATCGATTTGAGATCTTGTCTCATATGTGAGGTATTTCCAATACTCCCCTCATATGTGAGCCACATCATACCAGGAACCACCATTGGCTCTGATACCATGTCATGGAACCAACTCAATCAAAACCTTAAGTTGATGACTAAGACTCCAAGATATATTATATACTCTAAAAAAAGGTTTTAATATATGTTCAGATGTATAGTAGAAAACCATAATAATATAATTGGAGATAAAAATCTATATGAATGACCTCTAGATCAACCTCAATAATCTTTTAAGATATTTTAACATTATTATTTTAATATTTAATTTGACGTGAAAACACATAATTTTGGGTTGTGAATTACTTATGAAGTAACACCGTTATTAAAAAAAACTAATTAAAATGTGGATTTAGGGAATTAATGTAGGTTAATAAAATATTTATGCTTTTAAATATGTATGTAATATTTTTACTATCACTTAGTCAAATTTATAGATCTACCACAATGTGAATTGTTAGGTGCAAATATTATTTTTGTGTTTGCGTTTCAATTACTAATAATATCGTTGATTTGCGTTCAAAATGTTTGATTCGCCACTAGAAAAAATAAGAATATGTTAGGGTCAAAATTCAAAATCATGATCCTGAGACTATTTTTTATTGATTGACGCAGTCTTCACACAAATTGGTCTTCTCTCTTTAGAGAGACATTATAGATCAGATAATATTGAAAAATGTTGTGTGTGAACAATAGTGACATAAAAATTTAAAATATAATTTTATAAAATAATAAAGTTAATGAGATAAATAATATTAAAAAATTACTAGTATCAAGATAAAGTGTCTACACACTACAATAAATTTATCTTTTTTCAGACATCGGATTCAGTGACATTAAAAAATGCCAATAATTCATATTTTTTATGTAATAATTATTGGTTTTTATTTAATGTTTTACCATAAAGTGATTTAGCGACACTTTAGTTAGTCTTTAATGTCATATGTAATTGTTACTATGGTTTATTGTGGCATTTGTGAGAAATGTCACTAGATCCTATGTCGCAAAAAGCTTTTGTGTGATTTTTTAATATGCTGTTAAAGGGTCTAATAAATGTCACTAAATCCTCTATATATACTATTAGCAATTTAAAATAGCGATTTAAATGTCGCTAAATATATCCCACTAAAAACAAATTATATATGTTGTAGTGACAAAACATGAGTATATAAACATATGAAGTATTTAATCTCTATTCAGTAGAGTGTTACATTTGATTTTTAACATTATTTATTTATCACCCTTAAATTGTATTTTATTCTTAATCTATAAGTTATAAAATTGTAATGCTAGATTTTGTCTCAATAAAATGATTAATAAAATTAAATTTCTATTATTTTTATTATTACCAATTAGAGATACTAATGATAGAATTAGAGCGTTGTCAAATGTATTGTACAGTAATAGCGAAACTTAGACAGAATAAAAAGTAGTATTACGAAATTTTTGACTATATACATTAAAAATATTGATAAAAAAGTTTATTAACTTATAAGAAACAAGTAAAGACCAATCATAAAATGGTAAATTAAAGATTATCGTTATCATATCTATTATATTTCGCTCATAAAAATATAATATTTTCTCTGATTCAATATAGTCGCAACATACGAAAAACAAGTACTATTCACTTATTTCCCTTAATTAATGTATAATAAGTAATTTATAAGTTAAAACATACTCAAGTGCGATCTTGTTTGATTCGTCTCGACGTAAAGATTATTAATATCAAATTTTTATAATTTTATAATAATATACATAATTATAGATATTAAGGATTGAATTAGTGCATTGGACTGCGTGAAAATAGCAAATATTGCAAGTATTTTGAAACGGAAGTAGTATACCATATCATTATTAAAGATTTATTATAGGAATAGTCTATAATTAATAGAGTAGTATTTGGTAGGTGTGAAAAACTTTCACAGGGAGTAGTTTAAGATCTAGCCAATCGGCCCAATATGGCACAATGCAAAGAAGGTAAATCCTGTAGTCAAATACCTAAATAAAAATCACAAATTTTTACTTGAGACCGTCTTTACATGAAATCTATCTTAAATGAGCTGACCCATTATTACATAGAAAAAAAACTTTAAAAAAATATGCGCTATGTTATGTAATCCTAATTAGAGTTGGTATTATAACCTATTGAAATTGGTATCATAACCTGTTAGAGTTGGTAGTATAACCTATTGAAATAGGTATAATACCAACTTTAATTGGTTATAACACCAAATCCAAATACAAACTTTAATAAGTTATAATACCAAATTTAATAGGTTATAACACAAACTTCAAATAGGCTCAATAACGCGCGTCAGATTTTAGATTTTTTTTTAATTATTAAAAATATGGGCTGAGTTCTTTTGAAAGACGCCTATACTCAAGAGAGGGCCTGAATAAAAATAAAACCAAATCAAATCCTTATCTATCCTAGTCCTAGTATCCTCTAACAGGCCCTATAGACGACTCTTAAGAGCCCAGCCAATATCTCCCTTTTAACTAACAAAACCACCAATCAGTTTTTTTTTAATTTATAAATTAGACCAGCTCTAAAACTTGAGACGTCTACTATATAGACGGTCTCAAGTAAGAATTTGTGATCCTCTAATCAAAGACAAAATCTAAAACAACCGAATTTACAAAATATTGACGTCATCACATGTGTTTGTCAACCAAGATTTGTCGTTCAATCTTTATACTCAGTTCGTACGTTTAAAATATAAAAATTACTTTTAGTGTAAAAAATTCCCAATTCTTAAAATCCGCCATCACCCTCATTTTAAATTAATTAATTAAAATTATGAAAATGCCCTTAGACTTAAATTCTCTATAAAACACTTCAAACTCACTCCATAACACTTTATCACTCTAAAACTTATTAAATCCTCTAAAAAATTATCGTAGCTAAAGCTTTGGACTTCGAATCGTTACCATAAACCGAGGTATTTTCTAAACTTTACTCGTTTAAAAATTCAAAAAAAAAATAAAAAAAGGAAAGCGCCACTAAAGCGTCAGTGGACGTGTCTCACTTCGCATGAAATGCGTGAGATGCGAACTCGCACAAAGCGTGCAGTAAACCATGGTTCACTCGCCGCTTTTGTGCGAGTTCGCCACCGGCCACGCCATTCTCATGCGAGTGAGCCCGATTAAATAAAATTATTTTTTTTTTATTTTTTATTTTTTTTGTTGAAATTTATTAATATTAATTATTGTTTTTATTATTTATTTATTATTATGTTATTTATTATCTTATTGATTAAATTTAATTATTTATAATTTGTTATTATTAATTATTAGTTATTATTTTTTTGAATTATATTAATATTAATTATTGTTTTTAATAATGTTAATTTTATTTATTTATTTATTTATTTATATTGTTATTTAATTTTATTTAAATGTAGTTATGTTATTTTAGTTGTTAATGTTTAATTAATTATAATTTTAAATAATAATTCATTAAATTATGAAAATTGTAGTAAATGGCTGGAAACCAGGGTAAAGGCAATGGGTTTTTTAGAGGCCTATTGAGAGGCAACATGTCTAGACCGACTTTTCTTAGGGGTGACCCACATGAGAGAGGGGTTACGGGTTCTGCGAGGAGGGCTAGGCAGGAAGAGGCGGCCAAGCATAGTCAGGCCCAACGTTCGAGTACGCTGGACCAAGTGTGTACTTGCTTTGACCGACAGACGAGCCTGTGTAGTGATACGCTTGGCTCAG
Organism: Amaranthus cruentus; assembly: GCA_019425755.1. Lineage (NCBI taxonomy): Eukaryota > Viridiplantae > Streptophyta > Magnoliopsida > Caryophyllales > Amaranthaceae > Amaranthus > Amaranthus cruentus. Next base: position 2,686,730 of record CM033463.1, read on the forward strand.
GGGATGATGAGACTGACTACGATGAGTCTGTCGGTGAGGAAGAGTCAGTTGGGGAGCCTGTTGATTGGAATCCAATCAGGGGGGCTGCCGGTCAGTTTAAGTGTAGAGTTCATACCTGGATAGACATCATGAATAGCTGCAAACAAACCCTCATCCCTGTCGGTAACGATAACATCAGGCACATGTACTGTACCAAATATATCCCTCAACCTCTCCAACACCCAAGAATACGACATGGCCGCCTCATCTCGCATCAAACAGAACGCAACCAAGAAGTTGTGATTGGTTGACGTCATTCCTATTATTTCACAAAGGGGCCACTTTTGCTTATTCGTCTTATACGTTGTGTCTATCAACACAACATGGGGCCACGTACGTATCATCTGGATGGATATGGGGTTTGCGATCAGTAACCTAGTCAACTGCCCCTCACCATCCAAATCTGTCCAAACAACACAATTATTTCCTGTGGCCAAATAAAGACAATGTTGAAGAGGAGTCCTACCATCCATCTCTTCTCTTCTCAATGCCTATCGTATATTATAAATTTGATTCATACTCGCATAAAAACCAGGAAAATTCCTTCTAATTGATGACATAATGAAGGCTGGTTGCATGCCAGTTGCAGAACGATCCCGTATATGTTGTCTAATATCTACATTCATTCTACTTGCGCTTACTTGGTCTTCTCTATATACAAAGAACGGGTGATTATGTCTGCCTTTTTCGCCTGTACACACTTTTACCGTCCACGGTCTTTCTCCTGGATTACGACTACTACCTATAATCATAAATTTGCAACCACACGCACTACTTCTAGAACCAGGTCTAGCAGCATTATCTAGATTGAGCAAATCTCCCCTAATATTACCATATCTCGGACACCTTAAATACAAACTAACTCTTGTACGTCCTTCCTTACGTTTATACGAGGCACGTGTAAATTGAAAACCAATTGCTATTAATATCTCATCAGCCCATCTATGTAATTCATCTACCGAATCAAATTCCCAATCCGTAACAAATCTATTTGAGTAATCTACGTTATCTCCTAAGTTTTCAAAGTCCTGCAAATAACAATTACAAATAAAACAACAAAAAAATTAAAAAAGTAAATAACTTAAGTAAATATAAATAAAATAAATAAATAAATACATAATTTAAATAAATAAATTATTTAAACACATACAACTTAAACATAATTACATAAAAAAATAAATAATATAAACACATACAAGTTAAACATAATTACATAAATAATATAAATAAATTAAGTAAATTAAAATAAATAAATAAATAAATACAATAATAAATAATTATATTAAACATAAACATAAACATAAACATAAATAAATAATTATATTAAAAAGTATTAAAAAAAATAAATCAATAAAACATAAACATAAATAAATAATTATATTAAACATAAACATAAACATAAATAAATAATATAAATGAATTTAGAAAATTAAAAATAAAACATAAACATAAATAAATAATTATATTAAAAAGTATTAAAATTAAATTAAAATTAAAAAAATAAAAAAAACATAAATGGGTTCACTCGCACAAAACGTGCGAGTTGACCATGGTCACCTGACACATTTTGTGCGAGTTGACCATAGTCAACTAGCACGTTTTGTGCGAGTGAACCATGGTCACCTGACACATTTTGTGCGAGTGAACCATGGTCACCTAGCACATTTTGTGCGAGTGTGACTGGTTTTCGTGTATTTTTTGAACTTTTTTTAAAAAAAAAATTTTAAAAACGATTAATTACTTACCGAATCGTATTCATGCTCGTTTTGGTTCGCCATTGTTCTTCGATTATTATTTTTAACTTCTTGTAGTTTATAGATTTTTTTTAGAGACTTTTAGAGAGATGTTACAGTTTTTGAGTTCGAGATTATACAAGGTCAATTATGGAACCTCAATATAAAAGTTTAAAGATCAGGCGCATTTTCGTAATTTTAATTAATTAATTTAAAATAGGGGTGGCGATAAATTGAAAAGGGTGGCGGAAAATAATAATGCCCAAAAAATTAGCTTTATTTTTATATTTAGTTTATCTTAAAGTTTATTCTTATTTTTCATTTTAGTCAATGTCAAATTCTTATTCTAATATTACTTTTTTTCAAAATACAATCATTTAAATATCAAAATCCACAACATTCAAGTCAAAATTACAGAATTACGACGAATTAACCTAAAATTTTAACCACTAAAGTGATAAAAATTTCGTATGTAACCTAAACGTTTTACCCTTTGATATTTTTATAGCTGTAATTCCAAAAAAACCTGCAAATTCATAAATAATTCTTATCATATACTTCCTCTATTGCACTAAAAATGTTTTATTTATTTATTTTTGACACTGTTTACTTATTACTCTTAATTTGTATTTTATTCTTAATATATATATATTAAAACATAGTCAAGTGAAATCTTTGATATTAATAAGTATAAATACTTCTTCCGTTCTAATTTACTTGCAACATTTGCTTTTTCACGCAGTCAATTACGTTAATTCAATCTCTAATATCTCTAATTATGTATAATAAAAAATTATGAAAATTTGATATTAATAATCTTTAAAATGAGATGAATTAAATAAGATCACACTTGACTATATTTTAACCTATAGATTAGAAACTAATCATAAATTAAGAGCGATTAATAAATAGTGTTATTTTTATCAATGTTGCAACTATTATAAAACGGACGAAGTAAGTACATTAAATAGCGTGAAAAAGTAAATGAGACATTGAGGGTGCTTGGCAATTGGCTTTTGACTTAGCTTTTTGATTGGTTTTTGGCTTTTGGCTTGTTGGTTAGTCAAACAGCCAAAAAAGATGTTTGGTTAAGGGCTTTTAAAGCGGCTGAAAAGCTGGCTTTTAAGCCAAAATGAAAAAAACTGCTCCAGCTAGCTTTTTGGTTGGTTTTTGGTTTGTTGGCCCACTTTTTCTCTAATAAACAGCCAACTATCAAGGAACCAACTCAACCAAAAGCTTAAGCTGATGGTTGAGACCCCAAGATATGTTATATGCTTTAACACGCCCCCTCACATGAGAGCCCTTTGGGCTAGAAGTGTGGATGCAACACATGCCCTTCTCATACATGACGCTAAATTTTACACTTTAAATGAGGGGTGGTTGAGAATCGAACCTGTGACCTCTTGTCACCCTGGCTTCTGATACCATGTCAAGGAACCAACTCAACCAAAAGCTTAAGGCCCCAGGATATGTTATATACTCTAACACCAACAACCAATATTCAAATCTACCAAACATCTCCACAAACAGCTAGATTTTATTTAAGCTAGCTTAAAAGCCAACAAAAATAATCAACATTTTCAACTGATCAAACAAACTAATTAAAAAAACCAACCGCCAATTATCAAACAAGCCCATTATATAGCGTTTTAGTCTCTACTCTCTATATATATAAAGCGAACCCCTTTTGGGGGATTTGGCGGTGTAGACAACACATTCAAAGATCTTGTTCTTAATCTTCCTTCAATTTCTCTCTCTTCTATCTCTCTCTAAAAACCTACAATAAATATTAAGAGATGGAGCTGGCCTTAAGCTTGGGTAACAGTGCTGGTGTAGTGAGTAACAGTGTAGCCTACTGTATGGGATCATCATCATCATCAGTTGTAGCAAGATCAACGGTTGAGAAATTAGAAGGAGATAATGATGAGGATAGTATGAAAAACGATGATCATGATGATGATGATAGAAAGGAAAACGTGATTTCTTGTTTGTCATCAGATCCATCACCTTTACAACTTGAGCTTCTACCGTTCTCCCCTGTTCCTCGTTCCACCCAATCACCTCCTTCTCTTCGCTTTCCTTGGCTTGCTGATAATTGTACTTTTCTCTCCTTCTCTTTTTTTCAAATACTTCATCCTTTTTTTTCTTTTTTTTTAATGTTTGTCTGCTTTAAGTTCGTCTATTTTGAGAGATACAATTTTAAATTAGATTTTTGAAATATATATTGAAGATAAAATATACTCCTTTCGTTTTCTAATGTTACTCTCATTTAAAATATTCTAATTGTGTTTTGAAATATATATTGAAGATAAAACGGAGGCCGTAAGGTGAAAATTCAATTTGTGTTTTGGCTTTTACGTAAACGGAATCAAATTAAATTTAATTAGATTGTTAATTTTTCAATACAAATTAAAATCGAATTTTGTCAAAAACCAAATTAAATAGATTTAACTTGTAAATGTTTATTTGATTTAATTTAATTATATACTCTAATTATTGAGGTTTATGTTTATTTCTAAGAGCGATCAAGTTTTTTTTATCATCACCCTAGAGTAAATGTAAAATTCTATTTTAATTCAGTTTAATTAGAGTTTCATTATTGATCTATAACCGGCTCAAACCTTATCCAAACAAAAATATTGTAATTTGTAGGAATTTCTAATCCAAATCAAATCCATTTTATGAAAATTCAAAACCTAGCTTTACCATTTGGGCATTTGCTGTAAAATATGTATATATATACTCTGCCTTATAGTAATTTTTTAATTTTATTTTTACCATTTCTTTGAAAATAATGAATATAATTTGACAAAGTAATCCAATCTGCTGGCCATGAGATGAAAATAAACTTCAACATTAATTATTTTTGGAAATTTGATATGGTAATCATGAATCTTCGCCTTTTGTATGTGGTAGACAAATATTCTTTTAATCTATGTGGTGATGTTGATCTTTTAATTTTTTCACGTGGTAGACAAAAGAGAGATTTTTATTAGTTTTATGAAGTATTACTTTTACCTAACGTAATGAAATTTTTTTCGAAAAAACAATGTCGTTACACCCACCCTAATTGACCACATATTTCAAAATAAGTACTTAATTTAACCAAGAGCTTAACATTTTGTCTACCACGTGCAAATTGTGGAAGTTTAAGGTCACCATGCAGAAGTTTAAGGTCACCGTGCAGATTTTAAAAACATTTGTTGACAAGCTAAAAACTCAATTACCATATCAAATTTCCCAAATTTGTATATTACTTTCTATGTTTTTGTTTGTTCTTCGCATTTACTTTTTGTGCATATCTCAATACAAACTTAAAGTTAAATAATTTTAATTGTAAATTTTAACAAATTCAAAAAACTGATATTTAAAAAATTTATATTGAGACGCATCTATCAACCTCTCACGTGAATATATTTTTAATATAAATCGATGAGAAATTAAAGTTTAATACTCCCTCCTATTTAGCCTAAATGTCCTATTCAGTCTAAATGTCCCATTTATTTTTCACACTTGCCGAGATAACATTTTAACCCTTAATATCTCAAAATATTCTTAATTAAAAATTATAAAAATTTGATATTAATAATCTTTGTATTGAGACAAATCAAACAAGATCCCACATGACTATGTTTTAACTTATAGATTAAAAGTAAAATACAAATTAAGAGTGATGAATAAATAGTGTCAAAAAAAATATGGGACATATAGGCTGAATAGGAGGTAGTCGTAAAGTTTTGTAAACTCCATTTGAGAAAACATATAAAAACGGAGAAAATAATTCAAAATTCAATGAACACAATATTTGAAGTCTGACCGGATATATATAATAAATAAGACAAAATTCAATTTTGTAGATGCAATTTTTCACAAATTAATTAACTCTAAAGTTTAAACAATATTTACTGATGTGGGTCCAGTGAGTTCTGAACCGGGTTCATCGGGCGGTCCAAGATCCAAACCTTCAGAACAAAAGCGACGGGCAACAGTGGGTCCCACAAAGGCGGAAGAAGTGGAGGAGCAGTCGTCACCCAACAGTGGAACGTCGTCGTTTATGGAGTTTTCATTGTATAGAAGTAAAAATAACAATGGAGGAAAAGGAGTAATGATTAGAAGGGAAAATGGAAATAATAATTCTAATTCTAATAATAATAATAATAATAATAATAATAATATTTTGAAAAATGGTTCAGAAGAATTAATAGGAATAGGAATAGGAATAGGAATAGGAATGGGAGGAGGAGGAAGTGATGATGAGGAGAATGGATCAAGTAAGAAAAAGCTTAGACTTTCTAAACAACAATCGGCATTTCTTGAACAAAGTTTTAAAGAGCATCATACTTTGAACCCTGTAAGTCTTTCTTCTTATTTTTCTTATTTTCTAGCAAAAAAAATACTCCCTCCGTACGGGCAGTTTTAAAAGTTTATGCTATTTAGAATACTTTACTATTTTCGAAAGTTTTTATCTTCCATATCTTCTCTTTATCCGTCATTTAACCCTCATTCCACTCTCATAAATCATAATACCAATACAATCATTAATTCACACCACTATTCTAATAAAATAATACTCACTATCTACAAAGATTTCACCTTTCTTAATTTGTGTGAAATCTTCAAATAGGACACTCAAAAAAGAAGTAAGGGAGTATTTTTCATTTACCAAAAAAACCCAATATATAATTAAAAATTTGAACTTCAAATGAAAGCACGACTCACTTTTACTAATTTAATTTGTTGAATACTTGAATATATAGTAAAATCATAGACAATCTTCTTCAGTACACGCTTTTCCTAGTAAATTGTAGGAAAATCTAATTTCAAATTACGTCATTAGTGTAAATAATTAAGGGAACATTATTTATGGTACATACTTTTTCTAATAATTAAGTTCTATTTTTTGAAAAAAGTATAAAGAAAATGAGGCTAGTTATTTATATGGAGTAATTTTAATTTTTTTTTAAAAAAAGGATAGATTAAAATAAAATGTCGAAAAAAATATTTAAAAATATTATAAAAAGGTTATAATTTTTTTTATTTTAAAAAAAAGTTATCCTTAAAGAGGTAGGGAGTAAATGTGAAAGAGAATGACCATTTGTTGAATAATGTGGGACCATGATTTATGGTACACGCTTTTCTTAGTAAGTTGTAAGAAGACCTAGTTTTCTCTTTATCATTCATTTTACATTTGAATTCTTTGTACTTTAAACTTTGGCTTTACTTGTCGACATTTTTGACATTTTTCTTTCTTCTAACAATTACTACTATTTAATATCAAGGACACTCTCATTTGTCATCTGGTGCTCAAGCTTCAGAGATTATCAATTACTCCCTTCGTCTTTTTTTACACTATTTTAAGGTTTAATATTATAGTTAAGTATTTCTCTCTCTAAATATATATATATATAGTAGTACCTTCGAATCATTTTAGATGACCTATTTGGATTTTCACGGTTATTAAGGGTGGTGTGAGGTACATTAAAAAGATGGTAGCTGAGTATTTTAATTGATTAAATTAATTGTAAAGGTGATAGCTGAGTATTGGGAGTAGTAAAAGTGGGGGTATTTAGGTAAAAAAAAGATAGACAAAAAAAGAAATGAGACAATTGATATGAATTTGTCAAATAAGGAAATAGAACACCTAAAAAGATTCGGGCAAGTATTATGTATCTAACTAGATATCACATTCATATATTATATTCTCTCTAATTCATAACTATTGTCCAATTTTCTTATTGAGTTAAGTATATCCCAAATGTCTCATCTCTATTTTTGGTCATGATTTTTTAACTACAATACTCCAATTACCACCTTTACAATTAATTTAATCAATTAACATCACACCCTAACTACCATCTTTTTGATGGACCCATCTCACTCTTTATATCCGTGCCCAACCATATGAGACAATAGATGTGAATGAGGGAGTAGTTTATATATATATATATTTATATAGATAGATGTAGGATCAAATAAGATGGATTTTAAAATGAGAAGGATGAGAAGTATTTTTGTTTGATTTTGTTTGGTTACTATGTATAAAAAAAATGATACTATGTTATAAAATAAGGACGTTTTAAAATTTTTGTTATAGTTAGTTTTCTGTGTAACATAGTTACTTTTACAATTATATGTTTTTGGCTCAATCGTGACCATAGATTTTTTTTATTTTAATGAAATCAAGGGTGTAGAGTCCTTCTTAGCCTTCTCATTTTCAATACCCTTATATATATATATATATATATATATATAGATGTAGGATCAAATAAGAAGGATTTTAAAATGAGAAGGATGAGAAGGATTTTTGTTTGATTTTGTTTGGTTACTATATATAAAAAAGGATACTATGTTAAAAAGTAAGAACATTTTAAAAATTTTGTCATAGTTACTTTTCTATGTAACATAGTTACTTTTACAATTATGTATTTTTGGCTCAATCGTGATCATAGATTTTTTTATTGTATTGAAATCAAGGGTGTAGAGTCCTTCTCACTTTTCTCATTTTCAACACCCTTCTCATTGGATCCTTCCTATATAACATAGTACTCCCTCCGTTCCTTTTTGATGTTCATATTTGGGTTTTTCACCAAGATTAAGAAAAATGTAATCTTTGGTGGTAGTGGGTATTATTTTAATTATATAGTAGTGGGAAGTAATGATTGTATTGGAAGTATGAGAGAAAAAATAATTAAGTAATAGTGTAATGTAATGATTGTATTTGAAGTATGAGAGAGAAAATAATTAAATAGTTGTATGAAGTAAGGAAAGTGGGGTTTTAAGGGGTAAAAGTGGGATGAAAACTTTCCAAAATTGAAAAGTATTCTAAAGTGGAAAAACTTATGGAACTACCCGCTTTAGTAAGGTGGAAAAACAAAAAGGAACGGAGGGAGTATCATTTTTTAAAATGTCCTTACTTTATAACATAGTATCATTTTTTGTATACATAGTCACCAAACAAAATTAAACAAAAATTCTTTTCATCCTTCTCATTTTAAAATCCTTTTTATTTGATCCTCTATATATATATATATATATATATATATATATAAAACAATAGTTTATTTTTTGAAAATGAAAAATAATAGTTATTAATTAATACTTCTTTCTATTTAAAATGAGAAGAAACATCGGAGAATAGAGGTATCGAAGTATGTGTTAGTTTGGTGCAAAATATATATTTTTTTTATGGAAAATACTTTGGGGATGAAGGTATGTATTAGATGGACGACGGATCGGATAAAATTTGATTTTATTCTGTTTTTTTTTTGCAGAATGTTTACAAAATGAAAATTTTTTCTTTTAAATGTTTTATTTTTATTTTCTTGCCAAATTAAATGAGAAAAAAGAAATATGGGTTCTTGGATAATGCTATACTTGGCTTCTACTATTCATTTGTTTCTTTCATAGACCTCCTATGTTCAATTATAAATTACTTGCTTCTATAATTTACTATATAGACAATTTTCAATTTACTTGGGATGATACTATGATTTTTATGTTTTTAGTATTAGTATTTTTTAAAATATGAAAGTTGAATCATTTAACATATTTGTGTAAATATAAAAGAAGTAAAGCATAGAGGTTATTAATTAAAGTTTGAGGAAAAAGTTTGGTGCCAATGATTATTAATAACTTGTGCGTTACAACTATCTATTTTTCTTGCAGCCAGTCTCCTGAGAGACCGTCTTTTTAAGAGACGTCTCTTAGGTTCAATCTATTAAAGCTTATTGCCTACACTTATTCTACATTTTTCCTAATGAGTCAACACAATTAGAAATTTTTATAAAAGAAACCGTCTCTCACAAGAATTTGTGATTTTTATATGATATTTCATGGATACTTACATTTAAATTATGTGAAAGGATTTTTTTTTTTCGCTGAATCCATATGATATAAGTAAGAACAAATCATAATTGTTTGCATACTCAAAAAAAAAAAATCATAATTTTTTGCTTATATGAATGCAGAAGCAAAAGCTAGCATTGGCAAAACAACTAAATCTTCGGCCTCGTCAAATTGAAGTTTGGTTTCAGAATAGACGAGCCAGGTACTTTGTTTTTTTATTTATATACTTCCAACATTTCGCCATTCATGTATTCTTGTGCTATTATCATTATTTATATTTTAAATTATGAATAATTAAAAATATAAAAAAATTAATATAGTGAAAGTATACTTTTAGGTGATTCAAATAATATCCGACTTAATATTTTTTTTCTTAACACATTAATCTTAATATATAGTACTCCTTTTAATCCTAATATAATGCCCAATCCTATACAAGTGCAACCTGAGGGCCCACCCACAATTGTAGAAAATCAAATACAACCTTCTGAAACCCATATATATGAGGAAAAATTATTGTAGATAATTCGATATTTCGTTAATTTCCCTAAAATAATGCCAGAATAATATATTTCGTTAATTATTATTTTTTTTCATCTAATCTTTAGTTTGATTTTTAACATGTTAGAGATATTTTATGAAAATGCTCTTAAGTTGTTATTCATGGATCTTGGTTAATTAAAAGTTGGTATTAATTATCATATGAAAATAAGCAAAATATTATATTATTTCTATTAATTTTTCTCATATATTAAAAACCATATATATAACTCCTCTTCCACGCGTAAGTCTGAGAAATTTCGTAGTATATATGTCAAGTGTTTAAAGATATAAAGATTTAAAAAAATCTAATTAATAAATTTTAAAATTAAACTTAATTTTTAAATTTGTTAATTTATACTCGGCCTCAATTTGGCAATTTGAATATGGGAATTGGAATATGACACAGGACCAAGTTGAAGCAAACAGAAGTAGATTGTGAGTATTTGAAAAATTGTTGTGAGACATTAACAGAAGAGAACAGAAGGTTACAAAAAGAGCTTCAAGAATTAAGAGCCTTAAAAACATCTCAGCCTTTCTACATGCAACTTCCTGCTACTACTCTTACTATGTGTCCTTCTTGTGAACGTGTCACCCCCACTTCCACGTCATCCGTCACAGTCCCCGCCGCCTCCTTCCCTGGCCCCGACACTCCCTCCACGTTCGATCCTGTCGTTAAACCCGCTACCACCAACGGAACCACTTCCCAAAGCACTAGTGAGATCAACTTGTCTCTTGGGAACCCTACTTCATCAGATGTTTGCTACTTTTGTATTTTTAATTAGGTTGTTCAATGAATTTTCTAGATATCTCTTAGATTAATTTGCGAATTATAGGCTTAAAGTTTATCATTTTTGAGAAGTACAGTTTTAATGATTATTTAGCGAATAATAGCCACCAAAATTTACAGATTCAAGCTAAACTACAGAATTTTGACCATTTTGTAGGTTAAGTGGCAGGAGTTCTATATTTTTGTCCTGAACCTATAAATGTTGATACTTTAGTGGTTGTGATTCGCAAAAAAATAAATATTGAAACTGTAATTCACAAAAGTGCTAAACTTAGAGATTGTAATTCGCAAATTATTTTATCTCTTATTGAAAATGGCCCCACATCCTTATAAGTTGAGGTTGACATATGGGTATATAGAAGTATTATTTCTCTATGAAACTAAACGGAATTGTAGCAAACACGATAGAATATAGGAATATAGTTGATGTTTCAAAATCTTTTTTCCCTTATTGTACAAAGTAAGAATTGTAATGATAGACTTAATTCCCTTTATCTAAATTAAATTCCTTTTTGGTTGGAATTATTCTAATAATTTGGGATGGTCCTTTATCTAAATTAAATTCCATTTTGGTTGGAATTATTCTAATAATTTGGGATGGTGGTGGGGATGATAATAAACTCAATATTATTTTTTTTTATTTGAGTTTATACTGTATAACTAAAAAAATTTGAAAGAAACTGAGAGAATAGTATTTTTATAGTGTGCTTGAAACTGTTGGTTTAAATTATAATCAAACTTCAAATTGCGAAAGATGGTGAATAAACTAGAGTAACAATAATTGAGACAAAGTTTGTTTGATCAGGTCGTAGAATTGTATGATTGCAAAATTGTGTTATAATCTTATTACTCAAGTTTTTCGAATTAGAATCATAAAATCCTATTAACATCACGATTCAACTTGCGTTCCAAATGGCTTGTCGATTTTAGATCGTAAAATCGTATTTTAAAATCGGAATTGTAATAACAATAGTATACCACTTATAAATGTAGGAAGCATTATATTCATACAGATATAAAAAGTCACAATTTAACGTGGAACCAATGGAGAAGCAATAATATGAGGTGCAAATAAATATGATAATGCAAGTAGTAGATTGAGACATATAATAAAAAAAAAAGAAGGAATAAATAGTTGCCCAAAAAATAGAGTACACCTACCAATTATATCACCAAACGGTATGTACTTGACGAGGTTCACATATAGTCTAGTCTTCCATGTTCATCACCAAACCAAACCAAACATCTTCAAAACTTTTTGCTTACATATTCAACATTATTTTCAAAAGGCAACCTCAAAATATATATGCATGAACTATGATATGTATTGAGAAAATTGTTAAAATCATACGATACTATAAAAGTTTTGGAAAATTTCAAGTGTCATCATTTAAAGAGACGTGAAAATATTTATCAAATTTAGAATATAATATTTTTATTTAAGTTTCAAACTAAATTAGGTAAAGTATTTGTATGATATACTATAACAATTGAATTTTGTTAACTTATAATTTAATATGTTCAATTGAATGAAAAAAAAAGTTATATATTAGGTAAATAATTAAAATAAACATCAGTAATCATGTTTTAATTTAAAAAATCATAAATTTAGTAAATTTAAAAACGATAGTATATAGTACTTACATTATTATTTAAAATTGTTTTTATATATATTTTGCACTAACAAATAAATGCATTACACGAGTTTCTATACTAGTTTTATTATATATGCCTAAGCAATCAAAATATGAGGAGTATATGAAAGCGCGTATTTAACCATCTACTTAATTAAATTTTTTGTTGAATTTATCTTTTGACAAAATACATTTATAAACTCACAAGAAGTTCATTATTAAAACGGCCTACTGATAGTAATAAGATTTGCTCTTTAACTAGTTGTTTGATTAAACATCCAATTATAAAGAGTAAAGACTCACAAACACACCATACTTTTAATGTCATGTTAAAATTTTTAGTGAAAATTGTTAAAAAATATTTTAATAAATTTTTTTCCAAAAAAGTACATAACAAAAAATGTTTTGCCAAAAAATACTAACAAATTTTTTTCATTTTCAAAGGTACCAAGTAACGTTTTACTTCAACTGACCGTCAAATATATAAATGGTTGACTGGTCAAAATAAAAATTTATTCTTCCTTAATCTTTAATTTCTTTTCCAATTTTAATTTCGATTTTGAGTAAAAGTAGAGAAAAGTGAGGAAATTGAATTTGAAATGAAATTGAAGATAAGAAAGAAAAGTAGTTGATTTTGACCAGTCAACCGTTATATTTGACGGTCAACTAAAGGAAAACGTTAATTGATACCCTTTAGAAAAAAAAAATTTTGTTATGTATTTTTTGACAACACTTATATTATGAGGTAAAATTTGGAAAAAAAGAATTTTATTAGGTACATTCTGACACTTTTTTTCAAAATTTATTATATAGAATTAGACAGCGTAAATAATGCAGAAAATGAGTAACTCACTAATAAACTTAAAAAAGGTTTACAGCTATCAGCATAGTAGGATTTGCTCCTCAAGATCAAGGTCGGTCCTAGATATTTGGTGGCCCTGGGCGAAATAGTACATTAGAGTCCTTTTTCCTTTGTAATTTATAATTTATATGGACACTTTACAACTATTAATTTTGCTTTTTTAACATGAGGCCTTGGCGACGGCCCCTCTTGCCCACCCTTAATTAGGGCCGGCCCTTATCAAGATTATGAAGTGGTATACTCTGTTTTCATAACTCGCATATGAGCAACAATAAGTACATTTTTCAACAATGTTGGGAAAATATTTTTTTTAAAAAAAATACTCCATAATTTAAGATTATCTATGTGTATTAGTGTTATTGCAGTTCACACGCACGCCTTATCATTATATTACCTCATCATGAGCACGTAATTTTACGAAAAAGTATTATTAGCCCAAAATAATGTGTTCTTAAGAAGTAATTAATTATTATTATTATTATTATTATTTTGAATAATACCTGATTCATTAATAAATAGTCATACGACATCTACATCGAAGATAAAAATTTGCAAGTAATTAATTATTTTTTTTTTTGAATAATACCTGATTTAATTAATTATATAAGAGTGATTATAATAATAATGGTTATAATTTTTATCAAATTATTACTTTATTAGGGATCCAACATGACTAGTCTAATGCATGCTTGTGTATTGTATATAATGTTTTGACTAATCAAATGTTTTCTAAAGAGGCGACAAGATCGTTCTCTACATCCAACCTGCCCTTTTCAAAAATTATATTTTAAGAATTAGGGATTAGCATTATTTTTATTTCTTTCCACCTTTTTTATATATGAGTTTGATTCAAACACCTATATAAAAGATGAATTCGAGTAAAATGACTACTTAAATCATGTACAATTCATATTAATGAATTGCAAATGATATTTATTACCAACGGTCAATTGGAAATAATCTCTTTGTTATCAGTGACAAGTATGTAATAATGGTCAGGTTGTATACATCTAACTCGCCAAACCTCTCCTATGGTGAAAGACACTTAATGACATTGAATGTACTGTTTTTTTGATGTGTAAAAGAGTGTGTTGTTTTTAATCTAACTTTAAACCTTATTTTTAAATTGTAAATTGTGTAAAAAGTGAACATGATACTTACTTCAGTTACTCTTGTGAAAGACCATATCTCAAAGAGACGACCTCAAATTCTTTATTTTCTTTAATTTGCATTATTTGGGCTATTTAGCCCATATACTTTAATGCGTCTATTGGAGAGACCGTCTCTCACAATAATTTGTGTATTTTTTTATACATAGAGGTAGTAATTTTTAATGAATTAAGAATAATTTTATAGAGTCAAGTTTTCATTTTATTAATTGGATGTTATTATTATTCACAAATTCTTATGAGAGACGGTCTCTTTAAGAGACCATCTCTAATTGGGTTGGCCCATCAAAGAAAATGTAGAATAAATGTAGACAATAAGCTTTAATAGATTGGGCCTGAGAGACGTCTCTCAGAAAGACGGTCTCTCAGGAGACTGCCTAATTATTATTTTATTATAGATATTGAAACTGGGCCTAGTCTAAATTCCAATCAAAATTTTAATAAAAAGGCCCAACAAGCGACCTATTAAGTGATCACAAATTCTCTAAGTGATAGGTGGTTTGGATCTTAGACTATGAACCAAAATATAACTAAAACAACTTGCCTTGTATGAGACCGTCTTACTATTAACCAAAATATTAACCACTTTAAAGTTGTAATCACTTTAACATACTAAATTATATGGGTCAACTATGAGACCATTTCATTTAAGAATTTGTTTAACTAAAAATGGAAACCAAAAACTAGGATAATTCAGTACAAAAAGGGGGTTGCATAGAGCAACCGAGCAAGCCATTGTATGAATCCCAATATACAAATTCTTGTATTTTGTATGAGACAATGTCACCTTAATGCCCAATTAATATAAAACCCTTTTGAGAGGTGCCAAAAATAAATCACAAATTCTTATTTGAGACCATCTTTTTTAAAGACGGCTCTCAAAAACCCAATTCAATTCTAAACATATATTGTTACAACTCTAAATATAGATTTGGGCAGGACTTTTGAGAGTCGTTTTTACAAAAGACGGACTCTCAAGAAAGCACCTGTAAATCAGTATGTGTGACCTTCAACCAAAAGAGTCCCTCGACTCTGGAAATAAGAGCAACTTCTGCAACGACTAGGACCAAATAAAACAAGAGCTGACTCCGCAGGTTTGCATCATATCACCCAGACCACAAACGTAACCCTTCAATATATTGATATAGAACATCATTTCATTTGCGTCACATTTACCATCACAGAGTATTTCATTAAAGTGTTCCAACATTCTTACGAGCTCATTGGCCATGGCAAGTGACCCCAAAATTATTAGATTCGTACAAATGATAATGCACTTCAACTCCAGTCTGTCCTACACTACAAATCCAATTGTCCTTGTAAATTTAAGATCATCCAAACAAGAAGATGCATGCAACAAACTAGTTTAATGTCATATTCCACACAACAAATTAAATTTTTGGTCGTAAAGTACTTCCTTCGTTTCATAATACTTACTTTACTTCCTTCGTTTCATAATACTTACTATTGATAGTGATATTTTTCCACACGTGTCACACTCAGTAGTAAGTATTATAGAACGAAGTAAGTACTAATAGATTTCAAGTAGTATTTAATTATTCGGACATTCCAATGAATTATCCCAGTTTAGTAATCTTTTTTTTATATAATTCTACTATTTTTACTTTTTATATTTATTTTATTATTTTTAAATATTCTACTACTTTAAACTCATTTTACTTATTTTTTTATCTCAGCATCAAAACCAAATAAGACTAATTCGTTGTACCACCATAGGCGGAGCCAAATTGTTGACATGTGCATCTTACCAATTGAGCTAAACATTATTATTGATCATCTTAGTACTGATTAATTAAATCTATGATGCAAACACATGATGGATTTGAAATTAAGTACTGATCATCTTAGTGACACGCGAATTATAGTTAATTGATATATATATTATAATTTGACTAGTCCATATATACAGTCTTTAACACAAAAAATTTATTATAAAAGCATATGCCAATTTTGTAGTTGATAATTTGAAATTAAAATATCATCACTTTTGATAATTTTTAATCTAGATATATTTAAAATATTTTTAATGAATTATTACTATATTGCTCTCACTAAATTTGAGCTTTGAATCTGCGAGAATCTGAAGGCATTCAGTAATGAATACCTTAAACCGTCTGACAACCTGACAAAAATCCAAAAGGTCGCACTATGGTAGGCCCCACCCCAGTGTATCTTTAATGGTTCAAAGTTTGTAAGTTCCAACCATCAAATAGTTGGTTCGATATAAACATCAAGAAACGAGATTATAATTTAAAATACTATATTATGTGATAAATAAAGAAATAAATAAATGCAACTAGGATATTTTATTATTATTGATTGATAGATAATATAACTAAAATAAATTAATATTCATAAATTCATGACATACAAAGTATAAGGACCTAAAAGGTTATCATAAATTACACCAAAATGTAAACATCACCAAAAATAGCCAACTCCATCTTTAAATCACCGACACTTTAATTCTCCTTAATTTTCAAATGAAATATTATATTCCCTCTTATTCAGCTTAAATGTCTCATTTAGTTTTTCACACTTGCCGAGGCAATATTTTAACCCTTAATATCTCAAATTATTCTTAATTAAAAATTATAAAAATTTAATATTAATAATCCTTGTATTGAGACGAATCAAACAAGATCCGACATGACTATATTTTAACTTATATATTAAGAGTAAAATACAAATTAAAAGTGATGAGTGAATAGTGCCAAAAGAAAAATGTCACATTTAGGCTGAATAGGCCGAATAGGAGGTAGTATTTGATATTTGATATTTCCATTTTCCACTATCAATAAATATGCTAAAACACACTCCACTTTTAGAGAGGATATATCTCTAATTTTTCATAGCTTTTTTCTTAATTTAACACATTAATACAAGAGAACCTATTTACTCCTATATTTGTACATAAATAGTTATTATTAAAGAAAGTGGAAAAATATTTTTTTGATTCTCGGGTAGGCTAAAGGATTGCTATAGCCAAGAAGAGATTAATCGATAGTGAGAATCAAACCCCTATGAAAAGGGTAAAAGAGAAAGCTCTCAACTACAAGGCATTACCAAGATTCTCGAGAAACGAGAATTTAGTATTCACCCGTATTTAGTATCATCACTATTAACTAGAAAAACTTGTCGAATTTACCTTCCCGTGAAAATAATTGGATAAAATTTGAGTCGGGTCGACAATTGTACAATGAAGGCACCTTTGAGTTGATGTTTGTTTTGGCTCATGTTTTAGTTTTTTGTTGCTTCTCTTGGTATTGCTTCCTTAGCATTTCGGCAAATAGAAGCTCGTTCCAAAAATCGGGGACTCCAGGAAGGCACCAATGACTGCAGTCTTGAAATCTCAAGGGTGATATTTTCTCTTCTCCGGATAGGTGTTGCTTTCGGTAAATTGATGGGTGTGCATCCTTCCTATAATCCGTCATTCTTGTAATATTAAGGTAAGAAATCGGAATTTTCATGCCATTCATTACCGTCTCAAACACTTTCATTTTCCATGGATATTCTGTAAGGTAAGTCTCGTTCCTAATCGGTTCTGTCTCACTGTCGCATTGACCTCCAGAATTCCATTGCCCACCGCTGTAAATATAGAAAGTCGAAAGAGCTTTACAATTATATATCTTCGTAATTCAATATATAAATGAGCTAAAAACTAAATTCTTTTTAATTCAATTCAGTTATCGGTAAGTAGTGTGAATAAACCCTAATCAAAAGAATAGAATAGAAAACCTTCAACCACTCAAAAACAATTAAATTATACTTTTATCTTCTAGATCTACAATTAACTTGAGCTACATCTAGATTCTTTCTCCCATGATTTACAATAATTATTAATAATTCTTTCAGTAAACTAATAATCTACTCCCTCCTTCCCCTTATTTTGCTCCATATACTATTTGGGTCCATTCCATATGGTTTTCCTTATTACCATTTTCGACATGACCCCACCGACAATATTCCACGAAATCCTACTCCCTCCATTACATATCTTTTGTTATAGCTTGACAAAAAATGTGAGTTTTTTGGTCGAATGTAAAAATAATATGACACGTAACGGATCGAGTACAATTTAATTACGTCTCCTAGTTTAAAACCTATAATTACTCCAACAAAGGACGTAACCTACTTCTAGATTAGCTTCAATAGTACACAATTCAATTCATCAAGACTTCGCTAAGATTCTACTTCATGGCATGATCCATGATAATAAGTTGGTGATCTAAATTGGCAATCTAGGCAATATACCCTCTTTCTTTAAATGCATGTTTTTCTTCAAATTCAGCATCAATTATATACTACATGGAAATTGAAATACATGAACAACCCGTTTGGTAAACGGTACAAACCATTCTTATTTTCACCATTTAGTACCGATTACCAAACGGACCGAAACAGTCCCTATAAAACTTATAAGAAAACCAAAAGAGTTTCTATCATGATTCAACGAACAAATCATCAATGTCAGGAAGAGCACTACAAAACATTGTGAATAAAGTTTGGTTTATACATACCTGAAATGTGTATTTGAATAGCCGCGGAAAAAGACATGCGTCCTTTGAGGATTGATGTTGGCATCTATCCATCTACCCCAAGTCGTTATGGCTTTTCGAAACGCTTCAATAACATCCAATTGTTTGTAAACATTACTTCCTTCTTGATAGTAATCCTCCCTGCCATACAAAAACACACAATTTGGTTTCAACTTAGATGTGGTCGTGTATGATGATAAGGTGATGATAATACGAAGAGCAATTTACGTACCCTTTAGATGTCTTTTCATGAGTCCACCAATGACCGGTATTATAGATTAGAAAATCAGCGTCCTTAAAACGTTCAGATTCTTCAACCACAAGATCAAGTCGAAGAGTTTCCTTGGTTGTTCCGTTCTTGTCTTTGACATCCCAAGGTTGTACTAAAAAGGGAGCTACAAAGAACTCAACCGTAAAATTATAATCCTATTCAAGCAACACAAAGAAACCATTTAATTCATCAAACATAAAATTCGGACCCAAAAGGCTTATTCATTGAAAATACTAGAACGAATCTTACTTTGAATACGAACGAGTATGAAGCTTCAGTTCGAAAGTAGTGCCTACCATAGGCCTCATATACGTTCTTCGGATTTTTAACTGAGTTCTTAAGAATGCAAACCAAAGACTCCCACATATTTCGATTCAACGAATCTCCAACAAAAACTAGTCGTTTACCCTTCAATAATTTCAACATTTGCTTTCCATTTAACCTACATAGGCTCGACAATCAATAATAGCTAACAACAAAACTCCTTCAACAAGTGTAAAATTGTGGTTTCGATCACAATTGCGATAATGGTCGCAAAACAGATTTCACGGTCAATACAAATAGGTTGATGGTTTCGATCACAATTCAGAGATGCAAGCACATTCGCACTACTCATTCAATTATAAACTAAAGTGCAAAAACAAGGTTGCATCACCGTAATGGCTTTTAAGTTTATCAGGACCAAAATATAAGCTGCATTGACCGCAAAATCATCAAAACACAAAATCCGTAAATCGTATTATTGCATTATGCCTTCAACTCATAAACCATGTGACCAAGTAGTTAAATCCTCTTTGCATGTTTACTTAGTTAAAGCCAATCAAACATAATGTAATGCAATATAATAAGCTTCAATGTAACTAAATTGAAGTGGACTATTTTCACTCAAGAAGACTAATCATAGTCAAAAGATACCAATAACTAAAATCTAAAAGCCTTAATTTATATATAATAAATATCAAAATGAGATCTAGTCTTAAGGAAACAAGCATGCAAATAGAGAATACTTAACTAAATGCATATATAAATAAAAGGAAGATAAAATCAATTAAATTCATAATGCGTGTGGAAACATACATTCCATTTCAAATTGTGGATTTCAATGAAATCATAATGAAGAATTTGAAATGACAAGGATTGGGGTTTGGGGTATCATTCTCAAATCCTCATTTTAAGTAACTATTTGCAAATAAAATCATCGTTTTCAAACATACCATCAGGAAATTTTCAGCAGATTCTAAACCCAAATTTAGAATAGCCTTAAATTATAAGATCTAGAACAAAATTAAGTATATTCACACAATTATAGAAACTATGATAACAAACAGCACTAAATTTACTAATTTAGGCAATACAACAGAATTTACAAATATAATCATACCAAATCAAATCAAGCAATAAAACAAGAATGATGAAATTATTGCACAAAATTAGCCAAAGATAATACAACCCAACAAATTGATCAAAAATTACCTAGGTAAAGTGCAACCTTTAGGCTTCCATTTAAGCTTCATATAATCATTATCAGGTCTACCATTAAGAAAACAATTAAATTGTTCATCAATTAATTTGCATGATCCAGGTTTATAAAGTGGGTATGAATCATCTTTAATCCATTCTCCATCATACAAATCACAACCGACCAATGATTCAACCAAATTTTTGCTACCCTTCAAAACGGTGTCGTTTGAACTGGTACTATCTGGTTTTTTAGACAAAGATGGAGCAGAATCTGATACTCCAGTATTATTTTTCACCCTTTTTTCTTCTAACCCACTTTCTATTTTAGTTGAATTTGAGGAAATTTTTGGGGAAATTTGGGGAGGAACTAGATTAGTATGATTATTTTCATTTAGGGTTTTTGGGTTTTTAAAGTTTTCAACTTTAGTTGATGAAATTGGAGGGGTTTTGGGTGTAATTGGATCAGTTTTAGTGTCATTGATCTTAAAGCTTTCAACTTGAATCAATGGAAGTTGAGAGATTTCTGGGGTTTTATGAGAATCATCAATTTGTATGCTTGATTTGTTGTTAGAAAGAACAGAATTTGTATCATTTGGCTCAACTTTATCAGGAGGAAGTTGGGATTTAGTCAAATTCTTTGAATTGTTCATCATGGGTATATGAGAAACATTACTATTTGAAGATCTAGAAGAGTTTAATTCAGAAAATTGGGTAGAATTTGAGGAAAAATCAGAAAAAAATGGAGATCTGAAAGAATTAGTAGGGAGAAAAGGAGGGGAAGTGCTATTAACAGTAAAAATGTTGATGAACCAAGAAGAAGGAGAAGAGTAAGAAGAAGAAGAAGGGGAGAAAGCTAGAAAAACAGTAAAAGCAATGAAAATAAAGACAACCCCATATAAAAAAAGAGAGCTTTTTCTAGTTTTGAAGAGAAAAAAATGGGTTTTGAAGTCATTAGTAATGTTGTTAGCATTTGGAACTAACTGGTATTTTGTGACTTCTGCCGCCATTGTTGGTGTTCTTCAAGTTCTTTTGGTGAGTTTTGAATGGAGTAGAGAGAAAAAGGGAAGAAGGAGAAATGGTGATGTGAGGGAATAATTTAGAAATGGGGTTGTAAAGTTAAGTGGAGTACTTGTAATACTGGGAAGCAAAGACGAGTGTATAGAGAACCGACTAGTACTACAAGTACTTCATTGTCTTGAATTTGACTGATAGTGATGATACTAAGTAATAAAAGTTGTTAACTAATTCATTATTTTAAGTATGAATTTGGATTTAATTGTGTTTTTTTATACTTTTTACTAAAAGGGTGTTTTTATAAGCCTGTTTTACGGTGTAACGGTCTCATAAATAAATTTGTTGGTTGTTTTTTTAGATTTGGTCTATGTTAGTTCAGTACTTCCTTTGTTTCAACTTCCAATTTACTCGTAATATTGGAAATACTTGTAGTATTCACTTATCTCTCTTAGTTTATGATTAACTTGTAGTTTATAAGTTAAAACATGCTTAAGTGGAATCTTGTCTGATTCGTCTCGATGCAAAGTTTATTAATATCAAACTTTTATAATTTTTTATTATACATACTTATAGTATTAAAGATTGAATTAGTGCATTAGAATGCGTAAAAAAATAAACGTTGAAGGTATTTTAAAACGGAGACGTATGTATCATTTAATATTAGAAGTAAATGTTTCTCGATGGTTGTACTTAATTGTAATCGTAAAGTAAAAATATTTGTCATTTTAATACTTTTAAGATTGGTACATTTTACTGTAAAATTGCATAGATCAAGTTTTTATAAGATTTCTCAATGATTAATTATATAATCACATTGGTTCAATAATTAAAAGGTATTAAAATAATGTACATACATTTTTACTTGATATAAGTAGGAAGTACACACAAGTACAATTAATAAGAAATAAATATTCCCTCCGTTTTCATTTGTTCTTCCCATTTGGAATCTGGGAAGAAATCAATATAAACTATAATTACAAAATAAATACTATGAGAGTTGAGTAAAATAATATAAAAAATAAAGGTTCTATTGATTAAAGTGTAAGTGTAATAATATCATTAAATTTCATTGGGTGTATGTAAAGTAAATGCATTGGGGATTAACATGTAAATTAATTTTTATAGATTAGAGTGTAAGTGTAATAATTTCCTTGAATTCTATTGGTTACTAAAATAGAAAGATTCTAAATGAGAAGAACTTTTAAAAATTTCCAAATGGGAAAAGTGAGAAGAACATATGAAAACAGAAGGAGTAGTTAAGATGGGGTAATAAAAGCTTAAAAAGAGAATATATAGAGCAAAAGTGAAGGATTATGTCTAAAATAAAAATAAAGCAAATTCACTAAGACAAACTAAAATATAAAATGATAAAACTTCATTGAAACCAAGAGTAAGAATAAAAGACTTAAATGGTTTCAAATTTATTTAGGAGTAAAACATAAAAGATGGGCATGACTGCATAAGTCGAACTTAATCAAGTCCAAATAAACTTAGATCCAATCTTTTCTTTTTCTTAGATTCATACCTGAATCCGGATTCATACTTTTGGATCTTGACTTAGACCCACAACCAAACCAATCTAGATCCATTGGTATGTAGTGAATAAACACTAACATTATTTGCAATCATATCATAATATTAACATTAATTATATAAATTCATTCAAAAAAAACATTAATTATAACAAACTTAGTTGCAGAAAATACATCTATTGTTTTGGGGAAAATGTCTAATTATCTTACAAACAAATTGTAGCAATGACTGACATAATGCCACATTCCCACTTCAGTGAAGAAAATAAAAGGAACAAAACCCTTAATATGTTGTATTCAAGAACAAAAATATGCATACGACATATTTATAGATTTTCTCAACCACAAGTCTACAATCATAGTGCTTTTGAGCTACTCCTATTAGACGGTCTCTCAATGAGACGACCTCAAAACAAGATTTTCACATACTAATAATTATGTTAGTTGGGCACTTGGGCTATTGAGCCCATGCATGATGAGCATTAACTGAGAGACCATCTCATACAAGAATTTATATTAAGTTTTGCCAAACTAAAACCGAAAATCATACTCCTATGAAAGAAAATGATTCAACAAAGCAGAATGGCAATAATGTTTACATGAATATGTTCCAAACATACCATTACCAGCTAGAGAGTAACCATGATTACTAACAGCTCCACTCCATTGATTTTCAACCAATAAAATTTCTTAACTTTCAAAATCAAGTGTATTTTGGATGATTTGTAAAACTACATGAATTTAACAAGTAGATAGTATGCTTATTTCTTTTCAGCAACATTACTCTCAAGTTCCCTCCTTAACTGTAGAGAAAAGTCGTCATTAACATCATCATCATCCCAATCGTCTTCCCACTGTTGTGTCACCTCTTTCCCTTCTTCCTTGCTATCCCACTCTGTAGGTTTAAACATACAAAGAAACTGAGATAAGAGGAAAGATACGTATTTATTTTGACATGTCTTAAGAAAATTATTAGTTTGTACATATTAGCAAGTGTTTTTCAAAAATTGAATTAAAAAAATTAACTAGCAAATGAATAAGACTATAAGAAATAGTCAAGGTAATCAAATTCATGCTTATAGGTTAAAAACTAAAAATAATAGTCACATGAAGAAAGAAAGATTTATAAGTTGCAGAAAACGGATAGCTCTAAAGAATACTCCATCAGTCGTTTGAAATTGACGAGTGAATTAGAGTATGAAAGTACTTTTTAGTTGGAGCACAAGACAAAATAAGTGCATAGAAAAAATATATAGATGAAATAAAGTGAGAATTAGTGCATGTATGATATTAAAGCAAAGAAGGTGAGGCCACAACCAAAAAATGTTACAAAGTTAGAGGGACGTAGGGAGTAGTCAAAAGATGATTAATCCACTTGCCCAGACACTATTTTTAGTTTTCTTGTTTTTAGTACATATTAACATAATCTTGCAGCTCCATCAGATTTACTTTTCAAGAGCAGCTAATGAGCCGGTGCACAGACATAGCCAGCAAGCTAGTATGCAAAATCCATTTGGGATAGACAGAATGCTTGCTTTATATCCTTTTAAATAGAGAAAATAACTAAAGGGGGACGAGAGAAAAAAATAGCCATGATGGCACACATGGATAAAGATCGTCCATAACATCCAACTTAAAATTTGTTTCCACAACAGTGCAATACAAAAATAAGAACTCAAGCATCTTTTTATCCAAATTCCCAAAACAGAATAATCATCTATACCACTAGTGATCCAAGATACAACTATGAACCCATAAAATTAAAGAATTGAAAGAATACTGCATAAATTAAAGGATGATGAGAAATATAAAACTAGGTTAACCAGAGTAAAGTTAATAATTTCATATTTCAGGCAAATTGAAAAAATAAGTTAGCTAGAATGAATTTTGGGTTAGCTTGGTGGTTAAGGACTTAAGGGTTCTCCCTATCACCCTTGTGACATTAATAATGATACTATATTTTTTGCATAGCTTATACTAAAAATTTGATTAGATATGAAAAAATAAATACTAACAAGCCAATCAAACCATCCATAGCATACAAATCACTGATAACATTAGCCTAAACAAGAAAGAGACCAGCTTCATACACACATGATTCAAACAATGCAAAATCCTGTTCTACAGACATCACCTATACCCAGGAGGTTATTGCACAATTCAGCTCTTTTGCTCACCTAAGAGATGCCTAACTGTAACCACTTCTGGTACTCCATTTAGACACAAATAACAAAAATACCAACCATTAATAGACCCGGCAGTGACAAAATGCATAGTTGCATACACATATTTGGAGGTATCCTAATTGATAACAACTGCTATTAATTTGTAAAGAAGAAACAAAACACATGCTAAATAACAAATTTTCAAACAAACCAGGTTTTTTTTATCATGTTATAGAGATGATTGATGTTAACATGAATTTTGAAGGTGTAGCGATAAAATGTAAAATTTCACTCTCACAAACAAAACCTAATAATATCGATAAGCTATATATATGATAAATCAACTCGCTACAATTTGAAATTCGACAATAGAATATAAGAATGAGCATAAACCAAGCGTCTATTTCTCTTTCTAAAAAACGAAAAGATATATGCTTAAACTATAATCAGCGGAACAACAATAATTGTAAACTAATTAGGGTTTTTGAAATGATTACCAAGATCGATTTCGAACTCCTCAAATTCATCATCGTCTTCAAACAGATCCATTTTAGCTTCTTCGGAAACAGGTTTAGTAGCCTCATTAGTTGCCATTACCTGTTAAGATCAAATTAAATACATATAGTGAAACCCTAATTTCCCAAATAACTCGATATTTAATTTAGCAAAACCAAATTTCAATTTCCTAAGCAGAAAATGAGGGAGGAACTGAACATGAAGAAGCAATCAAACAGAAAACTTACTGAGCAGGAGAAACTGTTCTTTGTGGCGAAGAGAGTCGGCTCGGATTTATTTTCCTTCCAGGAAAAAAAGAAGACAGTAGACGAGTAAACAGCAACAAATATAAAGTATACTTCTACCTTTTTTTCACCAAAATTTTATAATGTTGATTGTTTTATGATGAAAAAAATAATAATTTTAGAGTAATTCTTTTAAATAACTAAAGTTGATTTTAAAAATATTAAATAGTATTAGTTATAACTTATAACATTAAAAATAACATGTGAAACTCAAACAATATATATAAAAAATCGAGCATTTTAACTAGGAAGATAAATATTTTAGATTTTTTTGTTGGGTTATTTAGTAGAACTTAGAATTATATTACATCAGGTTATGAGGATCGTGATTTTACTTTGAATTGATCATAAATGTAGGATCCTACCATCATCATCATACTCTATTAAAAAGGTTGCGACCAGTGAGTCTATCAGCTTGGTAGAGACCTGCTAATGAAAGCAAATTCAAGGCCAACAACAAGGCAAAAAAAATATACAAGAAACATAAAACAAGAAAGGCAAAAACACGAAAGACAAAGTAAGTCCAGCACGCTACTGACTATAAGTTTTTGCCCGTACTCGACTTATGCTTGGTACGGTAACCTAATCAATTATTGATCAATAACAACCCCAACCTGATTGTCTCTTTAATTTCAACTCAAACTTCAACTGTAATTGAACTAGTGCAAACCTGATAATTCAAACAACTGATCTTAAACCGACCCATAATTAATCTGTTTGACCCGAGTGTGACTTGCCGCACCATATATTCAAAAAGTAACTGTCCCAATTCAAACAAATAGAATTACACCACCTGTCATGCATTTCAAAAAAGGCTCAAATACAACACACTAGTAGCCAACTGCAAAGGTTGAGTGCGCATACCACATTGGATCATGTCTACCCATGACCCACAAATGGAGGCTTGGACTTAGCCTTGAATCTTGATCCCTTGGACTCAAATCTCTTACTTTTCTAGCGGATAAGACTTTATTGGTTTGGTTATTTTCTTCGCAAAACAAAAATATAAAATAAATTATTAATTTTTAAATGAGACAGTCACACGTTGAAATCATTTCTATTTGACTGTCTCAATATACATTTTTTTATTTTAAAATAATTACTTATAACTTATAACATTAAATTGATCACTTATCATTTTAATATAATCACTTTTTATAGTTTAGAATGATTACTTATAATCTTAAAACGATTACTTATGATTTTAAAGTAATCAATTGAAGAAACCGAGTTATTATATGAGCCATCTCATAATGAGACGGTCTCATAAAATAAATATCTCCACTGATATTTGCTAAATTAACTAAAAGGTTGGGATTTTGCATCTTCAACCGAAATCTTGCTTCAAACCCAGCATTTTACATGCTTTATCTCACCAAGTTTGACTATGCTAATACTCCAACCCTATTCATCAGCCTAAATACTTTCTGGTAATTCCCACGCCTTCAAAATACAATCATAATTCATAATAGAAGACAAAGTATGTTTGTTTTAGCCCCAAACTGTCAAATTGTCTGCCAAAATTTATGCCCAAGAGAACATTACCCACGAAAATGGAGTAATGGATGTTGTTTTTTTCTGCTAAATTCTTCTGGGCTTGCCCTGAAAGAGAGAAAAATCAGCAGAAGTTACAGAAGGGTGAAGAGAAGAGAGGTTATGGTACATGCTTCTTGGCTAGATTTTTCTAAACCTAGTAATCTGGAAATGGAACCTATTACAGATTGTGATCATCTTGAACAAATTTTACAGCAGGCTAAAGAAAGTTCTCAACCCGTTATTATTGATTGGTTTGTCATTTTCCACAATTTTTAATCAATTTATTTTAAAATGTTGTGAAATTGATAGAATATTTTTGATTTTGATGAGGTTGGATTATATCAAGTTAGTTTACAATCTGGGTTGTGGAGTAATTTGGTTATTTGGTATTATAAAGTTTTGCAATTAGGGTTTTTGATGATGTTTGCTGCCATGGGCAATCGGAAATCAATTCTTTGTTAATGGCTAACTAGGTTTAGGTTGCTTACAACCGACCCAAAAACCCGCCAAGGTGGGAGCCACTTAATGGTATTGGGGTAATGGACAGTTTTTGTTGTTGGATTAATTATGATTTGGGGCATACTTTTACTATTTAGCAAATCCTTGTTAAGGGTCTTTTGTTTGTTGAAAATTTTAAGTTGGGTTTTTGATGTTTCTTGGTTTTGGATGGTAGGATGGCTAATTGGTGCAGAAAGTGTATTTATTTGAAGCCCAAATTGGACAAATTGGCAGCTGAGTATGAGAACAAGTATGAATTCTCTCTTTAACCCAGAAATTTAACATGTTTCAGTTTGGAAGGACTTGTTAGAGTATATAAGTTATCCTGGGGCCTCAACCATTAGCTTAAGCTTTTGGTTGAGTTGGTTCCTTGACATGGTATCAGAAGCCAACGTGACAAGAGGTCACAGGTTCGAATCTCAACCACCCCTCATTTAAAGTGGAAAATTTAGCGCCAGGTATGAAGGGGCTTGTGTTGCATCCACACTTCTAGCCCAATGGGCTCTCGTGTGAGGGTGTGTGGAGAGTGGGATAAAAACTGAAAAGATGCTTGTGTGTAGTGTCCTGTTATTCCTTGTGTTTGATGGCCTTTACCTACATTAAATGGGCATTAAAGATTGATATTTGTCGATAGCTTCACGTTTGTTCTTATGAATGATCAAGGAATTAAGGATATTGCTTTGTCTACCTATAACTGCCCTGTCTTCATAATCTGTTTTACTATTCCCATGGATAAAGTATTTATGAACTTATAATCTTCAAAATTCAAATGATTCATAGGATGTATCGTAGACTCGTAGTTACCCGTTACCTGATTTTTTTCTTGCCTAATCAAAATTTCAGTGTCTAATTGTCTTCTTTTGGTAACTGTAAATCAATCAAGTCTCTTTACCAACCCTCATCTCTATAGATTACCCGATAATGTGATTGTGTGAAAGTAGAATATTGGATAATTTCTAAGCTTACTTTTAAAATGTGTGCTTCGAACCTAGGCTCAGCTAAAAACACCTCGGCTAGGTGAGGCAAAGCCCACTACAAGAGGTGTCCGGTGTGCCTCCTTGTTGCCTTTTCGGCTGGGAAATTAATTTATACATAAAAAAGAAATAAAACTCGAACCTAAATTTACTTGAATATGTAGTTCGACTAACTGTTACAAAAAGCATGTGAAAAGAAAATAACTTTGGAAATTCTCCAGATTCTCATTATAATTGTTTTGTGCTAAAGTGGTGTTTAACGCAAGAATAATGAATGCTTTTAAGCTTGTTGATACTAAAATATCAAGTTCATGTCATTTGAAGTATTATATGTTTTAAAAATGATTTTTAAACCTTAGCGAAAAAGTGTGCCTCACCTACAAAAAACTTGTTGACTTTTTGAGAGGGACAAAGAGAGTACTTCCTATAGCTCAAACAAGTTAGGTTTAGATATTTCACACACACATATAAAGGTCTGGAACACAGTAAAAATAAACACTTTCCAAGAACTCCCAATTGGTGTTAAAAGGGCCGTTTTTATTCACGACGTCTTGAAGTCGTCTTACTGAGAACTGAAGTGAGAGCCAAGACACTTGTAAAGCTGTTAGCTTAAGGTTCAGAAAAGGTTTGCTACTCAAATATGTTCTTTCCTCTCGAGCTGTACTGAATGTTCTTTTGCTGTATATATTTTGACTACTAAGAGCAGCAACAAAGGGTCATTGGTGGCTCGGTTTACTCGGTGCATACATGTATATTCAGTAATCAGTCCTATATAAATCGTTTCAATAAGTTTTGTTGAAATCATGGTCATGTAGAATGCAACCACTGCACAAGGATTCCTACTTATGAATGCAAAAAGTCACGTTCCACACCACCTTGAAAATTTTCCTTGTCATTCCTACTCTTACAAAAATTCTAATCTTCTCCTTGGAAGTGCATTGCAAAAATATGTGCAGCTAGTAGATTTCAGTGTCCTCATATACATAAAATCACTTTCATATAGTTTTATTTAGTATTACTGTCCAATTGAATGTCAATTTACTTTGGCTTTGTTTGTAACTCAAGTACCTGATTTCCCACTGATCCTTCTGTCGCATCCATACATAATCTGAGATTCCCTTTAGGTATTTTGTCATTCATTTGCTTTTCCGACTTGAATTTCATTCAATCTTTTTAAAACCTTGAAGGCAAGCTTGTAGTGTGTGTCAGCGAGGCTGCTCGCTATGGGTCTTACATCACCGTTTTGCTCGTCAACCGTCTTCATCTTTCATTCAACACTAGGGTCTTGCATCACGCCATCACCCTTTCTCTGACGAGTGTTCTGGTTTGTTCGGCTTTGGGTTGCTTTCTGAGCAATTATGTAGGCAACGTCATCTTGGCAAGCATACACCGACAAAGTGTCAAATCTTTTTTGTCATGCTCTTTTTTTGTGCTGTTAGTGCTCTTGTGATGTGCTTGTACCTCAGCTTACAAAATCTAAGTTACTTTGCGTTTGTGTAAACCTGGGTGATATAATTGAATGAGTATAGAAGTGAGGCCAAGAAAAAACGGTATTAATATTCTTTAGCCATTACTGCCGTTCCCGATAATTTTTGGGCCCTAGGCAAAAAATTAAAAAGGACCCTTGTATAAGTAAAGATTTTTTTCTTCTAACTACTCATATAACTTCTCTTTTTCCATCACATCATTGTCAAATAAATGTATGGAGTTAAGATCAATTAACGAAATGGTACAAAAATATAGTTAAA
This sequence comes from Amaranthus cruentus, assembly GCA_019425755.1. Taxonomy (NCBI): domain Eukaryota; kingdom Viridiplantae; phylum Streptophyta; class Magnoliopsida; order Caryophyllales; family Amaranthaceae; genus Amaranthus; species Amaranthus cruentus. Next base: position 2,717,900 of record CM033463.1, read on the forward strand.
GAGCTGATTTTTAATAATAAGGATTAACTCAATTTGGGCTCCTTCATGAGTTGGGCCCTAGGCGGTTGCACCTCAAAACTACCCTCAGGAACGGCCCTAGGCATTACCAAAAATTTATGTGCAACGAACCATCATTTCCTTTTACAAGGGGTTGCCAAAGCTTAATGGCTATTATAGTTATATTACTTCGTCTATTGACCTAAGAGCAGTTATAATTGGAAAGGCTGTTCATGAGGAAATCCGGGATACTAGTATAAGGTTGGCCGAACACTCATCTCTGCATGTGTACTGAACCAACTAGGTTGCCACCTTTGTTGTTTTATGTTACACGATTCAATATTAATAGGGTTTCCATCAAATAACCCGGATGATGGCCTAGGCATTAGATGAACCCGGGCCTAGATTCTCCCCTAGGTTTGGGGTCTGAATCCCGTGTGTGCAACCTTTATAGCTTTTTAGTTCTTGACCAGGAAAATCGAGTGATTGACCCATCTGGACAGTGCATCAGTCAAAAATTTTTGCACAGCACCCCGTTTAAAACTTGGAATTGTAATGTATAGAGATGTTTGCCCAAGCCTTGGGCAAACATATCTAACGTTACAATTCAAGTTTGCAACGGGCTGCTGTGCAAAAATTTTTGATGGTGTCTTGAACTCTTGACTATTGAGCCATATCTTTTTTTTTTTCAATTGACGCGTTTTTTTCTTCCGTATTGAAGGATCAAATTTTACTGTGTGGACGTAAACAATGTTCCCCAAACCCTTGTCAAACGTGGAAATATCTCGGTGAGACTACTTCTATTGTATTCGTTATTCCATTTAGTTCTATTATTGTTGTATCATAAATAATAAACATTGGTTTCGTATTTTGCATGTTTCATCAGAAAATGCCCACGATTCAGGTACGCTCAATCAACTTCATCCTTTAACCCGTGTTCTTTAATCTTCCGACATTGTTGTAATTGTCTACAAATTCTCAAATGAGACCATCTCTATTGGGATAACCCAATATACACGTATTATCTTTAAGTAATAACATATAACGTTAAATTAATCATTTACAGTTTTAAAGTAATCACTTTTTATAATCACTTTATAGTGATGATTTAGAAAAATAGACTAATTATATGGACTCGTCTCATGCTAAGATGATCTGTAACGTGTTTGCAGCTATGGCTAGACGGAGAAATGAAAGCAGAAGTAATTGGTGGACATAAGCCCTGGTTGGTAATAGAAGAAGTCAGAGAAATGATTCAGCAATTTCTATGATTCTACATACTACAAACTATAATAATACCAAACTGTTTTTATGTATTTTTCAATTTAACCTCAGAAAATCTTCAAATTTTGTGCTATTTTGCTGAATTTGTATATAATATCAGTTCGAAGGCTATATTTCGAATCTGGCATATCGAAAATCTAGCAACGATATCTTTTCTTAGAATCTCAGTAGTTCTTCAAGTGATAAGCTTATTGTAGGCCTGATGAAGGGGATTTTTATCGGATTACCGGGGGCAGTTTTAGGCTCATTTAAGATGTTTGGTTGCCTAAGGCCTCCAGAAAACAAGGTTAGGAGTTTAAAATCTACTGATGTTAAACTTTGATCTGTATTTTACTATTAATTTTTTTTCATTTATTTGATGATAAATACTCGGTTTAATTTTAAGTCATTTTGTTTTATTTCATATAAAAAGTGCTTTGACACTCATTAGTTGCAAAATATGAAATGAAATAGAGAAAGTACTCATAATATAGTACTCGGATCATTTCCAACATCAAATAAATCATCCCCTTTATCATTACACAAAAATATACTTTCTCCTTTCTCCGTTCCAAAATACTTGCAATATTTGCTTTTTTACGTGGTCCAATGCACTAATCTAATCCTTAATATCTATAATTACGTATAATATTAAAATATAAAAATTTGATAAATAATCTTTGCATCGAAACGAATCAAACAAGATCCCACTTGAGTATGTTTTAGCTTATAGATTACGAATCAATCACAAATTAAGGAAGATAGGTGAATAGTGTTTGTTCTTCCAATGTTGCGACTATATTGGAACGAAAGAAGTATATTACTAGGTGTATAATATACTTGATAAATTTCAAAAAAAAAAAAAACATAGGGCATAACATCTCATCTTATTAATGATTTAATACAATACATCATGAAATGTATAGTTCTCATTCTAAAATTGTTAATTTGCATAAACAATTTTTATTAATTTGCATACTAACCTCGAGCTTTGAACTATTCCATATGGTAGACAAATTGTTAAGTCTTCTATTAAATTAAAAACTCATTTCTTTCAAAAAAAATTTAAAACTCATTTCGGATATAACGTGCCCCAAAAAATCAACGTTTATTTTTATGAAAAAACATTATAATGAGTAATAATAACGAAAATTCAACAAATTCTTAAAATTTTATTTACCAAGTGGAAAAATTAAAAGTTTAAACTTAACATGCGAATAAAAATTGTTTGTCAACCAGAGGGAAAAACAAATAGCTCGAGGTCATAGCAAAAAAAAAATTCCATTTCCAAAATAAATATTAATATTTTTGAATTAATCAGTAATTAGAAATAGGACTAATCTGTTTGCTTGAAAAGCCATATCAACAAATGTCGCTTTGGCCGAGTGGTTAAGGCGTGTGCCTGCTAAGTACATGGGGTTTCCCCGCGAGAGTTCGAATCTCTCAGGCGACGTTCTTTTTTTCTTTTTCTTTTTGAATAATTTTTTTCTTTTTTTAATGCTATGGAAATATTACGTTATCAAGTGATATTATTTGATGAGTCAAAATTCTTAAATTTATTTTATAGCTAATAAGTATTAAAACAAAAGAGAAAATTTATAAATTAGAAGGTGTCTGACTCTGCATCCTAACTTTACCTATGATATAAAGTGAGTTACTCTCATCTATACTTCATACGAGTATACAACATATTCCACTACATTTACAATGAGAATTGAATCAATGTATTTAAATTAAATAATATAAATTCAACTAATACTTTCTCTAATTCTTTTTAATTGTTATATTTGGTTGAGCACGTATATTAAGAGTGAGATGGAGTCCACAAAAAAGGTGGTAGTTGGGGTATTTTAATTGATTAAATTAATTGTAAAGATGGTAGCTGAGGTATAGTAAATTTGTAAAAGTGAGGGTATTTTGGTCATTATTTATGTGAACATGGGATATTTGAATAAAAAAATTATTGGCAAAAAAGAAAATAGGACAATGATATAAATTTGCCAAATAAAAAAATAAGAAAATTGATGAAAAGAATTGGAGGGGTTAATTAATAAAAATCTGATAATCCATATAAAATGAGTTTTAAAAGTCAATCATCTTCCTTTTCTTACATTAAGTCATCATCATCTTAAAAGTTACTCCCTCATATTCATCTTAATAGTCCCATTTGACCGGGCATATTTGCCAATGCAATAATTTCATCGTTAATATCTCTAATTGTGTATAATTAAAAATTGTAAAAAGTTAATATTAATGATATTTGCATTAGAATGAATCAAACAAGCCATCACTTGACAATATTATAACTTATAGATTAAAAATAAAATACAAATTAAGAGTGTTTGATGAATAGTGTTAAAAGTCAAATGGGACTAATACCTTGAATAGGAGGGAGTATTACCTATAAGGTATAATTTTAATATTACACTAACTTTTTTCTTTCTTTTCTTTGTAGAAAATTAAATAAAGTTTTCATTTAGAATTAACTATAAGAAGTTGCCTTGAAACAGCAAATTCTTAGCAAATGAGCAACATATTGTGTTTGTATTAAAAATTCCAAAAATTTGTACAAATTTAATCAACATGATCCTTATTATTGGCACAAATTCTTACTTGAGATCGTCTATACAATAGACGTCTCAAATTTTGAAGTTTGTCCAATTTATAAATTAAAAATAAACTGATTGTTGGTTTTGTAAGTTAAATTGATTGTAATTTTTCATATGATAACTAAACACAAAACAAACTTACTAGACTTTTTTGCACAGGTATGATTCGAGCCCAAACCTACATTTATGGAATATTCCAAACGTAACCAACAATATTAATTAAACAGATATAGTAAAGACGATAAATGCAAAAAAAAGGTCCTACCGGGAGTCGAACCCAGGTCGCTGGATTCAAAGTCCAGAGTGCTAACCACTACACCATAGAACCTTAATTGATAATCACAGTTAGATAGTATATATGTTGAATGAGTAATTGTACAGGTGTATTACTTTGATTTTAATTTTCCTGTATTTTCTTCTCATATTGGCCATAGCCATTAAAAAAATATAAAGTTTTTTTTTATTTTTTTATTTTTTATTTTTTTATATATATTCAAAAAAAAAATATAAAGTTCAATCTTTTTGTTGTTTTTTTTTTCAATCAAGCTTTAATTTTTTTACATCGATGATAAAGTATTAATCAAATAGTAATAATAAAACCTATGCAAAGATTCAAATAATAATAGTATTATACAAATACGTCAAACATAATAAGATAAAATAAAATAAATAATCGTAAGTTAAGTCGCTGTCGGGTCGGTTGGGTTCGGGTTTTGTCGGGTCAGGTCCCGAGTTAATTTTTGGGTCGGATTAAATTTTGCCAGGTCTAATTATTGGTACTAAAAGTATACTTTAGCTAGCAACTCACTTGATAATGTTAATTTTAGTGACACTGTGACAGATTTTGAACAATTTTTGTAGGGTAACCAACTTATTATAAAACTAAATGATTTCATAATTTTAGGAGAACCAAATAAAAGTTATAATAATTTCCGCAAATTAAAATTATTTGTTCGCCTAAGCTATTTCCATCCATCAACTGATCTTAGAAATGCGATATTTACATGGTATTAAAAATTATGATGAAATATATTTGAGAATTAGAGATTAATATTAGCTTTGTGAACTAGAAACACTATGTGAGCAATCAACATCCAACAACTGAAAAACCGACATAACAACAAAGAAAAAACCCCTTTTTAGTTCAAAACTCGTTGAAAACGAAAACATGTCCACAATACATACACGATAATCAGATAGATGATAGTCCAGCCCGTTCAACAAATAACATTCATGGCTAAACAACATGAGCATTTTGGGATTGGTGTGTTACACACTTACACTCGAAATAATAATGGGATGTTCTTCGTTGAGTAGTTAAAGATAAAATAAAAATATAGACTTTTTATTTTGAAATCGTCTCTTTAAAATACAACTTTTCACAAATATAACTACTAACTTAATCTAAATAATTTTTTCTCACAAAACGTATAACTTTTAGTAACTAATTAAAAAAAAACTCTATTTGGCATTTGATCTCAAGTTAAGTGAGTCGGTAGACATTACTCTCTCCGTTCCATTGAATTTGCATCGTTTACCATTTTAGTCCGTTCCACTTAATTTGCATCATTTTTATTTTTGGACAATGACCCACCACTTTCTTTTAATCTTATCCACACATTTTAACTCTCTTTTAATTTCATCCACACAATTCACCATCTCTCTTTATTTACTACAGTACTACTTTCTTAAAAATACACCAATTTCTCTTTGATGCAATTCGAAGGGGACAGAGTAATAAACACTAAAATAAGAACTAAAATAGTTGATGAAAAATAAAAACCCAATTCTTAAAATCCGCCACCCTTTTCGTTTTATCGCCACTCCTATTTTAAATTAATTAATATTAATTATTATTATTTATTATTTACTTTATTATTATTATGTTATTTATTATTTTAATTATTAAATATAATTATTTATTAATTTGTTATTATTAGTTATTATTATTTTTTTAATTTTTTTTGAAATTTATTAATAATAATTCATTAAATTATGAAAATTGTAGTAAATGGCTGGAAATCAGGGTAAAGGCAAGGGGTTTTTTAGAGGCCTATTGAGAGGCAACATGTCTAGACCGACTTTTCTTAGGGGGGACCCCCATGAGAGAGGAGTTACGGGTTCTGCGAGGAGGGCTAGGCAGGAAGAGGCGACCAGACATAGTCAGGCCCAACGTTCGAGTACGCTGGACCAAGTGCGTACTCGCTTTGATCGATAGACGAGCCTGTGTAGTGATACGCTTGGCTCAAGGGATGATGAGACTGACTACGATGAGTCTGTCGGCGAGGAAGAGTCAGTTGGGGAGCCTGTTGATTGGAATCCAATCAGGGCGGCTGCCGGTCAGTTTAAGCGTAGAGTTCATAGCTCAGCTGGCCCCTCTGATCAGGCTGGAGGCAGCCAGGTTGAGGATGAGGCTCCACGGAGGCGGAGGCGCTCGCAGTCTTCTTATGCGGACTGGCTGATCACATCACCGCAACCCGGGGGCCCGATCGATACTCGTTTGATACCCAACTACGGGGGGCACATAGCGAGGGTTATTTATGAGGGATCGGAGCGTACCCCTCCGGTTTTGGAGTGTCGGCTTAGGAAGAAGACGGTGGACGCGATCATCAGACTGCAGGACATGTCGGATGAGCTGTACCAGGTTTTACCTGCGAGTTCCCTAGGCCGTCTGCCGTACATTAGCACATTGACAGTGCTTTTATATCGACCTTTGTGGAGAGGTGGCAGCCGGATACCAACACCTTCCACATGCTGTGGGGGGAGATGACGATTATGTTGCACGACGTGCAACGCATTTTAGGCCTTGGTATTAATGGTGCTTTGCCTGCTGATCTCCCGCGTGACGAAGATTTAGAACTGCGACCCCTTGAGGATGATCTGCTATACTCAAATGCGCTTTTGTTTCTCTTTAGGGTTCTGCTTGTCGACGGTCTTCCCTTCTTTGGTGGACTTGCCTGTGGCTCAGGTATATCAGTACCATCAGGATGTAGTTCGTCTTTTAGTACTTGAGACATGCGTCTAAGAACCGCGGGATCAGCGTTTAATACTTCATCCAATACTTCATCCACCAAGGATTTAAATTACTCTTTCTCATCGTTGATTGCACTTCGAACTTGTTCATTTGGGTATTCATCAGGCTCTGAGTACTTTAATGCTCTCCAAAAGATATGTACGTCGTCCAAGTACAACCCGCCGTGTGACTTCTCTGCATAAAACCGGTAACATGCGCAGGGGAGACCGTGAGTTTTTTGCAGAACGCTGCCGCATCTGTTGATTACATATTCGCCCAAATTCAACATCCGGTTGTGCTCCATCGCTAATATTTCTAACGCATAAATGGAAACGCTACGATACAACGATCTAAAAGTACGAAGTCGACTATTCCTTTGAACCGATGACATGGATTCCTGCAGAGCCTGTCGTATCCTGGCCTGCTGATTTGTTATCTGTTCGTGTGCCCTTTTAAATAGAGTATCAAATGAGTTGTTGCTGCTACCAAGATAGTATTTGAATGAAGAGTGTTGACTTTCAACTCTACTGGTAGTCTGGTTACCAAAGTGCCTACAGTCATTCGTCCACGCACGAACAAATTTATGTCTAAGGGGAATCCATGTCCCAGCCAAATACCGCACGACCCTCTTGTTCCTTGTCGACCAAGTAGATACAATCGCATCCCACCTTTTCTCGAATTCACCAAGGGTCAAACTATTAACCAAAGGGTTCCATTTAGTTTGTCTGAAAATCTGCTCCTGTTGGTTTTTCTTCCCACCGCATAGTTTGTCTACCATGTTTACTACATCATCCCCAATAGGCCATACACACAGTAAATGACGTACACCTACATTAACCAAAAGATTAAAATTAATATATATATATATATATATATATATATATATATATATATATATATATATATATATATATATATATATATATATATATATATATATATATATATATATATATGGTAAATAAATCGACATTAACGTATCAATATGTAGATGTTTACCTGGATATACATCACGAATAGCTGCAGACAAACCCTCATCCCTGTCGGTAACGATAACATCATGCACCTGTACTGTACCAAATATATCCCTCAACCTCTCTAACACCCAAGAATACGACATGGCCGCCTCATCTCGCATCAAACAGAACGCAACCACGAAGTTGTGATTGGTTGGCGTCATTCCTATTATTTTGCTTATTCGTCTTATACGTTGTGTTTATCAACACAACATGGGGCCACGTACGTATCATCTGGATGGATATGGGGTTTGAGATCAGTAACCTAGTCAACTGCCCCTCACCATCCAAATGTGTCCAAACAACATAATTATTTTCTGTGGCCAAATAAAGACAATGTTGAAGAGGAGTCCTACCATCCATCTCTTCCCTTCTCAATGCCTGTCGTATCTTATAAATTTGATTCATACTCGCATAAAAACCAGGAAAGTTCCTTCTAATTGATGACATAATGAAGGCTGGTTGCATGCCAATTGCAGAAAGATCCCGTATATGTTGTCTAATATCTACATTTATTCTACTTGCTCTTACTTGGCCTTCTCTATATACTAAGAACGGGTGGTTATGTCTGCCTTTTTCGCCTGGACACACTCTTACCGTCCACGGTCTTTCTCCTGGATTACGACTACTACCTATAATCATAAATTTGCAACCACACGCACTACTTCTAGAACCAGGTCTAACAACATTATCTAGATTGCCCAAATCTCCCCTAATATTACCATATCTATGACACCTTAAATATAAACTAAAACTTGTACGTCCTTCCTTACGTTTATACGAGGCACGTGTAAATTGAAAACCAATTGCTATTGCTATCTCATCAGCCCATCTATGTAATTCATCTACCGAATAAAATTCCCTATCCGTAACAAATCTATTTGAGTAATCTACGTTATCTCCTAAGTTTTCAAAGTCCTGCAAATAACAATTACAAATAAAACAACAAAAAAAATTAAAAAAATAAATAACTTAAGTAAATATAAATAAAATAACTAAATAAATACATAATTTAAATAAATAAATTATTTAAACACATACAACTTAAACATAATTACATAAATAAATAAATAATATAAACACATACAAGTTAAACATAATTACATAAATAATATAAATAAATTAAGTAAATTAAAATAAATAAATACAAAAATAAATAAATACAAAAATAAAACATAAACATAAATAAATAATTATATTAAAAAGTATTAAAAAAAATAAATAAAGAAAACATAAACATAAATAAATAATTATATTAAACATAAACATAAACATAAATAAATAATAAATAAATAATATAAATAAATTCAGAAAATTTAAAATAAAACATAAACATAAATAAATAATTATATTAAAAAGGAGTGTTAAATATTAAAATTAAATTAAAATTAAAAAAATTTTTTTGGGTTCACTCGCACAAAACATGCGAGTTGACCATGGTCACCTGACACATTTTGTGCGAGTTGACCATGGTCAATTAGTACGTTTTGTGCGAGTGAACCATGGTCACTTGACACCTTTTGTGCGAGTGAACCATGGTCACCTGGCACTTTTTGTGCGAGTGAACCATGGTCACCTAGCACATTTTGTGCGAGTGTGACTGTTCTTCATGTTTTTTTTGATTTTTTTTAAAATTTTAAAAACGATTAATTACTTACCGAATCGTATTCATGCTCGTTTTGGTTCGCCATTGTTCTTCGATTATTATTTTTAACTTGTAGTTTATAGATTTTTTTTAGAGATTTTTAGAGAGATGTTACAGTTTTTGAGTTCGAGATTATACAAGGTCAATTATAGAACCTCAATATAAAAGTTTAAAGATCAGGGACATTTCGTAATTTTAATTAATTAATTTGATATAAGAATGACAATAAAATGAAAAGGGTGGCGGAAAATAATAATGCGAATTAAAAATTCACCCGACGTGACAACTTTAATTTCAAAAGGCAAATAGTAATCATTTTGCGCGCCCATCATAAAACTCAAAAACCCTAAAAAAATACCCCACCAACAAAAATCCCTTTTCCCTCTTTCTTTATCCGTTCCAATTCAGACACTCCCACAGTCTCACTCCCGAATCTTTCCAAATTTGCAACGTTGCTCTCGAATTCCATTTTCATGGAAGATCAGAAAGTTATAGATCTGGTGAAAGAACTCGTTACTCGCTTACTTTCGCAATCGCAAAACCCTAACTCTAACCCTAACAATTCAGCTTCCGCGAATTCTAATTCGTCTGCAATCGATCCAAATCACTTTAATCAGTCTCTTCGTTATGCAATTCGTATCCTGTCGAGTCGTATGACACCTTCAATTGCTTCTGACGAAGCTTCAATGGCGGAGTCTATCAAGCGTCAACTCGTCCTTCAAGGTAAATCTTCTGAAGCCCTGACTTTTGCAGATCTTTATTCAAAATTTGCTTTGAAAATGGGACCGGGAAGTATAAATAATAAATGGGCAGTTCTTTATATGCTAAGAGTTATCTCGGAAGATCGTAAATTTTCTAAAAAACAACCGAATCTGACTATATCTAAGGGTTTGCCGGCTATTTTTGATTCCCAATTGAATGATAATTCTAGGGTTTGTCGTGATAAGGAAAATAAGGGTTGGAGTGGTGGGGTTTTGATAGTATCAAAAGATCCTGATAATCTGCGTGATATTGCGTTTAGGGAGTTTGCTAATCTATTGAAGGAAGAAAATGAGGTTTCTGAAGAGGTATTAGTGAGGGATGTGTTGTATGCTTGTCAAGGAATTGATGGAACTTATGTTAAGTTCGATGAGAATGTAGATGGTTATGCCCTGTCTGATTCTGTTAAGGTGCCTAGAGCTACTAGGATTATGGTTCAGAAGTTATGTGAGTTGGGTTGGTTGTTCAGGAGAGTTAAAATGTACATCTCGAAGAGCATGGATCATTTTCCTGCTGAAGATGTTGGAACTGTGGGACAAGCATTCTGTGCGGCATTGCAGGATGAGCTTACCGAGTATTATAAGCTTTTAGCGGTGCTCGAAGCGCAGGCAATGAATCCAATACCCCTAGTTTCTGAAAATGCAAGTTCAAAGAATTATCTCTCGTTGCGGAGACTTTCAGTTTGGGTTGCAGAACCTACTGTGAAGATGAGACTGATGGCTGTTTTGGTTGATATTTGTAAAGTTTTGAGAGGTGGAGCGATGGCTGGAGCTATTCATATGCACGCTCAACATGGAGACCCTTTAGTGCATGATTTTATGAAACGTTTGTTGCGTCGTGTTTGTTCACCCTTGTTTGAAATGGTTAGAAGTTGGGTCTTGGAAGGAGAGCTTGAAGATATTTTTGCTGAATTTTTTATCGTTGGGCAGCCTGTTAAGGCTGAATCCCTTTGGAGAGAGGGTTATCAGCTCCAAGCAGGGATGCTTCCTTCTTTCATCTCCCCATCTCTTGCGCAACGCATTTTAAGGACAGGGAAGTCGATTAATTTTCTTAGGGTATGTTGCGAGGACCGAGGTTGGGCTGATGCTGCAACTGAGGCTGCAGAAGCTGCTGGAACAACTACAGTGAGAGGTGGTCTTGGGTATGGAGAAACTGATGCTCTTGAATTGCTTGTTTCTGAGGCAGCTAAGAGAATTGATAAGCACTTACTGGACGTAATTTACAATCGATACAGATTTAAAGATCATTGTTTGGCAATCAAACGGTATTTGTTGCTTGGACAGGGTGACTTTGTACAGTACCTGATGGACATAGTTGGGCCAGAACTCTCTGAGCCTGCTAACACTATTAGCACCTTTAAGCTGGCTGGTCTTTTGGAAACTGCTATCAGGTCTTCAAACGCACAGTACGATGATCGTGACATATTGGACAGATTGAAGGTCAAGATGATGCCACATAATCCTGGAGACAGGGGCTGGGATGTGTTCTCGCTGGAATATGATGCCAGAGTTCCATTAGATACTGTTTTCACAGAATCTGTTATGTCAAGATATCTAAGAATATTTAATTTCTTATGGAAGCTTAGACGAGTAGAGCATGCATTGATAAGAACTTGGAAAACTATGAAGCCAAATTGTATCACTTCTCGTTCCTTTATCAAACTGCAGCAAACAGTTAAGGTGAAATTACTTTCAACATTGCGGAAGTGCCAAGTTCTGTGGGATGAGATGAATCATTTTGTCTCAAATTTACAGTACTACATCATGTTTGAAGTCTTGGAGGTATCATGGTCTAATTTCTCTAATGAAATGGAGGCTGCAAAAGATCTAGATGACCTGCTTGTTGCTCATGAAAAGTATCTCTATTCTATTGTTGAGAAGTCTCTTCTCGGAGAGAGATCACAAAGTTTATACGAGACTCTATTTGTTCTATTTGACCTGATATTGCGATTCCGTAGTCTTGCAGACAGATTATATGAAGGCATGTATGAAGTGCAAGCACGGTATATTTCTGTTTCTCGTTATTTTTACCTAGAATCTACAATCATGTCGTATGCACTAAATAATTCCTGGATTTAATGTTTTACAGGTCTGCCGATGATAAGAGGAAACTGTCAAGGCAATTAAGTAACATATCCTCAGATCCTGGCTCATGGGTTTCGGAAGGCAGGAAGGCCTTAACTCAACACGCTGCTAAATTTCTTAGCAGTATGAGTCAGGAGCTCGACGATGTTGGAAAGAAATATTCATCCCTACTGAAAGGATTCATCTCTGAGCTGCCGGTGCAGCAACACATTGACCTGAAATTTCTCCTATTCCGGCTTGATTTCACTGAATTCTATAGCCAGTCACATTCCAATGTCTGATATTGATGTCGAGTATAGTGTTTGAGTTTTTCAGGGAGTGTTTTTGAATTTGAAGATCATCGTATTGGTCGAGTGCTCCTATTCGTTGATTAATTTGGTTTCCTGGAGCTCAAGTGGGATCAGCTACAGAAGCCGCTACTTGCTGCAAATTATTCAGGGCTAAGCCGTTTAGCCACGCTTCACCATTCTGTCCGAGGCTTGTTCTTTGACTTCATACTTCAGTGAATGTCATAAATTCATCTTGCAGTCTGTATATCTGCTGGAAATTTGGGTTGCACAAGGGGTAATTGACAGTATATTGTTGATAGTACTTGATATTTTGTGTATTATAGTGAAGTGTGTGATACCAGTGCCATAAGATTTTCGACATATATGTTGACATCTAGCATGTTCATTTTCGACACTTTCAACATGTTTGGGACGGGGGAGGCCGATCTTTAGTCACAGTTACGGGCTTACTGCTTCACCTTTTATAACTTGGGTAGTGTTTTTGGCCGAAAAGGTACTCAAGTACTCAACAAATCCAAACCGATAGATGTTAGTGATTTTGGCTTGCTATGTATTGCATAGGATATTTAAGCAGTTTGCATATTTGTACAGGTTTTGTTTATCCATTTTCTTGTTATGTTATATCGTTTCTTATAGGCGACTCAGTATATCGAATACTATAGTGCTATATGCTCGACTTTTCGGTCTGTTTTGTGGCGTCGATATTCTTGTACTGTGTCAACCGTCACAAAGCAAACAAATGTGCAAGTTTGTTCATAGTTATGACTCCGTAAAAGAAAATGTCTGCGTCTAAATGTTGCTATTTGGGGATATTTAGATTGTTGTGTATGATATTCGACCAACAACCATTTGTCAAACCGAAGTTTGGACTTTATATATATTTGAGTAAGTATGGAATGCAGGGACGAATCAATCAATCAATTGCTTATTTTGATACATAGCGGTGAAAAGGTGGATGATATTAAAGATATTTTGATTAGATATTTTGGATGATATTAAGAAATGATGTATTGACTAGATATGAATTTAAACATATTTATAAAGGAATTTGTTGCAAAGTTAAAAGAATAAACATAATAAAAAGTTGCAAAAAAATATTACAACATTGTTTAGTAGCGGTAATATTCCTTTACCACCAAATGACTCTTTCTTTAATTCTTTATACATTTGACACAATATATCACAAACATTGAACTAAGCTAAGCTAAGATTTTGTAGTATCCAATTATGGGTAAAGAAAATGAGTTGAACAAAGTGAAAGACATATGGGGAAAATGGGAAATCAAGATCTTGATGCTCACCAGCTTGTTTATCCAAGCCTTACTTACATTTCTAGCACCCATTAGAAAACGCAGCAAAAATCCCATTCTAAAGATTAGCTTATGGTTACTCTATCTGTCGGCTGATTCAATTGCCTTGTTAGCCATCGGTGTGATCTCTAGAATGCATCAAAATGATCAAGTTCATGGTAGTTATGCCGATATTCTAGCCTTTTGGGCACCGTTTCTTCTCCTACATCTCGGTGGGCCAGACACGATCACAGCTTTAGCTCTAGAGGACAATGAGCTTTGGCTTCGTCATGCTCTTCAGCTGGCAACTCAAGTCGCAGTCACCCTTTATGTGTTTGGTTTAGTTTTTCGTAAAGGTACACATAATCATCTATGGATTCCTATGATCCTTATGTTTACTAATGGGTGTGTGAAATACTTTGAGAGAACATGTGCATTGTATTATGCAAGTAAAGAGGCAATTCGAGCTTCTCTTAGGAAAGAATCGTCAATTTCGTTCAATAAATGGGCTGATGAGTTACGTTCTGCTCAAGCAGCTCACATCCCCTGCAGGTTTGAAGTTAAATTTGGTCCTGAATCGTCTTTACAATCAAGACAAGTCACCATCGATGATATCGAAGAGAATCCAGAATCCCAAGTCTCTAAATCGAGTATTAGTAGTTCAAGTAACAACAACATGAATGAATTTGAAAAGGTTGTTATCTATGCTTATCAGTTATATGGTAACTCTAGAGGTCTTCTAGCAGATGCTATGCTCAACTTAATCGATGATCCTGACCTTGCAGAATTTTTACTCAATAAACCTGTCGACGTAGGCCTCAAACTTATCGAAACAGAGCTAAATCTGTTCTACGATGTGTTGCATACGAAAGTGTTTTTGCTGCAAAGGAAACGAGGCTTTGTACGAATCATTTGCTTCTTCTCACTCATTTCTGCAACAATTCTCTTCATTTTAACTCAATCTAAATTACAAAATTACGATAGCGTAGATGTTCAAATATCATTAGTCTTGCTTGGGGGTGCCATATTCCTTGACATTATCGCTTTTATTAGTTTTGTGGTTTCAGATTGGTTAATTATTAGTAAGCATAATAAGATGCTAAAAGGCACAACAAAAAAGTTCTTGAATTTAGTTTCGTCATGTGTGTTTAAGTGCCTAAAATTGGCTAGACTCGGTCCTGGTGGCAAAAGATGGTCCGAGTCTACCTCAAGCTACAACTTGCTTACACGTACTTTCAAGATTTCTCCTATACCCTTGAAACGAATTTTCATACAACGAATCAAAGATATTTACATCGATTGGATGTATGTTACCACAGATGTAATAAACAAAAATTATCTCGAGTACATCTTTAACGTGTTACAACAGAAAGCAAAGACATCGATCAACAACGAGGCAATCGAACAAGTGTGTTCAGCTAGAGGTAATTTGGTGTTTGATGACAAATTTTGCCTCGTTTCTAAGTACTTAAGCCCTTGGACTATAGACATGGATTACGATAAAAGTTGGCTTACTTGGCACCTTGCTACCGATATATGCTATTGGATGGAATCCGCTGACAAAATCGCTGATATTCATTGTGGCCTTAGCAAGAAACTCTCGGACTACATGGCTTATCTTCTACTTAGACGCCAAGAGCTCGTTTCAGAGCTAGTAGGTCGATCTGATATTCGGTTTCAACACACAATAAAAGAAATCGAAGATTATTCATATTGGAAAGAAGACAATGTATCAACTCAAATGACACTAGAAAATCTTTTAAGGAGATTTTGCGAATATGTGCTTTATAAAAAAGTAGACGATGAAATACAAATTTCAATTGGGGAGACTAATGATAGCCAATCTGTATTCCATGACGCGTGTCTCTTGGCGAAACAACTGGCTATGTTTGGTGACGATAAATGGGAGATAATTAGTAACGTTTGGGTTGAAATGTTGAGTTACGCGGCTATCCATAGCTCACCTAGATCGCACTTGGCGCAACTTTGCATTGGTGGCGAACTCATTACCATAGTGTGGCTACTAATGGTTCAACTTGGTTTTCGCCTTCCTATTCCGTCGATGATTAGGGGTCGTCGATCGGCTAAACTTATTATTGAAAAATAAGATGTGTGTTAATCAAAGGCTATAAAGCAATGCAATGCCCTTTTATCTATTTTAGTTTTAAATTTCTTGTATGTGTTTTGAAGATCCTAACTAATAAACTATATTCTTAAGAAATTGTCACACTTTTCATTTTAATCTGTATATTTAATTTTATAATAATTTTATTTTAAATAGTTACATTTAATGGAATATAATAATATTGTTATATATTATTAGTTCTTATTATTTATTATATCGTTGTATATCTCGTATTTAGGTATACTAATATATCGATTCAAAAAAAGGTACACTAATATGTTGTTAATATTCTAGGATAGATTGTAATTATATTATTTCCATATCTTAGGCCCATGTATATCTTACATAATTTTATTTTTTTAACATTTTATTTTATGTTGGTCTTACTTTTAATCCTACCCACGTATTCCAGTGGTCCATATTAAGTTTTAATATATTTGTGTCAATTATTAGTATTACAATTTTTTTAAAAGGGAGAGAGTAAATATCTTATATTGAAATGACTTTAGCTGTTGAGGATCAGCTCGCTATCGAGATAGGAAGGGGAGTTAGCATCAACGTCTTAGCTACACGTGAAACTTTTGTTTTGTTTTAAAATGATTTTTTATTTTTATCTCAAATTCATTTATCATAACTTTTTTAGTGTTATATTCCTCACGCAGTACCATTTGTACTTTTACCCATGAAGAAAGAAAAGTATTAATTCCACCACCAAATCAAATAATTATAAAAAGTAACGGTTGATTAAAACAAAAATCATGCATTTTTTTAATAGTTTTTCATAATAACCTTATACTACTATCGCTGTAAGCAATAATAAAAAAAATAAATTTTATTTTGAAAAAAATAATTAACGTAGGAAAAATATGTGTTAAATTAGGCTGAAATTATTGTGAATGCCAACACATTAACGGGAAGACACAAGGTGCACACACTTCATAGCTTATAAAGTGTGCACCCCATTTTTAATTTGTCGATGTGGGATAACTCATCCCACCAATATGATTACAAAACCTTATTATTTATATTTTACCTAACTAAAAAAAATACATTTTAAATCCATTACTATAATTATATATATCAATACGAAAGTGCCAGCCTTGTGAAACTTGAAAGTATCAGTATTAATTCTTGGCGTGGTAGGAAGCAAATTGAACAAAGTATATCTTTATTCTTTATGTTCTCCTAATTTAGTTTTCTTTTTAAAAACAAATATCTCCCCTAAATAATGTTGAATGGGATAAATTATTTCCCAGTTTTTTCCACGAATGTGAGTTTTTCGTGAATTCACTGATTGAAACAATTGTTGTTTTGAATTATAGGTTGTTATTAAACAATGTGTTATTAACGTGTTTTAAATCGGCTAGTTGAATCACTTGATAAAATCAATTAGTCAAATCATTTCATTTCAATTAACTATTATCTACTAGCTGTTTGTCAAACACCTTTAATTTTTTTTCTCAGCTAAATGACGAACTAAAATAACGGCTTAAACATTCTTGGAATTCACTACGTCAGATAGCAATCTAGCCCTTGGTGCAAAATATAATTTATTAAAAGGGAAAATTTGTGCAAAATTAATGTATTTACCTCATAAATCCCAACCCAACTTTGCTCGATGCGTGTGCGATTGTGAATGGGTTATTACTTATTAGAGTCTTTCGTCTTCACTAAAGTGTATATAAGAAGTAGCTCATTAAGAATTAAATTGAATGTTATTTCAGTTGGAAAACTAGATAATCTCCGTACGATGTAAAATTTTTTTTTATTTTATTGTTTTATATTATTTTAAAAATACAAAGAAAATAATTTGTAAATTATTGGTTATTGATTTTTAATGAATTATTAATAGTATATAATAGCTAATATTTAATTTAGTTTTGACTTTAAATAATGTTATTTTTAATATTATTTAAATTTTACTGATCACTATATAAGATTGTAAGTGACAAATTTTTATTTTTTGTTTCCAAAATGAAAGTTAGCAAATTATTATTTCAAAGAATAAATTTTTTGGTTTCTAAAATCAAAGCTATCAAAGTATTATTGTGTATTGAACAATGAAAAGTTGCACATATCTCATCAAATAATTTAATGAAAGCTAATATAATGATAATTCACATATTTCCCAAACACTTTTATTAACATATAATAATTGTTCAAAAAAATTTATTAGCAAATAATGACATCACCATTGATAAATGGAGGGAAAAAATCTCTTGAGAAGTTGACAACTCATCACTTTTTGAGTTTGCTTATGTTATCTGTATTTTGCTTTAGTATAATGTATAGATATACCACTTTTTCCGGGATAAACTTGAATTCGATTCTCAATACTCCTCTAATTTTCTCATTTTCTCAGCACAAATTCTTACTTGAGACCATCTTTTTGTAAAGACAGCTTTCAAAGCCCAGTCCAATTCTAAATATATACTCTCTTCAACTCATTTCAATTGTATCATCTCCTTATTTGGGCAATTCACTTCAATTGTCCCATTTTCATTTTTGTCAATGATTTTTTTTACCTAAATATCCCATGTTCACACAAGTAATAACCAATATACCCCCCACTTTTACTACTTATAATACCCCAACTACCACCTTTACAATTAATTTAATCGATAATTAAAATACCCCAACTATCACATTTTTTGTGGACCCCATCCCACTCTTAATATCCGTGCCCAACTCAAATGGGACAATTGAATTGAGTTGGAGGGAATATATTATTACAACTCTAAATATAAATTTGGACTGGACTTTTGAGAGTCGTCTTTACAAAAGACGGTCTCTCAAGAGAACACCTGTCTATCCTATTGAGTCCCTCAATCACACACGGATCAGATTCCTTACTCAAAGAAGTAAACAATAAAATTGAAATCATAAAATTCTAGGGTAATAAACTAGCAATAATAAGCTATAGTGTGGGGTAGTAGTAAAAGCTAAAGAAACACACGAAAAGAATCCAATTCTTAGAAGCAAAATAAATTACATATATAAGGCAATTAATCCCAACCTAAAAAGTCTATAATAATTATAAAAAAAATGTATAGATGGATAAAAGATATCCACCAAACAAATTTAGAAAGAGAGTATGGAGAAAATAGTGAAAAAAATATTCAATCTAATATGGTTGAAGCACCTACAATAATATGTCTAAAATCAGTATACAACAACAAATATTTGCGATATAGATTTGAAGAAATTGAAACACATGGTCTTCTTACATTTGGTGCAGATAAAGTGGTGGATCCATATGCTCAATTTGAGATGGAAAAATCTATTACTTTTGACGGTCTTTTTCATATTAAATGTCGCTACAATAACAAATATTTGGTTAGGTAATCCGTTTTACTGTATTTGTTACATCTGACTTTTTACGCAATTCAATGTTTTATTTTGATAACTTTTATATTAAATTATACACATGTAAACATTATAAAAAGTTAATATTTATAAAAGTATGCGATTATATTAGACGATTTAAATAAGATTTCACTTGACTATATTTTTTTCTTACATATTAGTCGCAATATATAAAATAAACTTGAATGATTAATAGTGTCAATAATGGAAATATAGCGAGTGTTTTAAAAGGGAGAAATTATTTATTAATATAGCCAATTCAAGTATATATAATTTATTATATTTTAATTTCAATGCTCAATTTGGTTAGGTAATTTTATTAATGCAACCAATTAAATCAAGTATATATAATTTATTACTATATTTTAACTTTATGCTCAATTTGAGATGAAATAACCTTATCAGGGGTTTTTAAGGGTGTAACACCTCCGCCTAACGGACCACCGGTGACTATTTATGGAGACTGTAGACTGACCCCACAGACCAACACAAGTCTTTCCAGCTCACTTTGGCCTCACTCGTGCGCACCCGGAAAACTTTTCAGTAGGTCACTCATCCTAAGATTGCTCCCACCAAGCACGTTTAACTGTGGAGTTCTTAGCAAATGGGCTCCCATGAAAAGAAGATGCACCTTGTTGATATAAGTAGTCTATCAATCTCTTTTCAAGTTAAATCTGGGGTATCACAAAGGGTGTGCGAGAAGATCGACCGCACAAGGCCCCCTTTTTTTCCCGTATATGAAAAAGTTAATCAAAATAAGAAATATGTTATGTTTATTTATAAAATGAATGTATTTACTATAAATAACACGCAAAATAAAATTTCACACATGTCATTTAAAATTTTCAAGACGGCTCTGATGCTAACGTATGAAAATACAGACTCTTACTTTTAAAATCGTTTCACTTAGAGACGATTTCTGAATTTTAACGTATTTGATTAATTACATATCCAAAAAAATTTCCTTATTAATCAATGTTTGGTTTCCAAAACCTGATCATAGTTTTCTATGAGCGGGATACACTGGGTACGATGATGAATGAATGTTTGGTTAATGCATGTTATTGAAGGTGGTCACCTCTTCATTATTGGATAACTGCTTCTGCTGACAAAAAGGATGAAAAGAAAGGGAGTTGGACATGCACATTGTTCAAACCCTTTTACCTTTCCAACACTAATCAAATGAGACTTTATCATGTTCAACTTGGGCATTATGCATGCTTATGGAGGGTTGGTCATCCTTTTGATTCATGCTTATTTGCCGGAGATAAAAATATTGACAGGTTTGTCTTGTCTATATTTTCATTTGCTGTTTTTTTGAGCCGAAGGATTTATTGGCTGCATTCTTTTTATCTCTTTTATGATCTGTTGTTATCAATTAGTAATCAGCTAGACTCTTGAAAGATCGTCTCTTTGAGAGATAAATCTCAAGTCCACTCATTAAAGAATCATGCCTACTTATCGTATTCTTAATGTCTACTTACATTATCATTAATGCTTACTTATCGTATCTTTAATATCTACTTAAATCATTCTTAATGTTTATTTACAATATTTTTAAAAATATATAATGGACCGGCCCAATTAGAGATGGTTTCTCAAAGAAACTGTTTCTCACAAGAATTTGTGATTAGTAATTTGAGGGGGCAAAGCAAAGATTTTGGAAGTCCTATTTATTATTACGATATATTTTAAAATGGGGCCCTTCATTATATCAAAAGATTTAATTTTTCCACTTTAAGAAAAATAATTTAAGACAAATATGTATTATAACATTATGTTCTAAATTTACTCAAATATAAAAAAAAAATATTAGGTAAATCATTTAAAAAGTGTTGCTCAGAACCAAAAACGAATATCACCATTCAATATTTAAGGCCCTTTATTTTAGACCCTAAGCGATCTATTTTCCCGGATATGTGCTAAGAACCAGCCATGAGTGATTCTATGGTGGTTGAGTTTAATTCAACCTACTATAATAAAATATTAATTATATTAAATTTGAGATTATCGATGATAATAAGTTAAAAATATTTTTTATTTATGAATATTTTTTTTCTTAAATGTCACTTGCTATATATTTTGAAAAGTTTTAATTGTATGTAATCATTTTTTAAATAGTGAAAAAATAAATAACTTAAGTTTTTCTAAAAAATAAATAGCAGTTGAGATTTTATGATTATGGTGAACTAGTAGTTAATGTTAGCATTATACCATTCAATCTTTTTTGAACCTTAATTATACTTTTCATGTGCGATATTTTCGCTTGTGTATATTGACAGGTCTGGTTGCGATATTTTCGCTTGTGTATATTGGGAAAACCTAAGTAAGTTCCCAAAATGTGTGGCATTTATGGGAGATAATGGAAAATATCTTGGCATAACCCTAATCAATGAGGCCCCACATCTACAATTTGAATATGACAATCTTAATGATCCAAGAATTGGGCACGAGATATTAGTAAACCCTAGTGGTATACTTTGCATAAAATCATTATATAATAAGAAATTTTGGAGGTGTACAAAAAATGAGAATAATAATAGTCGTCCCATTTTGGCTGTGTCTAATGACCCTCGAGTTAATAATAATGATACTGCGGCAATGTTTAGGCTTAGTGTGCTTGATATTAATGAAATTGCACTTGTTGAAATGTCTAATACTAGTCTTTGTAAAAGAAATTCTCTTGATATGTTGCAAAATTGCTTAATGTCTGTTGAGGAAGGTGTGGACCCACCAGCTGTATTGAAGGTGATTGAGTTGGATATGATGTCTAGTGAGTTCATGGGATCTAATAACAACTGAATCGTCTCGGCGAGATGATCTCAAAATGAGAAATTTATATTTGAGTAATATGTATTATTAGGCTATTTCACAGTCATGTCTCACGGTAAGACCTCTGATACAAGAATTTGAAAATTAAATGTAAGGTGTACTGATTGTTTTAAGTTTATAAATGATTACTTTAAGACTGTATATACATTGGATCAGTCCAATAAAAATGATTTCAATGTAAGACCAAATCATTTAAGAATTTGTGTTATATTTATAATAGAAATGTTTGTGTATAGACCAAATCTTTAACGGATTCAGATTATGATATTATTGACGACTAACATTTGAGTCGAGTTGTGAACCGGTAAGAAAAAGAGAGTTGACGACTAAATAGGGACAAAAATCTTAGGTCGCTGGCTAAATAGTCGCGAAAAAATGTTGGGTTGCCACAATAGCATCATCAAATCGCTCCATAAGTGACCCCTAAGATAAGATTATTAAAAATTATATGCATCACATTATAATTAACTAGAGATGTGGAAACTAAACAAAACTTTATTAGAGTGAATAATATATATCCTTCTCGATTCTTATCGATACTTATTACTTAAATACCTTTTCATTCGGATTATAAGGAAGATAATAATATGTATAAATAATCATCAAGCAAAGTGTTATTGTTGGAACTTGTTTATCACTATACAATTTGATTTTACAAAGATTGATTAAACTTGATCAAATATGAATCAAGTGTATTTTACTTGTTTGATCTAACTTTACCTTATGGTAAGTTTATAGTAATGCTTGATTGATTAAACTTAGCCAACTATGACCTATAATATTATTAATTGATAATATTTGGTCAACATAATCTATTTAATGGTGTTAATTAGTTTTATTTTAAAGAAATTTGAACACAAATTATACACAGGGCCGTTTCAAAAATTTCGGTGGCTCGGGGCGAAAACATAAATTAGGGCACTAATTCACATATAATATTTCAATAGAAAGAGGATTATATATAATTTGATGAATTCTCGTTGATAATTGAAAGATAAAATTACTGTTTATCATGATCACGAAGGAGAAAGAATTAATATGTCTGAAAATTGAATTGAGATACATTTTGAAGAACAAAATCACCGACAAAAGAGGATAGAATTGAATTAATGACAATTTTTTTTTGGGTTAATCAAAATTCACTTAGAAAAGTAAATGTTTTGGGAGAAAAATTAGAGAGGAAGAAGGTTGAATAATGGCGTTTGAAATTCTTCTAAAACTCTCTTTTGCTAATTGTTTAACACGCTTCTTCCTTATTTCTTTTATTTTTTGTTAGTTTTTTTCATAAATAATTATTTTGAAAATTTGGGGCCTTTATTAATTCTGAAGATGGACTTTTTGTTTAGGGGCCCAGAACGGTCGCCCCACTTGCCCTGCCCTTGCTACGGCCCTGATTATACAATAAAGAATCAATATAATAATTAGACGATCTAAATCAAGACTTGTACAATTAATCTTCATGCTCGTAACCCCGTTAATA
This sequence comes from Amaranthus cruentus, assembly GCA_019425755.1. NCBI lineage: Eukaryota > Viridiplantae > Streptophyta > Magnoliopsida > Caryophyllales > Amaranthaceae > Amaranthus > Amaranthus cruentus. The sequence continues at coordinate 2,741,668 of CM033463.1, forward strand.
ATCTTCTATAAATCTTGCATTCTTTTAATTATATCAATAAATGTATGACACTATCTAAAATTTAAAATAAAAATGTAATTACATGCAACCAAATTAAAAATACAAATATAAACGGAATTGAATTCTATGCACGTATCGATTTGAAGGCACATCCACATCCCGTTATTATTCTTCCTTTGCCTACTCTTGTGTTTCCCTATATTCAAATATAGTTGAAATAACACATTATTGATGATTCATATGTATTTCAAGTTTAATCACAATAGTCAAAATTTATGACACAAAAAATAGAGGTAATTAAATAATAATTATGAAAACATATATATAGAATACGCTTATACGCACCTCGCTATGTAGTCTTTTACACATCCACAAATCCTTGCATGTAGTATTTTTCTGAATCAACATCGACCATATTTAATCTAGCTGATTTTAAAGGATGTGATGTTAAAAACTGCAACTTCGGGCAATCTCGAATTTTAACATTTTGTAGTGATGGTAAATCAATAACATAAGTTTGAGGTCCTATTAAAATACTTTGCATGTTGGGACAATCAATTAGAGTCAAAGTTTGAAGGCAAGGAAACAACACTAATTGTTCAAGACTTTTATCTAAGTTTTTGTTAGAGAATAGTGTTGTAAGTTTTGGGCATGACTTAATGTATACATTTTGTAGTTGTGTAAGTGCAAAAATCACATAAATTAAACCCAAATTTTCGAGTTGGTCACACTTGGAAATAGTTAATTTTCTCAAATTTTGAAAGCTCGAAATATAATAACTTTCGGTACACACTAAATCCCATAGAGTCGTAATCGCATTACACATATGCAAATCCACTTCCTTTAGCGATTGAAAACTGAGCTGCATTCAACATAAATGTAGTTTGATAAGATTTAATATTAAAAGAAGATAACATATAAATATATATAAACACACATGATTGTTGAAGTGCCCATGTGTTACCCACATGTGAGTTGTCCCACATCGGAGAAAGAGAAGAGTATGCATCACTATATATACTCAAGGAGTAACTCCTACTATTACCAATTGATTTTAGTAGTAAACCTTCTTACCAATTGGTTTTAGTAGTAAACCTTCTTTGGGTTTATGAGTGAACTACTTCTTCTCCTCTTTTTTGGTTGCCCTGACCCATATTCTAAATTCTATCGATGATATAATAAAATAGCATGAAAAGTTAACTTTGTAAAGAAATGTTATGCTCTAGCAATTTTATTTGAAATTATATAATGAATAGTATGTTAGAACTAATTTGAAAAAGAGTAGTTATTAAAATTGAAGGGTTAGAATAAATAGATACTCCCTTCACAAATTATTGTCCATTTTGGGTTGGGCACGCATATTAAGAAAGTGGTAGTTGGGGTATTTTAAATGATTATAATAATTGTAAAGGTGTTAGTTAGGGTATTTAAATGTTTATAATAATTGTAAAGGCAGTAGTTGAGATATTTTAAATAATATAAGTGAGGGCATTATGGTCTTTACTTGTGTGAACATAGGGTATTTAGGTAAAAAATTAATCTTTGCCAAAAATAGTTAGTGGACAATTGAGGTGAACTGGCCCAAAAAGAAAAGTGGACAATAATTTTTGGGTGGAGGGAGTATATTATTTGATACAGTATATAATATACCATTCATAGGCTACAACCATTAATTTAATTTGAATTTTTAATTGAGTCAGTTCTATTAAATGGTATCAGAGCTTAACTTTATAGTTGTAGCCTTTAGATATATTATATACTTTATCAATATAAATGCCTTTTCTACTACAACGATGATATATGGATCTCACGTACCATTTTATGGAACAAAGTTGTTGAAGTTTGCGGCAAATTAATGGGATTCTCTAGCAAGCTTTCAAGTTTGGTGAGTTGGTGAAGCAACAATGATTCTAAAAAAGGCAAAGAATAATTTGAGTTTTCCAACTTAGGAGCAGTCTCTCCTAAAATGAAGGACAAGTTTGGACATTTCATCACAATTATAACACTCAAGAATTTAGGTAAAGAATGAGTCGGCAACACATAAGATCTTAATTCAGGTAAGCTCCAAAGAACGAGAACCTTTAGATTCGAGAACAATACCCCATAATCAACCATGGTTTTCAAATATGGAAGGTTTACTAGATATAAACTTTCCAACCATTCAAGTGACTTCCATGTTGAGTCCAAAGGTCGATCAAACTCACAATCTATCATGACTAGGTGCTCTAAATTCTCTTCCACCATGTCATAAATGAAAGTAGGCAATTTCTCAAATTGCTTTAAAATCAAGCATTCAGCTTTTAGTAACAATACCTTAAGAGAATCCTTCATATTCTCGTCCATCATTGAAGATTCAATCCATGATAATTGTAAAATACGACTACTTTTTGTTAATTCGTACGTATTCATTATATCAATCCAATTCCCGCTTTTATCACTAATCGATATTCGAAATTGGTCTAGATTTTTGACTAATTTCTCATCGAGCAATCTATCATAATATAAATGCATCTCAAGTACTTTCAAGTAGCCCATATTACTCAAAATAGCAACATTTTTTTGATTTTGATCATCGTGTGCACTTGCGAAAGATAAAATTAGTTCCTCCAAATTACTAGACACCCCTTCGATTGAGATTCTTCCATGAATTTTGCTTTTGCTTAAATCCAATGATCGAATATTGTATAACTTTCGCATTATGTTTTCTGGTAACTCGTAAAACTCAGATCCACGCAAACTAAGAATAACAAGGTTCACACACTCACCAATTTCAGAAATACCTCCGAACATCAACTTACAATTTTCCAAATGCAACATTCTTAGATTTTTTAACTTGTTAATGGATTTGGGTAAGCCTTTAGTAAACTCCATTCCTTTTAATGCTAAAACATTTAGATTTAAAATCCCTTGGAAGAATTCATCCCCAAATAGGTTAGCTTGGCTATGATCTAACATCAATATTCTTAACTTGTTAGATTCCATTTCTTCAAGACTAGAGTGATTAGTAGATGATGTTAATGATACGATTGTGTATAATTTCAATGTATCTTCATCTAACCAATGAGGACGAGTATTTATCATTATTGGATCCCCATCTGCGTAATCATAATAATTTTATTAGATTGCTAAATTAATAAGCTAAAAATCATTTTCTCATCTACACTGTGTTTGGATTGAGGAATTTTAAGGAAAGAAATGAGACGAATTTAGAGGGATCTGAAGGGGTTCAGCCGTTTATTTTGTTTATAGTTAGATCTTTTCAAATTTGAAAAAAAAGGAAGGAAAAGGTATATTGATTATAGAAATAATGAAAATTTCTATTTCCATTCTTCTCCCTTTCTTTCCTTTCTTTCCTAACGCTCTATTCAAATACAGTGTTAAGAAAACTTCAGATAAGAAGAGCGACATTCCATATTTCTTTTAATGAATTATTTTCAAATTGTCATTTAAGAAAACTTTAGATGAGTGACATTCCATATTTGGATTATTCTTGTGAATTATAAAGTATTTATAACATTACCAAAATTAAACAATTTTTTTTAAAAGCACATTAGCGCAACTACTTGTGGTGTTTGTATTTTATTCAAATATTTTTCCTAATAAATGTGCCAAACCTTTCCCATGTAAGTTAAGAGAACGAAGAATAGTATATATGTTATATACTCTATCAAAAAATTGTTAAAAATTTGAAGTACCCTTTTCAGCTAAAGATGATGCGGACATTTGAATGTCATCATTGATTTTGATGTGATCACCAGGACAATCATCTGATAGCAAGGATGCCAAGACAAATTCCTCAATCCACACAACGGCTTGCTCCCAAGCTTTAGTATAATTGTTAACAGCAAACAACCCCAATCCCATACCTAGTGATAAATCCAAGAAAAAATGTCAACGAAAGCATAAATTATCATAAATGATTTAGGAATTATAATTTTTTAGTGAATCTAGTCGTGATTTTGTTCACAAATTTGCAATAAAAAAATGAGTGGTTGTAGAATTCTGGTCGCAAATTGGACTTATTTTCCTAGTGAAAAAAATTATCATAAAACTGTATCAGAAATTATAAATTTTTGTACACATAGGTCCGCTGCGAGACTATACCATACCATACCATATCTTATCATATCTCGAATCGAAATGCTTGTACCAAAAGGAAATGAACATGCTAGAAAAAAGAATTTCTTCCTATCTTCACCTCCCTTAAGCATGTATTTAATTGTTAAATTTGAGTAAGCATGAGGATGGACACTTCCAATTGTGGCATCATTTGGAGCAATTTCGATTGCTAAATGTTCCCACATTGAAAAATCTTCATATTTTAGAAGTTTCGCTAATTCCACAATATCTCGAGGCTTTCCTTCGCACTTTTCCAAAAATATTTTTTCCACATTTTGTAATTCTTTGTTCATACCATCTTCATCAATATTTAACCCAATTTCTTGTCTAAAAAGCTCCCTCGATTCATTTTCATCTAGTGGTTGCATCTCGAGTATGTTTTCGACTTGTACTCCGATATCTTGCAACACATTCTTCTCGCGACTTATTAGCAAAAGCTTGTAGGAAAATTCATCTTGTGTGCTCGCTTGTGAACTTATTGGAATTCCTACTTTACTCAAATCAATTTTTGCTAAGATATTGTCCAAGATTATAAGCTTCTTAATCTTGTTGTCACTTTGTCTTTCTTCCTTGAGTTTTCGATAAAGTTTTTCTGCCCTATACAACGGTGAATTCAGACATTACATTCAGCGGTGAAGTCAAAATGTCAAAGTTAATGATGAAGTTAACGTGTAACCAAAAGTTTTGCAATCAGCAATGTACACCATTTCATTTCAATATTTTGTTAATTTTATCGTTTTGGCTTTAAAAGTCAACCACCACAATCATGAAACACTACAAAAAAATTAATCTTTTGCGACATAGGATTTAGTGACTTAAAAATTTTCACTAATTTATATTTTTAGTGTGATAATTAAATTATTAGTTTTTATTTTAAGTTTCACTATAAAGTGATTTCGTGACATTTTATTTGGTCTTTAGTGACATATGTAATAGTAACTATAGTCTATAAGGACATTTATGAGAAATGAACTAGATTTACTATCGCGATAAATTTTAGTATGATTTTTTTAATATGTTGCTAAAAGGTCTAATAAATGTCACTAAATCTACTATATATACCATTTGAAATTTAAAGTAGTGACATTTAAAAATGTCATTAAATAAGTCCCACTAAAAATATATATATATCATTTTGCAGTGAAATCTACTGTTGAATATTTTAGTTTGTTTTTTTTTATATTAATTAATAAATGATTAAATTGCACATAAAATTTTAAACTCTAGCAAATGACTTAGCAATATTTATTTGAATCATTTCCAAAAAAAAAAATAAAATATTATTTTGAATCAAGTAAGGTTAAATGACCACATAAACACATACCTATGCTTCACATTATCCTCATCAACCAAACTTAAACCAATTTTCTTTGCAATATCATTTTGAATTGATCTGATCATATTAGACGACGCTTTTGTTATCTTAACATACACAACTGCATCATATTTTCTGTTACCGGATATTTCATTAGCCAACATTGTTTTGCCTGTGTTAAATAAGCAAATGCATTAAAAAATTATTATACACGTGTTTTTTTTTATCTGACTAGAAAATCAAATTAAATCCAATTCGAATAAGACCGTCTCATTTACTAAAAAATTTGCAAAGTTTTGTGTTCTATCTCAATATTTCACAATTACGACTTAAATCACATTCTAGCCCAATATAATAAGAAAAATTAAATTTTAATTTTAACGAAAAAATGAAGGTTTTTTGTTTGGCTATTTTATAGTGTGAAAAATATATAATAAATCTATGCCCGTCGTGTCAAAACCTAATCAATCGATCAAATTTCTATATATTTCCTATAGCTATTATCATAAAAAGGAAAGTCATTGAGGACTGTGGCTGACCCTGTCACCCCTAACTCTGACACTGCTTACCAATGTAACATTGATAAGATGTAGTTATTTTAGAGCCTAAATATCGGTCAAAATCTTAAAATATTCCTTGATATGGTTAAAAACGCAATTTTTTACAGCTTTACAATACAAAAAATATCAGTTCATTTTTTTAAAAATTAACCTTGACAATGTGGCCAATACGATGGTTCCGACATTTTTTTTATACTATGATGGTTATTAATATATATATGATATGATGAATGACAAGATAATAATATAAGCACTACAGAAAACGAGAGAAAGGCGACGACATATGGCCTCGTCATTTGGATGTTATATCACTTGAATGAAGGTTTTTTGGGTTGACGCTACACAAGTGTCAGCTAAGAAAATCGACGCTTAAAAACAAGAGCATGTCGAAATAAAAAATCAAATACCTATGCCTCTCACACCAAAAACACCAACAACATCAACTCGGTCATCATCTAGTTTCACTACTATTTCCTGTTTAAGATGATCTACTCTTGAACGTAGGAATGAACGTTCGTTAGAGATCGATTTGGAATGAATCACATGTTCACCGATCGTATAATCTTTTGGTTTATCATTTAATAACCCTTGGATTTTTCTAGACATTTCTTCGGCCATCTGATTCATCATCTTAAAATTACACCATTTTCGACGTTTTTTGATATCATTTATCAGCTCTCGCAACTTTTGGTCTTCTTCCATCATTTGATTTACCCTCCTAAGCCAATTTTGAGATGTTTTAGTTATAATTGAAGGGTTGGAATCCATAGTTTCCTTAATGGATTGTAGTTCTTCGTAGTTTTGTAGGAGTTCTTTTATGCTTTGACTATGGTGATGATCAGCGAAAGTGATCGCACCACATGTAGTGTTAACCACTTCTGCGAAAGTTTTCCTAAGATGTTTAACAAAACTACCCATGTGGACCTTTATTTTTAGGAATATGAAAATTCAAAAGATGAATGAAGAAAATGACTAGGGATGGAAAATGGTATCAAAGACCTAGTTTTTTTTTTAATTACAAATAGACCGAGAAAAAATAGATTTTGTAGAGATTATTGAGGTAGTGTAAGATTTGATTTGGCGACACAATGGTCGATTCAGTCTAAAATTTGATATATATGATTGAATATCTACACGGTGAATGGGGAAGATGTATGGATGATTGTATACTGTCTAGGAAGAGTTGGACACATAAATATCGATGTAAGAGCATTTCAAGTTTAAGATATACAATTTAAAAATATAGAGTATTTTCTCGTATGAGGATTTTGTTTAAACTCATACCTTTAGTATAATTGAGAGCATCTCAATTTAACCTTACACCTTTAATTTATAAGCTTTACTGTTTTTTAAAAAAAGGATCAAAAGACAAGAATATATAAATCCTTTACACCATGAATCAAATTTTTTCTACCCTTACTCTTAGTATCAACACTTAACTTTGGTTCCACGTAAAAACATACTATGAAATTAATTTCTTTGCAATATTTTTTAAAAGGATTTTGTAATTAATCAAAGTAGAATAACTTAATCTTCAAAACGAAAAATGAAAAAACAACAAGTTATACGTGTTTAAGTTCGAATATGAACTTTTAACCTATATTCTTATGATAATCTCTTATTCTGATTAAACATGAAAAATTTCAACTTTAAGGCGTGTTTAAGTTTTTAATTAAAAAATAAGTAAATAAAGTTGGAAAAAATGACCAACCCCTTCCCATCCCTTACTTTAACTTCGTTTTTAAGTTTTTATTAGATGCTTTTTTTTTTCTTTTTGAGCTAACAAAATTGGTATAAGATCTTACTTTTGATTGCAAGGTAGTTTTTGATAATTAACTTGCAACCAAAGATAGCTAAGATTTGATACCAGTTGTAAAGGGTTTAAATATTATAGAGTTGAGGTCACATGATTACATATTTAGATCAAACAATTTCATAGGATATGCAAGCTTTATTTGTGGTCGAAAAATATGTAGCGTTTGTTTGACAAACAATTGTTATTTGTTGGTTATAGTTTGACTAGCTGAAAATTAAGCCACTTGTTATTAGGATATTTGATGAAATTTTTTTGTTGTTGTTGTTTATTTATTTATTAAAGATAAATTTATTCAAAAATCAAAAGGTAATAGAAAAGCTACTATTAGGGAAAAGGGACAAAGGCAGGATAATATATCCAAGTTCGACTGCTCTTTATTCGAGAATTAACCAAAATAAAGAAATTATTCAATTTGCAAGTTATCTGAGCCGACATAATATTCAATTAATAATCTGAACATCAACCGAAAGACTTAAATCGACATAAATCCGAGTTATATCTGAAATCTCAGCCTAATCATGATTTCGAGGACAAGAGAATAAAATTTCACATTTTGGGGGTAAATATTTATAATGATATGATTTGTTTTTTCAATATAGTTTTGCATTTAAATCTCTTATTTAACCAAGTTAAAAATTAATTTTTGGAATTAGATTACCTTAAAATCAAATATCCATTCGAACAAATTTCACGATTAATTAAGGCTCTAGTCAAAGAGATTTTAGACCCAAATTTGTCTTTTTCATGACTGAGGTTATTTGATTAAATGTCCTATTAATCTCAAAATGTATAATTTGTTGTTAAGAGGAAGTCATGAAAAAACAAAATAACATTTTGTATGTAATTAAAAGAAAGAAACTGAGATTATTGTCAGAAAAAAAAATGCAAATTAAAGGGACAAATAAAAGTGAAAAATGATGCTAATTCATAGGAACAGATTCCCCAGCCTTTTTATTATTATATAATCCTACAATATTATTTCTTTCCATTTGTAATTAAAAAAAAGTTGCGGTGATTTGTTTCCTCAAAAAGCAAGAGATGATCAAAGAAAAACAAGATGAAATGATCATCCCTTGGGAGTTCATGGGTAGCTTATTGCCATCCAGACTGACACGTCTAGAGGGAATATTGACTAAATTCGAAGATGATCAAGTTGGAGTTGTTGGTTTATTAGGCATGCCAGGTTCAGGTAAATTAATTACCTTAATTCTATGGATTTAAAAATTTATGTTTGATATTTCGTAACGACGATATATAAATGTATGTATGCCTGTAGACCTGTCAAAACAGTAGAGAAAATTTTGAGTCGTGTTGTGTTGTGTTGTATTGTGTTAGAATAGATCATTATTTTAGGATTTTCAAATATTTTATTTTTTACCAAAAAAAATTGTTATTGTTTTCTTTTTCTATGAAAAAATCCCAAATACTAATTAATAGAATTGTGTCATGCACAATTTTCTCAATTTAAACTTTTATTTGTATATAATTATATTTTACAAATTCCAAAACATGGTTGATAATGAATCATTTAAATGCAGTGGGTTGAGAAAATTAAAGGGTGGATATGTAAAAATGATAGAATTTAGAAAATGAGCATGAGCAACCCAAACAAGGAGGAGAAGAAGTAGTTTACTCGTAAACCCAAAGAAGCTTGATTACTAACACCAATTGGTAATATTAGGAGTTACTCCTTGAATATATAAAGTGATGCATACTCTTCTCTTTCTCTGATGTGGGACAACTCACATGTGGGTAACATATGGGCACTTCAACAAAAAATCACATTGAATTTTTTTCTGAAAAGGTTCACTTGTTCGAATTTCGATCATTAACTGAGATATTGCTTCGTACTTCATTAGATCAAGCCTAATTAATCCAGATAAACTACAATTTATAAATTATTATTTGTAATATTAATATCAACATAAAAATACATAATACTCGCAAAAACTATATATATCAAACGAAAAAACTTTGTAAAACATTACATAAATGTCAATTTTGTTTTAGTAATTTACTAGATAATTCTCGTGCGATGCACGACTTTTATTACAATTTCTTACATATTTGTATAAATTAAGATTTTATAATTATTTAATAAATAAAATTGAAAAGATGTTATAAATAATTGAAAAAAATAAAAATAAAATACATGGGTTTCTAATACATTAAATAACTAGATAATCCCCGTGCGATGCACAGTTTTTTTTTTTATAAAAAAAACAAAGAAAATGAATTCTAAATTATTGGTTATTGATTTCCAATGAATTATTATTAATAACAATAACTAATATTTGATGTTGAGGTTGAATTAAAAACGTAGGTATTTGAAATATATAGAACAATTTACATCAGAAAAAGAAATATTAGGACGAAAAAAAAATTTCATGTAATTATAAATTCTGGAAAACCTCTTTGAATGTTATATTTGTTGTAGCTCAACTACTATTAATGATGCCCTTTAAATTGTAATGGTGCAATATATGTTCTTTATTCATAACAATAATTATTTTTTTACTATTACAATAATGAATTTTCAATTTTCAATATATATTATAGTCCCAATTAAAAGCCTTTAATAATGGTCATCAAATTAATCATCCTAATTATTCTTAGTCTTAATTATCCTTAGCATTTAAGATTCTTATAGTCATCATAAAGCATGATGTCATCTTTGTTAAATGGAGGGAAAATTTTTCATAAGAAGCTGACACCTCATCAATTTTTGAGGTTGCTGTCAGCCGTATTTTACTTTAGTATTATGTATAGATATAAGTATATAACCTAAAAAGTAAAAAATCAATCAATATGGATAATATATTAGTCATAATTACAAAATAGTAAAGTCAAAGATATAAATATTAGTTTTAATGACAATGACATCATCATTTAATTTTAGAAGGATAACTTTTGTTGAGGTTATGACACGTAAGCAATTTTAAAAAATGATAATGTCATCCGTATTTTGTTTTAGTAATAGTTATAGAACTTTTCTACTTCCTTACCTTAAATGGAAACAAATTTACTCCTCTTAAAAGTTTTATTACTCAATATACACTAACAATATATGTATGTGAACTATTAAACAGGTAAAACAATGTTAATAAAAGAAATCATCACAAGACTTGAAGCAAAAGAAAGGTTTGATAGAATAGTGATGATTGATGTTTCAAAGGCCATGGATATTAAAAGTATTCAAAATCAAATTGCACTTCAAATTGATCTACAATTCATGGACATAGATAACATGGAGCAAAGAGCAATAAAATTGTATGAGAAACTAAAAGAAAAACAAGTTCATGATAGTAGGAGTAAGACATTCCTTTTCTTGGATAACATTAGGGAGAAACTTGATTTGGGAAAAGTAATTTGGGTGCCTAAACTTTATCCTAATTCGAACGATTTTTCCTTCAAGATTTTACTCGCAAGTAGGACGAAGAGTGTTATACAAGTATTAGGCGTACCAAGCGTTAACATATTCAAATTGGAGTTGTTGGCTGAAGCTGAAGCAAAGGAAATTTTTACCGAACAAATGGTAGAAAATATGAAAAATGGTGAGTCTGATAGACAGAGTAAACACATTTATTTACAATAGAGCATTTACTTTTATCCTAAACAAATCTAATAATTTAATTTTATTTTCCAATAGAGACAGATGATAAGCGAGACATACTGGGTACGATGATGATGAAATATGGTGAGAAAGGCCGAGAAGTGGTGAAAAAGTTGTTGATGAATTGTAAAGGAGAACCTCTTGCTATTGTGGCATTAGCTAATGTTCTTAAGAATAAAGACTTCTCCATATGGGAACATTTTGCAATTGAACTTTCAAAGCAAAAGCTTACTCAATGCACCATTAGTTGTGAATATCTTTGTACCTATTCAATACTTGAAATAGTTTACAAAAATTTGGAAAATGATGATAAAAGAAAATTCTTGTTGTTGGCTAGTTTGTTCCCATCTAATTGGAACATACCAATACAAGACATGATTAGATGTGGTATTGGGTTAGGCTTGTTTCATGTGAATAGCCTTACTCAAGCAATAAAGCTAGCTAACACTTGGATTGAGGAATTCAAGTCATCATGTGTATTATTTGAAGGTGATTATGAAGATTACATTTGTGTTGGTGACATTGTTAGGGATTGTTTGATATCATTTGGAAATAAAGGTATGTATTACTCTTTACTTTGCACCTTTTTTAATTTTTAGGTGAATTGACTCTGTCTCATTTAATTTGCACCTAATTTCTGCTTAGGATTTTAACATGTACGCATTTTGCGTTGTTTCCCCTTAATTTTATAATTTATGACCTTTAAGAAGAACACACTTTATACATTTTTTTTACAATTTTTTAAAACAATAAAGTAATCAGTAAGTACTTCCTTCATCCTAATGTTTTTGTCCCTATTTTCGTACTATTCGTTAATCACTATTAAATTATATTTTACTCATACTCTATATGTCAAAACCAAGTAAAGTAAAATCATATACTCCATATAACTTTGTTTAAAACAATAAAGTAATTCGTCTCAATACAAAGATTATTACAATCAACTTAATTTTTATAATTCTTAAATATTTTAAATTGATATATAATAAAACCTACAACATATAAATACATTATTTAGCATGTATATTGCCAAACTATATGAGACACATAAAAAGCGGCGATAGAAGTATATATCAAGGTGCATGAATGAATCTATGTTTATACTTTTCTGTTCCACTTAACTCGCTACATTTGAATAGTAACATTATTCATCTTCCATATAACCCTGTTTCAATAATTCGGACTCATGCATAAGAAATAATTTAATCATATAAGATTTTGTTTTATTCTTCTGAAAAAAACACCTAGGCTTTTTTGAATAATAGGCTTTTACTATGTAATTTTTAAAATATTTTTTTTAGTCAAAATAAAGATATTTAATATTAAAATATATATTGAATTACGAGCAAAAAAGTTATAGCAAGTATATAGCAACGGAGGAAATATTTTATTAATGCAGGTGATTTTATGATTATCAAAGACAATTGTCCTCGATGGTGGGATAACCAAACTTACCAAAACTACAATGCCATAACATTGTCATCTTTCGCTGATCATTCTCACCTAAAAAAACTCCGATTTAAAAATCTTCGAGTATTTATATTAAATGGGAGCAAGCCTCAAGGATTTTCTGATATATTCTTTATGGGTATGAGATATCTAAAGGTACTAATTCTTAAAGGAATAGACTTTAATTTGGAGGACTCGACATCGATACGAGAATTAAAGAGTACACTTAGGACCCTACAATTAGAGGGTTGTAACGTGAACGATTTAACGGGAATCCAAGAGTTGGTAAACCTACTTGTTCTTAGTTTACGACAATCGAATCTAAAATCTTTATCTGCAGACCTCTTAAAGAATTTTCATAAGCTTTCGATATTGGATTTGAGTGAGTGCAAGATTACATCCAAAAGAATCTCAACTGATATCCTTACTAGTTTATCTCATTTGGAAGGATTCTATGCATTTGATCTTCATGAAGTTGAAGAGGAATATGGTACTAAATCCAAATTTCCGTTTATTGATATGACGGGATTAGCTTCATTAAAAGTCGTTGAACTGCAAATAAATTTAAAAACTTGGGCTACTCAAGATGACGAGTTTGTCAAAAATTTAGACCAGTTTCATATATTTATTGGTGGTATCGACACTCATGATCAAGCACAAATCAAGAGATCTCAACATAATGATCTAGTTCGATATAGTCGTATTTTAGAGATAAATAGTGAGGATTTAAGGTCAGTTGTGACGCACAAGTGCTTTTTCGTACTACTACAGAAAACCGAAACTTTAAGACTATTGAGATGTAAAGGATTTCAACTTCTTGAGAATGTACCAAATTTGTTGGACATCAAATTGCTAACAATTTGTGAGTACCAAGATATTGATGAATGTTTAATCTTATCAAGGTTTCCAAATCTTCAAAGACTTACTCTTAAAGACATGTACAAGTTAGAACCTTATGCCTTGTCATTGCATCTTTTACCATTCAATTTGACTTATTTGTATGTGGAAATGTGTCCAAATTTAAGCTTCATTTTCAAGAAAGATGATCCTATTGATACTTCTTCTATAGCTAGCTTTTATGGGTTGCCTTCTTTGAAAACTTTGGGCCTACATAACAACAATCAACTTAAAAGCATGTATTATGATGCACAAGGTGGCCAAGCTTTGTTCAATATTAAGGTACTATCTTCGCTTTTAAAACTTTTACTTTGTGCCCCGACTCTTAGCTGTGTGGCATCTGTAGTCTACCCCGAATTAAAAAAAAAACTTTTGCTTTGTCAAAAGTTTCCTTTTAAATTTAGCTACAAAAGGACTTTAATTATTAATATAAGAATTATGAGAATTAACATCTAAAAATTTTTCAACAAAGAAGAACGATATATATATTTTTTTGTCAATTTTAAGAATTTTGTTCTTGTACATTTATATAGGTATTTCTAGATTTTTAAATTTGCAAAAAAAGCTTAATAAATTTTCAATTGCAGCTAATTTTTCCGTCACTGGAGGAGGTGATTTTGCACACGTGCGATGAAATTATAACATTGTGGGATTTTCAGTGTAAGGAGAGATATTATATATCTAGCTTTAAAAATTTGAAGAAAATTACAATTTCCATGTGCAAAAAGTTGGAAAGTTTAGGCCCATTTTTGATTAGTGATGTCCTTGTGCAACTAAAAGAATTAGTCATTGGCTCATGCCCTAAACTAAGAGAAGTCCTTATTGGTCAATACATGAACAATAGTACAAACAAGAGTGTTGAAATTCAAGAAACATTACTTCTATTTCCATCCCTTAAAACTATTCTTCTAGAAGATTGCAAGAATCTCAAAAGATTTTTATCTCCAAATCAAAATTGTTCCATTGAATTTTCAGCTTTAGAGAGCCTAAAAATTATTGATTGCCCAAATATGGAGTGTTTTACATCTCAATCTTTAAGATCACCAAAATTGAAGCTTGTTGAAGTCGATTCAGATAAATATATCATGCAAGATATTGTTGACATGAACGAATTGCTACATCATCGATACCAAAAGGGCCAACAAGAAACAAGGTACGTGTAATTGAAACGACTCATCAATGTAGTAACTTGAAACGACTCGTTGTTCCTTGCTGACGGACTGATGCTATCCGCCTATCCCCTGATGCATACGACATGCCTGCGAGCTACCTCCTTTATTAATTTAATTTTTTTTATTTTCTTTTTTTTTTTAATATCTTTAGGGCATTAGGAGCAAAAAAGGGGATGATTTTATTATCCTTTTTCTATCTTCTTGCTTTAATGTTATCTTGGTTTACTTGGTTCTCCATTAAAGTACTTTGGACCTTGTTCTTCTAAAGTTTAATTTCAATTTCATTTCATTTCATTCCTAATGATTATTGTTGTTCTTTATTGTTTCTTTATTGTTACGTTATATTAATTTGTTTTGTGTTCTTCAAATTATCTTCTATGTCTAGTACTATCAAATTTTATTTTAATTAATTCATTTTTTTGTATAATTCTATGTACTAGCATTCATATTTTTTTGTATAAGTAGATTCTTTTAGCGTATCCATTAGAATTTAGTAAATTACATCAATCTAATCTATTATGAGTCTCGCACCTCCTCCTCCTCCAACCAAGTTATCATGGAATCTATAGGTTTCACCTATTCAAAATTGATCTACCTAGGGGCGAATTTAGGGTTCAAACTCCCAGGACACCAACATATTTTTGATATATCGAAAATTGCGGCAAAGTTCCATTTGTAAAATGAATAATCAAATTCTTTTCATTCCTCCAAATGACATGTACAAGCACAGTAAATATATGTCTCTGTTATCCCATTATCTGAGATAAATTAAAGTGAGAACATCACAGAGCTACTTATCCAAAATAAGTATTAATCTGAAAGGTTTAATGCTTTTATTCAATTTCTCTCTTAATCAGCTAATTTCTTCGATTTTATTTTTTAATTGTTCTTCTAATTTTCCCTAATAAATCCTGTTGTTAGTAATGATTTTCACTGTTTTTAATCCAAATAGAGAAATAGTATTAGTCGACATATATATATATATATATATATATATATATATATATATATATATATATATATATATATATATATATATATATATATATATATATATATATATATATATATATATATATATATATATATATATATATATATATATATATATATATATTATATATATATATATATATATATATATATATATATATATGAGTTTCACGATAATTTTGTTAGTCATTTGTCTTTTATGGTTGAAAATTTCCAGATTATATTGCTTTTAGAAAAAATTGTCCAGAATAGTTAATCTCAATTATCGTCTATTTCCTGTAAATAATTCATAATATTGATTAATACTAAATAATTCAACCTTTGTATATTATTTGTTGACACTTGACTTGACAACACTCTTTCCGTATTTTAACTTGCTATATTAGAAGTATCTACCACTAAAGAGAGTAGGATTAGACGAGTAGGATTAGACCAACGAAGAGAAGGAAAAAGAAGTGAGTATAATGACAATAGCCTTATTTTTTCTAATCATGTCTTCGGTTTTTCAATGTATTATCTTATAATATTGGTTCATAGCCTTATTTTTTTATAAATCCACATTTTCAATAACCTAAATGGAACCAGTACTCATTTCCCCAATTAACATTCCACAAATACAAATGACAATTCGATGATATTGAATTAAGCACATATTAACAAACATATTTAAAAATATATTAATAATCGAAGAAACTTAATTGAAATTTGAAATTAAAAAAACCCTAACTTTTGGGAATTGGGATTTAAAAATCAAAATAATACCTGAATTTGAATTGAAGGTGGGTTGGTCATGGTGGCCGTCGGTGGTCTTCACGGAAGCAGGTGCAGGCAGGCGGCAACAGCAGTTATGGTGGGGCCTTGCGATTTGCGAACAGTGTCACAAGCTCACAGCGAACTCCAGGTGAGTGAGGACGGGACTCCATTAAGGGATGGCTACTTGCGAGAGCTTCCGGCGAGGGTGGGTGGTGATGTGGTGTGGGTCGTCCGCCGTCCCGTCGTGGGTGGCGTGAGTAACTGGGTTTTAGGGTTTGGTATTGAATTTTAAACGAAGGACAGGATGCCGGATGGGAATATAATGCAATTAACTTTAGGAAAATTTGTCAAGAATAATCCAACTATCACCCGTTGCCTAGAAATAAACTCAATTATTGATTAATTTTTAATAATCCTAACTATTGATGAAGTTTGCTGAAAACAGTCCCATTCTATTCATAACCGGCTGTAGTAGGTTTTTTTGATTAATTTTTTTTTACCTTTTTTTACTCTCCTCCATCAAATTAGTATAACCTACTCTTTCTTCCTCTCCATCTTCTTCTTCATTTATCCTTCCTCCATTAACAAACCCTAAAACTTCATTCATCCTTCATCCTTCCTCCATGGTCAAGATCTAAAAGCTTCATCCCTTAGAAGAAGAAGAAGAATTCATTGAATCTTAAAGGGATGAAGCTTTTAGATCTTGACCATGAAGGAAAGATGAAGGATAAATGAAGTTTTAGGGTTTGTTAATGGAGGAAGGATGAATAAAGAAGAAGATGGAGAGGAAGAAAGGGTAGGTTATACTAATTTGATGAAGGAGAGTTAAAAAAAAAGATAAAAAAAATTAATCAAAAAAACCTGCTACAGCCGGTTAAGAATAGAGTGGGACTGTTTTCAGCAAACTTCATCAATAGTTAGGATTATTAAAAAATAATCAATAGTTGGGATTATTTCTGGCCAACGGGTGATAGTTGGGATTATTCTTGGCAAATTTTCCTTAACTTTTCTTTTTTAAGTATTCTACGAGACAATCTCACGGTAAAATTGTGTATACAAACAGTCCAAATCGTACATAATTGAAAATTTTTAATTTAAACGTAAATCTAAGCATTTTTTAATATATTAAAATTAGATCAGCTCATATTAAGCTGTCTCGTAGTTAGATGGTTTTAATAAAAAAAATTGTCCTTTTTTAAAGTGTCTAGGGGCACGTACCACCCTAGGCCCCCAACTAAATTTGTCCCTGGATCTACCAAAAATCGGTGGGTTAGAACACAAATATTTTGACTTATAGATCAAAACAATTGACATTACAAACTGAGGAAAAAATTTGAGTTAATTTCGACCGTAAACCAAATGCAATTATTTTGACCTTTTTAATAGTTTCAGTTTTTCAAATTCATGTCGTCACTTTTGGGTTGGAACCTACTATATCTTAAGTCAAGTTTTGTATTATAGTTTTATTTCTTCATCGAAACCTCAAAAACAGTATATTGATTATGTTTACGGAGAAAGGATAATTTTTTTAAAACAAACTCAATTCATAACATTGCTTTTAAAATTTTCTTAACACATTGGGTCATCAACCCAAAGGGACCAAAATCTAAAACGACCCCACCTAGCTAAAAATGAACCAACCTAAACTTTATCCGACTCGAAACATGTCAGACCAACTGCTTTACTAAAGCAATCCCTCCAGGTTTTTGAAATTACAGTTAAGGAATAGGAAAACTTAATTATTGTCCAATCTTATTATCAAGATATCTTTAGATATAGGTAAGAATTGAAATTTACCTGACTCAAGATATCATAATTAAAATGAACCAAATATCGAAATATACACCAGCACTTATCATTAGCATCAAAAGACGGCTCGTTTGGCAGGTGTTAATAAATGGTGGTAATGAGATTGAAAAATTAGTATGATTTTGGTTGAAAAATCTCTTGGCTACCTTGATAGACATGCGTGTCCAACTTCTATCATCTCATTTTCTTCATAAAATTTATTTCAATGCATTACCATTGGGAGATATGGTATTATGAGATAATGGAAATTTGTAAACAAAAAAAAAATTTTTTTTGATTAAATTTTCATTACCAATAAGAATGATATGAAACTTCAACTTTTGATGGAATTATACACTATAAATCATTCACATTACCACCATTTAGTACCACTAACCAAACGGGCCAAGAAGGCAAGAATGTCATTGTTTAAAAAAATGTTGTAGGAGAGAGATAAAAGGAAAAAAAAAAGCAAGTTATTCTATCCATTCCTTGTAATTGGTCATTTGCATAATACCCCATAGACAAGCAAATTTCTATGTTGGCCAACACAAAACAGTTTTTCAAAACCCTGTTTTCTTCTTAAACACAAAAGAAAAAGTTCTTTACTTTAACTCCTTATCATAAAGTTATTTACTAGTATTACTTACTTACATAGCACTCCTACCCTAAGCAATCTTCTACTCCAATTACAATATAAAAAGTTATTCCCGTCTACCCAATTCCAATTAAAATTGTCAAAAATAATTGAACTCAATAATCATACCTTTGAATTATTATTTAATAATCTAACTTGTGCTATGTATTTGCTTCCAGCATACTTAGTGATCTGAGCCACCACAATCCCACCTCCAAAATCACCACAACCCTACCTCCTCTCTCCTCCTACACTGGATATGCTGGGACCAAATACATATTAAAGATGATATTGAAAGAAAATAAGTAAATGCAAGCCCTTTTTGATTTTTCGATGGCCTAGGGGCGAGATCATTTCTAGGTGCCCTTATCGCTAAAAATTTTCATTACTATCCTTATAAAGTATTTTATTGGATGCACGGAAAGCTAAATTACTTTGTGATACTATTATTTATTGAATTCGTTTTCTTTTTTTCTCTTTTCACAACATAAATATTTTCGTCGCAATATTATTATAGTATAGTAATATAAGTAGAATTAATATGGAGCAATATAACCCGATTCTTAAATACCGAGTACCAAGCTCTCTACCAAATTGAATCTCTTTAATTAAATGAATCATGAACATTACATGCCAATATTATTCCACTATCATTCTTAATTCTTAATTTTTTTTAATATTTTAATTTAAATTTAAACCTACCTAATTTTTGAAATATGGGGCCCTAGGCCTTTGCCCCACCCACCCTGGCTCAAATACGGGTCTGAGTAAATAACTAATTAAAGTGATTATTTATAGCGGATGAGTAAGGGATTTAAACAACAGACTTAGAAAATTAATAAAATACTTCAGCCGGTTAAATTACCGAACTTTAATCGACAATCATTTGTCAAATTCAAAGATCCAACATGTACAAGTATAATTTAATACTCTCTCCCCTTTCTTATTGTCCACTTTCTAGTGGGCACGCAAATTAAGAAAAATGGTAGTGTGGTATTTTAAGTGATTATAATAATTGTAAAGGTGGTAGTTAGGGTATTTAAGTGATTATAATAATTGAAAAGGTAGTAGGTGGGGTATTTTAAATAATAAAAGTTGAGGTAGTTGGGGGTATTTAGGTAAAAGATCCTTGCCAAAAATAGAAAGTAGACAATTAGAGTGAACTAACCAAATAAGGAAAGTGGACAATAAAAAAGAAACGCAGGGAGTATAATTTATTATAGTATACTCCCTCCGTTCCTTATTGATGTTCCCATAGGGAATGTTTACGAGAATTAAGAAAAGTGGAATCTTTTAGATAGTGGAGATATTATTTTATTGAATAATAAATTTGATTAAGGAAAAGTGGGGACCACATATATTAAAAAAGTATTTAAAGAACGTTAGTGGAAAAAAATATGGGGACCACAACTAATTAAAAAATATTTTTATGAAGTTAGTGGGAAACATGTGGGAACCATAAGGAATATAAAAATGTTAAAATGGAGTTAATAGAAGATATGTAGGCCCACAATCATTATTAAAATATTAAAATGAGTATGGGTGAGGTTAGTTTTGTCCAAAATTTGTGATATAAATGGAAAGATTCCTTATGGGAACAACAATTAAAACACCCCGAAATGGAAAATGGGAACTTCTTTAAGGAACGGAGGGAGTAATTTGTTTTGATTTTAACTATATATAACTTCCCCTACACATTATTAACAATTGTCTTTAAGTACCCCTTTGAGGAGAGGACAAACATAAGAAAAGGAATTAAGAACTAAGAAAAAAACACAATAGAGGGAAAATGGGAATGGAAGCATTACATTCACTAAGGTATTATATTTGGGAGCTTAGAAGGAAACTAAGGGAAAACAAAGGCATAAGCTCTAAATTGTTTGAAGGTAATAAAGATATGGAAAATCGTTTCTTACTATTGTTGGATCTTCTTCAACGCAATTTTGCTGTTGTAGTTGTTGCACATGCACTACATTTAGCAGTAGGGACAATGCTTAACACCGAGTTCGATGAACGAGTCAAGGACGTCCTCCCCCAAATCGAATCATTTATTTCGGGTAATGCAATAACTAGCTTAACTCTCCGTGCAAATGCATCAAATATCACTAATTTAAATGTTACTATTTGTCGGATTACCTCAACCATCAGCTTAAGCTTTTGGTTAAGTTGGTTTCTTTACATAGTATCAGAGCCAACGTGACAAAAGGTCACGGGTTCGAATCTCAACCACCTCTCATTTAAAGTGGAATATTTGGCACCAGGTATGAGGAGGGCCTGTGTTGCATCCACACTTCTAGCCCAAAGGGCTTTCGTCAGTTCGTGTGAGGGAGCGTGTAAGATTACCTCAACCATCAACTTAAGCTTTTGGTTGAGTTGGTTCCTTAACACTTTTCACTTTCATCAACAAATAAATTGATTTAATTATTATAATATATATGATGAAAAATATCTTTATATATATTATGAATAATATCTTGATTAATGTTAACGTGAACAAATATTTGATGTTGATTTGTTATTGAGTATAATGCATTATATTAATTATAGTCGTCAACTTTACCCTAAAGCAATTTATTGTATATTTTTCTTAAATAGAAAAATAAAAAAGTATTTTATCTCCCTACTAAACTTCATGCATTATATGAGTTTTACATTAATTTACAAATATTTTTTTTTCTTTAATTTTTTTCCTCAAGTGTAAATTTGTATATAGTTAACTTTTCTTCAATATTTAAATCTTTATTGATTATAATTTAATTCAAGATATTCTTTGGATTCCCTTAGTACGTGAGCTGGCTCTTATGAACATATGGGTGATACCTTTGATGACCTAAATCTTCATTCGGAATTATAAAAAAAAATCTTCATTCGGAACTTCCTTAAAGTAATAAAAAACTAACTAAATCCTTTGAATTAACTAATTAAATTAATTAATAGGTCTTCGAATTTTGTTAGACCTGACACATGACCATTCTTAGTGACACGTCTCCTAGCTAGTTGGTTTCTTCTTTAAATATTCTACTATGTCTCTACCTTTGAGCTTACTACTATAAAATGAAATTTCCCCTCATAATATGTCACTTTTAATAGCAAATTCAAGAGAACATTTATGTATATGACAAAATCAATATCTATATCATACTTCTTTCGTTCCGAAATACTCGCATATGATTGTGACTAGAGGTGTTCAACGGGACGGGTCGACCCAACGGGTCAAGAATCGGGTCATTAACGTGTCTTTGTGTAAAGGGTCGGGCTGGATAATTATAGAAATTGGTTGTCAAAAATGTTTTACCAATTTTTTTTATATTTTTAAATGATTTTGTTATATTTATAGTTGAATTGATCTAACAGACCATAAAACATAATAAAAAAATTATTTTATGAACTTTTAGAAAAGGGTCAAAGTAGGTAGTATTTAAACGGGCTTGACCCAACCCGGCCC
This sequence comes from Amaranthus cruentus, assembly GCA_019425755.1. NCBI lineage: Eukaryota > Viridiplantae > Streptophyta > Magnoliopsida > Caryophyllales > Amaranthaceae > Amaranthus > Amaranthus cruentus. The sequence goes on from CM033463.1 coordinate 2,764,225, forward strand.
GTTTAACATTTGACATGACCCGCCCGCGCCCGGCCCATTTAAATTTTGACCCGACCTGCTCCGACCCGACCCATTGAACACCTCTAATTGGAAATATGTATTTACTTATTTATTTATTTGTATTATTTGAGGTTGTGTTTAATTTTTTTACTTTTCCCATTATTTTTGTAATTTCACATTGGTCATTACAAACATAGGCGGTCAAGGTGCCGGTGATTCAGAGATTCACATAGAAAAAAGTGAAGTAAAAACTCAAGATATCTTAGAAAGGTTGTCAACATTGGTGATGATGCCTATAGAAGAGTGTGTTATAGGTGATCAAAACTCCATCTTGAAAGAATTGATTGAGTTACATTATAGCTATGAACAACTACCACAAGAAATTCAACAATTTTTGCAATATTGTTCCTTATTTCCAAAGAATTATGAACTAAATAAGACATATTTGACACATCTTTGGGCTTCCCAAGAGCATATGTCAAATGAGGAAGTAAGGAAACAAGAAGAAGTATCAATTGTTGATGTTTACATTAGGGAATTGCTTAAAAATGGATACCTACTAGAAAGTACTAGAACAAATGGAACAAGGGATATACTTCATTACAAGATGCACAACTTAGTGTATGAGTTCATTAAAATTGTGTCGAAACCAGAGTTGTACTTAGTCGATGAGACCAACGTAGATGAAATACATGGTGTCGATATTTTGCATTCATGCTTCAATGTAGACTCTTCATGGGACAAAGCACCTTCATGGTTGTTAAATGATGCCAACAACTTACAATCTCTTATCTTCTTGCCGAAAAGATTATATGATTATGCAGATATTCGAGAATTACATGAAATCTTTTCGAGATTAAGGTGCTTGAGAGTATTGGATTTGGTCGCACTGAATTGTATAGACCTACCGAATTCCTTAGGAGATCTTAAGGATATTAGGTACCTAAGACTTGGTGTTTCGAGTGAGGTTCTTCCTACGAGCATATGTAGGTTGGTGAATTTGCAAACTTTGGATCTTCGACATTCATGCGTTACAAAATTAACACAAGACTTTTGTAACTTGAGCTCTTTGCGATTCTTGTTTACTGGAGATAAATTGATTGATATTCCTCCTCATTTTGGGAAGTTAACATATCTCCAAATGTTAGATGTGTTTATTATCGGAGAAAATAATGAACTTGATGCATTGGATAGCTTGAAAAATCTCGTTGGAAAGCTCACAATCCGTCATGAAAAACATCATGGAAAAGATGAATTCAAAAAAGTTATTCGAGCCTTGGAAGATAACACACAACTAACACATATCGTGTTGATTTGGTCAGCTTCATACGCATCAGCAGCAGCAGCATCGACAACAGGATTAGCTTCGGTTGAGTTCAATTGCTTAACCCTTCCTCGCCACCTTAAAAGCCTAGAAGTTTACCGTTGGAAAGGAGCATTGTTTCCACATCAATCTATGGATAGGTTAAAAAATCTTACCTCTATCCATATTCAAGATTGTAGTGAATGCAAAGATCTAACACAACTCAAGACATTGCCTTGTCTCAAATCTCTTCAAATTTGGGACTCAAATGTCTTAGAATACATAGATGACACTTCTCATGATCTTCATTCATGTGCAATCCAATTCTTTCCTTCTTTAGAGTCCCTAACCTTGGTTAATCTCCCAAAACTTAAAGGGTATACTAGTACTATGATGGAGTCGTCTCACCCACATCCGCAAGTGAAGGCATTACCTTCTCTTATTCGACTCACAATAAGTCATTGCTCGAAAATGATTTCGATGCCTCTATGTGATAGCCTTGAGTCCCTAATAGCACAAAACATTCAACATAAATTGCTTAAGCAATTTATGTTATCGCTTAAATTAAGGAAGCTTGAAATTGTATCTATTAATCAGTTGGACTCTACGTTTAACGTCAGGGGGTTGTATCATTTGGAGTCCTTGACAATTCGACGATGCCCACAACTTCAAACTTTGAGACTACGATACTATCATACTTCACTTCTACGACTTGAAATTCATGAATGTGAAGGACTAGTACACATCAAGACTGATCGACTCAACAATCTTTCTACCCTCGAAATCAAACGTTGTTCGAATTTAACATGGGAGCACCAAGATTCGACACGAATTTGGGAAGGAATCAAGTCCTTAAAACTTATAAATACAAGCTTCAATCTAGACTCCCTCCATCTTTGTTTTCCACATCTAAACACACTCTCTTTGCATTCATTTTATACCTTAAGAAACCTTCCCATTTCAATTGGTAAACTTACCCAACTTGAATGGTTAGCCTTTAGAAACTTCCCTCTTTTAACCACACTTCCTGAGTCACTTGGTAACCTCTCTATAATAAAACGTATTGACATTCAACGTTGCCCAAAACTACAAAAAATCCCTAAATCTTTTGCGCAACTTAAGTCGTTACATCTTGTGCTTCAATCTAATATGTTAGATCTTGTACAGAGACAATGTCCTGAAATTTTACCAAGATGCTACAAATTAGATGGCCAAGATTTTCCTCCTAAACAACATGTTTTCTTATAATGAATCAACTTCTATTTGATTAGTCGTTTCGTTGTATTTAATTAACAGAGTATATAACAAATCATGGTCATGAGCTATGGTTGATACTAGAAAATATAATTTATATGCATTATCCGTTTTATGTAGTTTTCCTTTCTTTTCTTATTATCTATGTATACGTATTATGCTTATTTCGAGCTTGTATAACTACCAATAATTTTTTTGAGGGGCTTTATGATATTTTGTAAGTCACACTCATTTGTTTGTGACACAATATAAGGTATATACATAAATTTCCGTGTATTATTGTTTCTTTAGTTTTTCATTAATTTATAACTTATGGGCCACATAAATTTTGTAAGTCACTCATTTGTTTGTGACACTCATTAATTTAGTTTTTCATTAAAGTCAAAATTGATACATTTAAGATCAAAATTGAAAAATGCCCAGAAAATGAAAAAAATGTTCAAGTTGTTACACGCGCGAAGTGAGCCGGCCCAAATTAACGGTCATGAGGCCGTCTCGTCCAAGACCAGCTGTTCATGAGGCCGTCTCGTCCAAGACCAGCTGTTAGAAATTAAGTGACCATCATTAATTTTTCCAATTATGTGCTGACATTGACAGTAAATTCAGCTTAATTGAGAGGAACAAAGACTTTATTTATTTGTAAAGAGCCACATTTTATTTATAGTTGTTGGAACGTGACTCATAATCTCTCTATGATATGTAGTGATATATGGCCCTAATAATGAAGTATAAGAGGGTATACATGAAGTAGGAATATAAGGGTTATGAATACTTAAAAATAGAATGTTCGACCGTATTTGATGGTTGCTCGATCCTTTAATGATTCGCTCATTTGGGTCGAGCGAAGATTCAAAATGCTTCTATTTTGTGGCGGACTAGCGGGCATAAGGTGATTTAATAACCTCTCATCTTGTACTTAGTATTTAATACTCTCTCCGAACCAATTTAGTTGTCCGATTTGCTTGGGCACGGTTATTTAAGAGTGGTATGGGGTTCATTAATAAGGTGGTAGTTGGGGTATTTTAATTGATTAAATTAATTGTAAAGGTGGTAATTAGAGTATTGTAAGTCGTAAAAGTAGGAGTATTTTGGTCTTTATTTGTGTTAACATGTGGTATTTAGGTAAAAAAAGATTGACAAAAAAGAAAATGCGACAATTGATATGAATTTGCCAAATAAAAAAATGTGACAACTAAATTGATTCGGAGGAAGTATTTATACTTAAATCAGTTGAATTATCATGTTGTAACATTTATCTATTCTTCAAGGGGTGATTTAGAAAGAATGTCTATTTTGAGAAGAGGAAAGGGTCCTACGGTCTAAATGGATGGCACACCTTATAAGGGGTGGAGATGTATATACGAGTATAAGGCTATGCGGTTGCGGACTGCTCGGAGTATATTTTATCGGCTGGTCTTAGACGAGACGACCTCATAATGAAACCGTCAATTTGGGCCGGTTCAATTCGCGCGTGTGACAACCGAGGCATTTTTTTCATTTTCTGGGAATTTTTCATATTTGATATTAAAGGTACCAATTTTTGACCTCAAAGGTGTCAATTTTCAAAATACATTTAAGGTAAAAATTGATAAATGCCCAAAAAATTAAAATATTGTTACACGCGTGAATTGGGCAAGCCCAATTGAAGATCTCATAATGAGACTGTCTCGTCCAAGTTCTTGTGAGTCTCCTGAGAGACTGTCTTTCTGAGAGACATCTTTCAGGCCCAATCCATTAAAGCTTATTGCCTACATTTCCTCTACATTTTCTCTAATAGGCCAACCCAATTTTGAGAGACCATCTCTCTCAAGAATTTGTGCATATTTTTAAAAGGCAACAAAGATACGGATACCATCAGAACAATCTATCACTCAAGAGATATTATTCTATAACACACACGTACAAATATACACAACAACAAAAACGCATCATTGTACAACAACTTTAAAATTATAAGTGATCAGTTAAATAAACTAAATGTACATGGGTCTATCCAATAAAGATAATCTCACCATAAAATCGTCTACCAGTGAGATTCGGACTCCTCCCAAAAACCATTCTCGTCACAAGGGAAAAATATGAGATTTGGGCATTGAAACATCTCAAGACTAGTTAATTTAGGAAATAAGAGTCTAAAATCATCCCAATTGTTATGAAGTTTAGGCAAACGCCTTAGACGAACATTCTTAACTTGAGGAAAGCAACATTTGCTAGGATCTATCTTCCAAATTCCCCCACCAATTATGTATAGTTTTTTCAGTTTATTTTTTGGTGAATTGCTTATGAGTTGTAACAATCGAGAAATAATCGTTTCGGGTGTAGCAACCAATTGTAGTTTCTCCAAGCTACTCGGGAACTCTTCATCAAATACTTCCCGATTAGTTTGTTTATCGACATCGATGGTTCGACTCGCACTTTGTACCCACGTGATTTGTAGTTTTTTAAGTTGGTTCATTTGACGTAGTGTATGAACATCTTTATTTGTCGGAAACTCCATTTTCCTTGTGCGAATACTTAATTTGATCAGATTTTTCATCCGAGATAAATCCTGAAATGTTACGTAGTGTTTAACATCTTTTGATTTTGAATCTAATTCGTCATTAATCTTGAACCCTTTAAGAACTCTAAGATTCTCCAACGAGGTGATATTTTTGGGAATTTCCTCGAGAAGATAACACTCCGATAAATCCAAACACATAAGCTCCTTCAACGACTCGATCCCATGACCTAAAAGCCGCCTTAGATCTTGACATGCTTTAAGATCCAAGACCTTTAAATTACTAAGCTTGTAAATTGATTGTGGTAGTTCTTCAATTCCGGACATCCCTTGAAAGCTAAGAAACCTTAAATATTTATATTCTTTAAGCAATAAACTACCCAAATCTTTAAGGGTACCTTGCACAACAACATAGTCCATACTACTATGCCAACTACCAAGGTGTATTACTTTAGCCTTATCTAAATTAAACCAAGAGGAATTAAAAAAAGCATCCAAATTTATACTAAATGCACTCATATTGAATATGGCTACCTTCTCACTTTTTGATATCCCCTTATGATCATATGTAATAAATAGACGCCCATTCACTTTTGTTAATCTTGGAGTGAACTCTAGATCATTTGGAGGTGGATTCATATTAAAGTAACAATTGATTGTCACTTTATCCATGGTATACCTGTTGGTGCAAACACAATAAATTTTTTGTAGGAAGAGAATATAAATTTATCTATGTTTGAGTACGTATATAGCATATCATGGGGACTCAACCATCAGCTTAAGCTTTAAGTTGAGTTGGTTGCTTGGCATGGTATCAGAGCCATATGATAAGAGGTTAGGGGCTCAAACCTCAATTATCCTCGTTTAAAATGAAATATGTAGCGTCAAGTGTAAGGGGGCGTGTTAGAGTATATAGCACATCATTATTCTTCAACCATCAACTTAAGTTTTTGGCTGAATTTGTTCTTTGACTATATGTATATTCTATAATGATTGACACTCAAGGCGAATCACTACAATAAATTTGATAAAAATTACATTTTTAAAATTATATGTGTCGTGTGTTTTAATCAATGAGGCCAAAAAGTGGTACTGAAATGTTGTAGAACATATTTATAAAAAAAATTATTATGTTTGAGTATACTTATAAATAATTATTAATTTATGTTGAAATATAAAAATTTTAAGTCATTTACTATTTTAAAATCAATATAATGGTTAAGATTTCATAAATCATAAAGTGTTATCTCAGTTAGAGTATGTATCAATTTCATTCGACTCTTGCTGCTTTTCCCGGGCCCTAATGTTAAAGTATATAACATATTTTGATTCTCAACCAAAAGCTTAATTAAGCTAATATTTGAAGCCCCAGAATATGTACTATAACAACCTTCACCTTTTTATACTCAAAAAAAATAACTTTGACTCATAATAACCAACTTACCTTTTATGAAAAGATGGAGGTTTTCTAGGCAACATGATAATAAACTCATTTGCTACCAACTCATTAAGAACACTTTCACCTTCAATGTAGTCATCTACAAAATCCATCCCAATCCACCAATGTATTAGCTCCCCTTTTCTTATATCCACAAAATTTCTATTATTAGAAAAAAATAAGAAGCAAAATGATGCACATTTCCTCATTTGGGTAGAAAGCTTTTTATATACTCCTTCAAATTCACCTTGGTTATCCTCATAATAACAAGGAGAAGCTTGACACAAAACCCTAGTAGAAGATTCATTTTGCTTTTGTTTATTTCTAAGATGATCTACCTTACTAATTAACTCATCAAGCTCCTCTGATAATCCCTTAAATTGTTCAATTAGTTCTTTGTTTTTATCATGCTTTATCTTGCCAATGATCTCTTTAAGAATCATGTCTTGAACATTTTCAATGACTTTAGACCAACCCTTTTCATCTAAATTGTAACAAGGTTGGTCTACCTTTTGTTTTGCCATTGTTAAATCTTCTATCAACTGTTTAGTGCGTTCATGAAACACGTTGAGATGATCAATCCCGAATTCATCGATGTTTTGATGTTTTAATTCGTGGTGTAAGGTTGCAATAGTTGTCCCGCATCGGAGAAGGAAAGAAAGGGGTTGTGTAGGTTGTTTAGTTGTTGTTGATGAGGATGATGCCATGGATTGGATGTATTTTAGGGAAAGCTATAGAGAAAGACATATGATGAAAAACAAGGGTTGATGTTCTTAATGTAAAGGAAATGCTAAGTGAACATGGAGATTTTTTTTTAAAGGCATATAGCTCAATATATGACTCATTGGATTATTATTGAAGTGATATAAGGGTTGATGTAGTTTATGTTTGATTTTTGAACTTATAGATCACAAAAGGTTATATGCCCTTTGACTAGACATGTCAAAATGATAAATATGCCTTACTTTTTCTAATGGAAAAAATATGCCTTACTTGATTACAAATAAAAGAAGAAAACAAATGCAAATATTCAATGAGCTTTTTCTTATTTATGTTTGTTCACTACTCTTACTTTTAGCTATTTGTTTAGGAAAATGAAAGGTAAATTTGGCACAATATTAGTTCAAGCAAAGAATAATTGGAGGATCATATATTTACTCTTTTAGTTGTGGTGACCAACTCACTTTCTAATCTTGACTAAGTTAGCCTTGAATCTATATAGCACTAAACATTATAGTTCAGATTGTGAGAGAACATTTCTCGATAAGACAACTTCAAACAAGGAACTTATATTTATATATTAGATGGGATATTTAACTCATATATAAGGTCCGTCTCTCGGTGAGACCGTCTTATACAACGATTTGTGTTTGGGGAAACACTTGTACATAAAAATATCGGTATCGACCTTTTTAAGAATGTACATCCACCGCTCAAACATACACCGACCAGAAAAAGGAAAACTTTGTACATTAAATGAGACTATCTCTATTGGCTGACTCATGTACATTTAGTATGTTAAATTGATCGCTTACACTTTCAAAATGATCAGTTTGAGAAATGAGCTAATTACATGAGTTTGTATCTATATGTAGAAATACCAAAACGATAATACCATTCAAACAAATCAAAGATTAAACTTTTGAATGTAGATCTTTATCAAAGCACTATTAATGTTCAAAACTACAAAAATTGTATGTAGAGACTGACTTCTAAATTGCAATCTCAAATACCTTTATTAAGTTCGGAAAGCTGTATACTGGTGCTTGGGCCAAACAACTTGTATTCTATAAATGTTTCTTTCTTACTGCTAGCTTTCTGATCACCATCAACACTGCATGAAGAAAGCTCACAAGGTTTCTGCTCATCTGAAGACCGCAAAGCCCCACCAGATTGGAAAAACGAGAAACCTTCATTTTTCGTTTCCATTTTGGTCACGTTCTGTTGATCAGAGCATACCATTGAAGGAGCATCGACCGAATGAGGCCTGGTAACCACATTTTCTCTCGTAGATTCACCCATAAAATCTTGTATACTAGCTGTATGAACTGGCTGATAGACGGGAATTTGATGAATGTTCATGAAAGGAGATGCCAAATGCTGCACTTGCCCATACGGAATGCACAAGTTTGAGTCTGGATTCTGACCATAATCTATTGGTATTGGACTAGTCAAGAGGTAAGGGTTTTCATGGGGGTATGGGTATGTAGCCATTAACCCAGCAGAATCTGTTGACCATGGAACATAATTTGGGTGATAGTAACCCGCAGCTGATGGACTAGGGAAAACAGGAACCAAAATGCTTGGATTCTGCATCATTGGAAGTGGAACCAAACCTTGCGGTGCAGATGAAACTCCATTAACAAGATTCTCACTTTTCGCAGTATGTTTAGGCGTTTTAATGGGGGAGAGCTGAGGAAAATGATTCCCAGCATACGGGGTCAAAAAGTTTGTATCTTCTTTATCGATAGTCCTTTCGCTATTCTCATTCCCATCATGACCATCATATGAGCTGTTAACACAAGCTGACTGATCACTATTATCTTCTGAATCAGTTGTACATGACGATTCTAGATTTTGATGATTCGAGGATGATGTATTTCTATCTCCCTCGCTGTGGTATGATAAACAGTGATCAAAATTTGCCGATAAACATGAATTTTCCTCTTCAGCGGTTTTCTCGGGATGATACCTGGCTTCTGTTTCAAATCCATCCTGAGTATTGTCCACCTGACTATCCCCTGAAAATTTCTCGGTAATTTCACTGCAAAAATCTCCTGCTGTGCACTTCTTAGGCTCGTTATCCTCTGTCTTAAAATCACGCAATCTTAAAGTAACATTTGAGTCTGAATTACTTCGAGGATACCTCTTATGTGGTTCTACAGGCTCCCAGACTTTCTTTATACGCAGCGAATTTCTTCCTGGTGCACTATTATATTTTGAAATCTTGCTCCCAGTTCTTACAGAATCCGTTCGATTAAACATCTTGATTCGATAAATTGGCTTAGGCATGTCAGAAGCTGATCCCGTCTTTGGAATACATCTGGTCTCCCGATTAAGTCGTGTTCCAGACAAATGTTGTTCACCCTTTGACCTATATTCATATTGTTGATTACAGTCACAAGAGTGCAGATCATTCCTGTCGTCGGTCATCCTGATGCTAGAACAATGAGCCTTATGGATAAACCTCGGATCACTACTAATGTAATCAACTCCCTTGTTAAATTTTTCATAAGGATCATCATAATTTGACTCCGACTTGTAAGCCACAGCCTTATTATCTGAACTCAGTTGTGAGTCCGTTTGAACTTTCAATTTCCGATCTGTGCCCTTCAAACTATCAAGAGAAAACGTCTGATTTCCCTCTTGAACATCAGCGATATCTTCATCATCACCATCGAGAATATTGTGATAATCAGAAGCAGTATAATCATTCAATGATGACTCAACAAGACATTTTGTAGGGGCGGATTCAGAAAATTTAGTATCAACATTTTCACCTACTGAGTCTCTAATGCCATTAGTGGCATCCTCATCAATGCATGCTGAAATTGTTTCCTCTGAGACCTCCGAAGGCATGGGATTTTGATTCGATTGAATACAATTTTTATCAAGAGAAAACGTCTCATTTCCCTTCTGAACATCAGCGATATCTTCATCACCACCATCGAGAATATTGTGATAATCAGTAGCAGTATAATCATTTAATGATGACTCAACAAGACATTTTGTAGGGGCGGATTCAGAAAATCTAGTATCAACATTTTCACCTACCGAGTCTCTAATGCAAGTAGTGGCATCCTCATTAATGCATGCTGAAATTGTTTCCTCTGAGACCTCCGAAGGCCTGGGATTTTGACTCGATTGAAAACAATTTTCATCCTTGCGTTTTCCCCTCAACCTCTCCTTTTTACGAAGCTTCTTCTCTCTTTCCTTGTTTCTTTTTCTCTCTTTACGTTCTTCTTCTTCTCGTTTTTCCTTCTCTTCTTCTTCAAGAAGTTTATTCTGTACACAAACTACAAAATCAGAAACTAACTGTTGTAGTACTTGTGTTGCAGAAAAATACCTTTCAGAAATATCTTGAGAAGCTACCGTTTACTTTTTTTTTTAATTTTTGCAAAAGACTGCCCTTTATCAGTTTTCGGGAAGCTTCAACCAGCTACGTAAATTTTTTTGACATATACTCCCTCCGATCCTTAAAGTTGTTCTCATTTGCCATTTTGAGTTATTCCATTTGTTGTTCCCATAAAGAATCCTTCTATTCATATCACAAATTTTGGACAAAATTAACCTTTGTTTATCCTCATTATAATATTTTAATACTCCCTCTATTCTTTAATGAAGTTCCCACATGGAATGTTAACGGGAATCAAGAAATAATAGAATCTTTTAGATAACAAATATATTACTTTATTGAATAATAAATTTGATGGAAGTAGGGACCATAAATATTAAAAGAATATTAACACTATGTTTGGATGGAAAGAATAAAGGGAAGGGAAGGGGAAGGATTTGGAGGGATGAGGGATCCGTTGTTTGAATAAAAAAATGAGAGGGAAGGGATGTGGAGGGGAGGAATTTGGAGGGATTTGATGGATAATTTTTTTTAAGGTATCAATCTTTCCAAAGTTGGAAGGATTTGAAGGAAACTCTCATCTCCCTTCCTTTCCTTTCTCTTTCCTCTTAAACAAACAAGAATTAATTCCCTCCCATTTCTCTTCTCTTCCCTTCTTTTCCTTCCCCTCCCTTCCCTTTCCTTTCTTTTCTTTTCTCTTCAAAGTTGTTATCCAAACATAGTGTAAAGAAAGTTAGTAGAAAAAATATAGAGATAAAAAACTATTTTTATAAAGTAAATGGAAAGCATATGGAGACTATAAAGAATCCAAAAATGTCAATGAAATTAGTGAAACATATGATATGTGGGACCATAAGCATTATTCAAATATTAAAATGAGGATGAACATGGTTATTTTTGTCCAAAATAGAAAGATTCTTTATGCGAATAACAAATGAAACACTCCAAAATGACAAATGGGAACTTCTTAAAGGAACAGAGAAAGTAATATGTATGGTCTCCACTTTTCCTCCATCAAATTTATTATTTAATATAATAACATATTCATCATCTAAAAGATTATATTTTTTTTAATCCGGTGAAAATTCATTGTGGCAACTTCTTTAAGAAACGGAGGGAGTACTAAATGTAAAATCATTCTTAGCAAAAAACCAACACGTTTTACAATTTTCTTTGCAAAATTTTTTATCAAACTATAGAAGGTGGTGATATGCAGAGGATAAGAATATAATAGGTAATATTTTGCAAATTGTATAGAATTAATCAAAGAAAAAACTATTCAACACTGATCATCTTCCTGCAAAATGTAGTCTTTGACAATGAAAGTGTGATAAAATGTATCTTTTTCACAAATTTTATAATTAAATACAATCATTCATATCAAAACTAGTAATAAGTATACAAACCTGGTTTTCCAATGTTAATATTTCTTTGCAAGCAACATGAACACGGTCTTCAAGGAGATTCATTGCAAGACAGATGAATAAGCTGTGTGCACTTTGGAGACTAGTACCTTCCCTATAAGCCTTTTCAACCTGTGACAAAGACCTTCCAATGTTATTATCTGATTCGATCACGGTCGAGATTAAATCCACCATTGACGGAAAGAAAGAACCATGGCCATCATAACATTCGACAGAACAGACAACATGATATACTACTAAGAACAAGACCCAAGATTTCAGAAATATCATTGAAGAGACAAAATGCATGGAAAATGCAAACATATACATGATCAAGCATTAAAGCACCATCATCTCAACGAAGTACATGTATCAATTACAATCTAACAAATCTTAACATATAGATAAGCAGATAAACATGCCTGTTCCTTAAAAACGATAGTAGCAGCATCTAGAAGAAATTGTTGTGCATGTTCGGGAGTCTTTGCATGCCTCTGCGGACGAGGGTGTTCGCCATCCAAATCATTTCCCACCGTATCCACGGATTCATCATCCTAAAAGTTTGAACAAGAATGCTTAATTGCTTATGCTAAATAATTTTGAAGATCATGAAAAGCTAAAACAAAATATTGCCAAGATAGTTCAATAGCCCTTTTTCATTCTCGGAGATAAATAAATCATTGATACAATCATACAAGTGCATAAACAAAAAAATATCCTCCAAATAAGGCATACAATGAATGCCACATGATTAGCTAATCGCCTCGGAATCGCAAATTGTGGTACATTTTAGGCTATTTTTGAACCATTTTAAGCGAATCGCGAATTCAAAAGGTGAACTAACTAGCAAACAGATGTAACGACTAGGTTTGAAAAGAGAAAGCTTGAACACATACTGCCTCATCTTCAGCTTTTTCAGCATGCTCAAAAAATTCTTTTATACTTTCCTCATGCATAATCGTTACATAACCATCTCCAACAGTAAGCCTGCGATGAACACATTCCCTTCCTTTCAATGCATGAGCTTTAACAGAATACTCATAACCACAACCATCCAGTTTCCAGGCTCTCAAGGTGATATAACAGGAATTCAGACCATCTAGATTTAAACCCTTTTTTTCAACACTTCTGTTCATCCCAACATTTTCGAAATCCAAAATATCAGATTTTCCTTCTCCTGAGCCTACTGCCCATTCAAAGTGATGATATGCCTCATAAGAATCACTAAATGTTAGATGCCAATCAGCATAAAGTGTGTCATCAGATATCTGAAATAGTCAAAAATGAAAAGAAAAATCCACATAAAAGAAATGTCTTTGTAAAAATAAGTAGATAATTAGAAGCTATAATTTACTACTCCAATAACCACCCTATCCAATAACCTAAAAGGCACAAATGACAAGAAAGCCTTAGTGGATCAAAACTTTCCAATAAAAAGCTCAGAGACAAAGTTGAGTTTGATGCAGACCTCGTAATCAAAAATATTATCCACAACACAAAACGAACTGGTACACCGAGGTTCTCTCTGCATTCGTTTCAATTCCTTGAGTTCCCTAAACTCAAAAATGACATGCTTTCTGCAATTTCGACAAAACTTTTTGCTTTCAAACCTGTGACGTGCAATCAAATTCCTTATCAAAAGCAATTACACATCAGATATCTCCATATAAGCAAACAATCCGTCCAACTTGCATGTAAGAATGACTATCTGCATGAAAGCAAATCAAGAAAAACAGCATTTCAATCATGAACAATACCCTTATAGTACCAATTTTGTCATCCATACCTCGCCCTACAAATATAGAAAATGACAGAAGATGCACCATGGTCATGGAATACATCAGCATAAGCACCAACAAGGGACTTTTACGGAACAAGATGATTAAGCCTATCCTCCCTTCTAGATAAAATTGCATAGCAACACCCTCTTAGTAAAAAAGATGTATGTCTTACCAAAAATATGCAACCTAGCTGATCTCACATTAGTAAGAACGCAAAGCTCTATACTCTTTGATTATACATCAAATATCTTTACTTAGACAGCAGATGTGAGAAAACAAACCTCCACGAGGATAGTCAGCAGCGTTGGTCAAGTCAATGATTTATTCATATATGACCAATGTGGCATAAGTTTAACATATTCAAGCCAAATGGAGATGTATACCCATCTTATTCATAAATTTACAACAGTTTTGCCACCAATGGAAAATCTCAAACTCATCATGAGTTCATCAATAATGCTACATGGCTATGATTTATAAAAATATCGTCTATAAGTAGAAGATATGGAAGCAACATGCTCATTTAAGAGCTTAAGCTGCTAGTCAAGCAATCAAAAAAGAAACAACGAGAATATTTATTAATCACAATATTTCATATCAATCATCTAAAATACTAAAACTAAGACAATATTTCGTTTCCAAGCCATCTTTCACTACGGTTAAATCCACTTTTTACTTGACAAAACGAATCCCAATTTCTTATTAGAATTTAGAGGTTAGAAGGAGAGTAAACAAGTGAAAGAATTAGTCAGATTCTATCTCTAATCTAAATTGACGCCTTCCCGCATTTATGCATAGAAATTTTTATAAATATAAAGGATGACCGATGCACTCATTAATATTCCTACACATACCATATATAAACCAAATCATGAAGTATTCAGTAGACATAACACATAGATTACGAAATTAGATATATCAGAAGTTGAAAATCACATCATGCAAGATGTTCAAATTGTCATCACAGTGACCAATCCCGTTTTGTGAGCCTGAAAATCAAAATCTCAAGAAAGTGCATATATAAGAAAATATTTTCATCAGATGATAGACTAGATTTTGCTTTTACTATAAGTTGAACCTTTTAGTTTTTAAATTACCTTTTCTTCTATAAATTTTTATAACAAATAGAATCTCAATGATTTATTTCATTATAATCTTTCCTCATTACTACATTTATGATTCACAATTCCATTTCCATACACCAAGTTTAGCTATAGTGATTTTAAACTAAATTATAATAAGATAAAGGTTGAGCATCATCTAGTGAAGTACCAAAGGTCACACAAAATTACTTTTTGATCTTCGAGGTCCCAAAAGATAAAGGTACAGGCACCAAGCCACCAAGGAGTAAATGCTATGGCAGAAGTGCATAACAAACTAATTTTTTCAGCTTAGCCACGCATCCTTCATAGCTAGCATAAGCCAAATAATAAAGCCACAAGATAACAGAGAAAATGAGCTATTTCAAAATCACCTACCCACTCAAAAAAGTTAAGTATATGTCACGTAATATGACATAGATTTTTTTATACAAAAACCCCAATGATCTTTTACATCTAAAAGGAGTGGTATAATATAATTGATCAAACTTAAACTTATTGACATCGCGAATCACGCAAAACTGAGATTATATCACATCATTTGATATTTGAATGTGGTAGATTCATAAAATACTGTTCAAACTCATACCGGTAATTAAGTCTTTCTATGAAATCCTCTTCCTTCATCTTCAAAAGCGAATGGCGTGTCTCCTCTCCAAGTGCGGACCAAAAATCTACCAATGAGTCACAAGAGGGTCTAGTAGTATGCAGAGCACATGTTTCCCTCATCCCATGTCTGCTTGGTTTTCCTATCCAACCCCGACCACCTCCTCCACAAGCATCAGGAAAAAGAGATTCACGTTCTCGCTCCCTTGAACGAGCACTATCAAAAACCTGACAAAAAGCGAGGGGATAAAACTTTCTAGAAATGAAACAGAATAAGACGGGAGTGAGCTTTACAACTTAAATAAAAATGTGTATGCACATTTTGAAGTCCTTCAAGGGATTTGGAGTACAAGTAGCAATTTAAAAGCGTAAGTTCTTCATCTCCTGTAGTAGTCAGACCTCCCCAGCGGTGCACAGAGGGATCTTGAATTTCGTCCTCGCAGGTTGGTGTTGTACACACCCCACCACTCATTTGATCATTCGATATTTCTCCGACTCCACTGGAAGAAATCTGACTGCCAGCTCCTTCATGCTGCAATGACTTCCCTTGCGTAACAATCAGCATAAACCTTTCAAGCAACAACCCATTGCATCTGGAACAGTACATATTCTTCCGAGCTTGTTCTAATAGAGTTTGTCTATCAATCCGCAACAGATTTTGACGAGCTTGCTGCGGAAGATTGCTCCAAAACTATGGTACGAACAAAAACACATTACACAACAGTACATTAATAGAAGGATCTTACAATTCCTAAAAAACAACTCAAATTCACAAAATTTTACTCCTTGATAAGCAAAAATGTTGTACTCCCTTATCTCCCAAATGTTTCCCTAGTGTTACCCAAATTGCTGCATGAAGCAATGGGATCAAATTTGCCCAATTATCTCAAAAATAAATTAAATTTACCTGCTTCAATACACAATCCCCAACTAGCAAAGCATAACTGAATTAGGTAACATTGGCTCCCCCGATCGAGCTAAGATCTTTCTACTTAATAACTAATTTCATATAACCTAAACTAGCATTCTACTTGGCTACAAATAGATCAAATGATACATTCAAAGTACTCCAATACAACACCAAACTGTAAATTTAATGCCCATAGCTAATAGCTTATCCAACAATATCATATTCACAATCATAAGGAAGAAATGCCACCACAAATTGCGATATATCAACATTCCACAATCTACAAACTAACATAATTCTCATATACCTAACTCTATTATAAAAGTCACTAAACCAAAAATTTTATGCATCTCAGTGATTACTCAATTTTGAAGGAAAGTCTTGGCGAACAAGTTCAAGTGTCATTGTGTAACTGAAAGGTCATGAGTACTAAAAGAAGCGTCTAGCACAAATGCAGAGTAAAATGTGCCTCTATTACACCCTTATAGTGCTGGACTCTCCATTTGCAGGGACGCTTTGTGTAGAACACTATTCCATTAATTAATATTACCATAAATAAAAAGAATCCAAGTAAACAAACCAAAAAAAATAACAAAATCTCAGAAGAAACTAATTTCACCACAACACTTGCTTAAAACCCTCTAATACTATCAATTTCAATACTAAGATTTGTTAGAATATGTTGTGCATGTTGTTGGTTGTGCAGGTTTCATATGGTGTAAAGGTGGTGTCATGTTCAGTTGCTGTCTCAGCTCAGTATTCTTCCACATTGTTGTGCATCAAGCCAGCTGCTCCTATTGGTTCTTCTACCAGTTTCAATGTGTGCCAGTGTTGTCTGTTGATGTGAAGCCTCAGTGTGTTGCTGATATTTGGCACGTGCAGTATCAGTCTGTTCTTGATAATGTAACAAACTTCTTGTATTAGTTAGTTAGTTATAACTAACTACCTCTTTGGTTTTCTTGGATTAGTTTTAGGGTCCTTGCCTATATAATAGGCTGCCTTGTACATTGTATTAAACTGAATGAATAAAGTTTCAATTTCTTCTGTTTTTTCTGAAATCTTTGGCTCAAGTTTTACAAGATTCAATTTAAGTAAATCATAACCAAAACTATTAATCAGAATGACATTAAAAAATGAGATTAATCATGATTGGATACCTTCGCAAGCTGATAGTTGCTAATTTCATGGCGATCTTTGGACCAGAAGTTATCGTTGGAGGAACTTAAAGATCCATTTTTATCCATCGGTAATGAGTTTTCTAATAAACTCATATTGTTCAACAATTGATCAATTAACTGCATTCTTGAATCTTCTTCCATTTTCTCATTCAAAATTTTATGATTGTCTACAATCCAGACAATTTTTATCTATAAACAACACCCAAACAACAAACAATTCACGTTAAATCTAAATTGTCTATTGGATCAATCAAAACTTTTACAAAAACCTAATGTAATTCCAATGCTCCATTTAAAAATCACTATTTAAATCAGTGATTAAGAAGAAAATGAAAATCAAAACGGAATACAATTTGAAAATTGAATTAAAATCTAATAAAATAGAAATCGAAATAGTGAAATGTGAGGGAACTAGGGGTTTTTGGTGATGAGATTTTAGGTTTTTGTATCTCGAAATTCTCTATCTAATATTCTTAATACTCCTACGTAATTGCAGATGAACATAGAAAAGAAGGAAGACAATAGGAAATCGAGAGAAAATGGCAAAATTTGACGACTCAAGAGATATCCCGTAAAAAATATAGACCGAATAGATGAATATTGGTTGTTTATATACTTTTAGGTTTTAGATCATCCGGTTTTGATGAAATGTAATTTTTTAAGAAAATTTCACGTGTTAACCTTCAGCTGATGTACTATCTAATTGTCATAGTATTTTTCGTTAAGTTTTTGTTAAATTTTGTTTAATTCATCATTTTATAAGTTTTTTCCACCTGGTAATACTAATGGTAGCATCCAGTTTTTGTTTAATTCACCATTTTGACGTTTTATTCACAATTTTATTGTTTATTTCACCCTTTAATTCATTAACGTCCATAAATGTTTAATAATTTTATGGAAAAATTATAAATGTTAAATAAATTTACTGAAAAAAATTTAACATTTAATTCCCCATGTTAATGTTTAATTCATCGGTCGAAACAAGTACTCTTTCGAATAAGTACTTGTTTTGATTGAATTTTCGAAAGAGTTATCCCATAAGGATAGTAGCAATGTTCGTTTTTTCAAAAAAAGATCGTTATGATGGGTAAAAATGACGTCAAATATCTTTTTCGGATTACGTATCGGAAAATAGGCGAATAAATACTTGTTTCGACCGTATTTTCGAAAGAGTTATCCCAGAAGGGTATTTGCAAGGTCTGTTTTTTGAAAAAAGATCGTTATGACTGGTAAAAATGACGCCAAATATATTTTTCGGTTTACGTATCGAAAAATAGGCGAATAAGTACTTGTTTCGACCGGATTAGATAGTTTCTTATAATTTTTCAATAAAATTATTAAACATTTATGAGCTTAATGCATTAAACGGTGAATTAAACATTAAAATGGTGAATTTAACAAAAACTGGATGCTACCATGTGGAAAAAAACTTACAAAATGATGAATTTAACGGAATTTAACAAGAACTTAACGGAAAATGCTACGGCAATTAGATAGTGCATAAACTGGATGCTACCATGTGGAATTTTCTTTAAAAAGTGCTACCACTGGCATTTCATTAAAACTGGATGCTACCATGTAGAATTTTCCTATTTTTTATTGTATAAAAGTTAGAGGCGAAACTAGAATTTTAGGTCTGAGGTCGGAGCCGAATGAATGTTTGCATATCAACGCATAAAAAAATTGAATATAATAAAGTTTTTATTAATAAAAATTTCTAAATTAAGTTTTAAAAAACTTTAATTCTCAGAATAAGTATCTCTGTGTTTGAGCCTAAGGTCAGACTTTGTTCGATGTTTACTAACAACGAACAAGAGAAAAAAATTGACATAAATTTATTCATTGTTACTAATAGTAGTAAAATAAAACAACATCATAGCGTTTGAACGAACGAAAAAATACATGTAAGTTCCTTTGTTGTTGATAACAATGAACAAACATTTATTTTTTTTTCCAACAAATGGTATGATATTGTCTCTTTTAAAAATACCTACTTTGAATCGTATAAAACTTTTAAGAGTTATAACACCTGTTTGGATACTACATTAGGAGTTATAATACCTAATAAGGGTTTTAGAGCACTTAGGATTTTAACACCTATTTTGTCTTTTAACACATACTTTGGGTTTTAAATATACCTGATTTGAATCTTATAATACTTCCTCCGTTTCAATTTACTTGCAACGTTTGTTTTTTTTTCACGTAGTTTAATGCACTAACTCAATCTTTAATATCTCAAATTATAAATAATAAAAAATAAAAACCCTAAGTGCTCTAAAACCCTTATTAGGTGTTAGAACAATGAACAAACAATTAATTTTTTTTTCCCAACAAATAGCTTGAAAAAGATTTTACTTTATTGAAGTAGATTTAAGTAAAAAAAAATTCCACATTTAAAATTGTTTATACATAACTATTTTTAATATAGTTAATATAGTACATACTCTACTTCACAAATTTAAGTAAAATTTTATTAGTCAATCAATAAAAACTAAATCAAACTAAAACATCATATTATTATTTAATTGTTTCAAATTCAAAGTTAATTAAACTTGGTCAAAGTCTCATACGTCATTTGGTAAAAATAACTTATTGGATAATAGTATGAACTTTGAAATAGAGCGTTAAATGGTCAAACTATTTATTGCTAAGGTCTCTTAAATTGGTTGGTTAAAAAAGATTGTTGATATGATCATATAAATAAGTTATTTTTGAACAAGCTACTCCTAGCTGTATATATAAAATCAGTTGGTCAAATAAATAACTCTCGTTACCACTGATCAACATTTTACAAACACTTCGAATTTTTTTTCTATAAGTCATAGGGATGATCATGAGTCTAAGACCCTATTGGAACCATCCCTATTTTTATAAACTGGGTTCAACTTTTCGAGACCTCGCAAATTTGGGTCCGATTTTGGGTCCAAATAAATAGGGTTGGGTTTGAGTCTAGTCTTCAAATCCAAATTCGACCCAAACTCTCTCTAGATGGCTAGACCCTCTAGACCCGTCTTAGATCCACTATAGACCTGACCTATTACGCAATTTAAAATTAATTTTATGTTCATTCTAAACCTATTTCTATAATTATTTGGACTCAAATTAGAATGTAAATAACTTTAAGTATGAATAATTAAACCAAGACCCATTTTGGGACCCATTTAAAACCTTAAATCCATCAGACTCAGCGAGTCTAAAATTTTCAGACCTAAGGGCTCGGATATGGGTCCACCAAACTTAATGAGATTGGGTTCGGCCCCGATTGGACCCGACCCATGACCATCCCTAGGTCTACATATATTATATGCATTTTATATTTAATATATAAGTTAAAATATTGTCACATTTCGGTACCGCCTGTAATTACCCATAAATGTTGTACATTGACCCTTAAATCAACACAAAGTTGTTTTAGTGTACTTTTGCCTCAATTGTGTGCACTCAAAAACTTTTAAAGATGTCTTTCTATAAAGAAATAAATGCCTTTTAAAGAAAATGCACCTACGTTATTGATATAATAATCTATCTAGTTAACTCCTATATAGTATAACTTTAGTCTGTTTATATGAGTCCGTCGCACAGTGAAACGGTCTCACACAAACACAAGATTTGATGTGACAATTAAATCAATAAATTAAATAATGATAAAAGTAAGTGTACTGAAAATCATAATTTTTCCGTTCCATAATACTTGCTACTGATTGTGACATGTTGTGTGGGAAAATATCGCTATCACTAGCAAGTATTATAGAACAGAGGAAGTAAATATAAAGCGACTGTCGATTAGTACTTTCTCTGTTCCGTTTTAGTTGCACCATTGGGTTTGACACATTTTTTAAGGGTCATCAAATCAGTATGATAAAAGTAGGAATGATATATGATTGATGGTGATAATAATTATTATAAGTGGATAATGGTTGTGACTTGTGGGTATATTAAATAACTAATGGGATGATGTATGATTGATGGTGATAGTGGGGTAGGAATAAAGTGAGGATAAAATAAGTAGATTATTTTTGCCAAAAATAGTAATGTTGCAAGCATGGTTATCAGAATCTCGATCCTGATCAACGATTCTACGATCCTACGATTCAAAATTAGGCGACCGATCTAGATCGTAGGTAGGATCTTAATGTTGATAGAATCGTACGATCCTACATAGCTTCAGGATTTAAGTGGTAGGATCATAACACGATTCTACGATCTTACGATCCGATCCTACAAAGGTAGTTTCAGGGTGTGTTTGGATTGAAGGAAATGGAGGGAAAGGAAGGGGAGGGATTTGGAGGGAGGAGGTATC
The DNA here is from genome assembly GCA_019425755.1 of Amaranthus cruentus. NCBI lineage: Eukaryota > Viridiplantae > Streptophyta > Magnoliopsida > Caryophyllales > Amaranthaceae > Amaranthus > Amaranthus cruentus. The sequence goes on from CM033463.1 coordinate 2,786,070, forward strand.
CCTTGTTTGGATAACAAATTTAGAGGAAAGAGATTTGGAGGGGAGGGATTTGGAAGGAAAATTTGAATAAATTTTGTTAAGAAGATAATCTCTCCTAAAGAGGAAAGATTTGGAAGGAAAACATTTTCCTTCCTTTTTCCTTCTCTTCCCTTCTAAACAAACAATATACACTTTCCCTCTTTATCCCTCCCTTTCCTTTCCCTTCGCCTTCCCCTTCCCTTCCTTTCTTTTCTCTCCTAATTTGCTATCCAAACATACACTCAATGGTAAAAAATTTCATATAATATAGATTTTACTTATGTATATATATGTATATATCTAAACAATTATATTAATATGACGACTAAAATTCATGTTTTTCTTGATTCACATTTTAAAAATGATTATTAAAGATGTTCTTTTACAAAACTTAATAGTTGAAGTAAAATAAGTTTTAATTTAAACCTTAAAACTAAAAAAAAGAATAAATACAATTGAAAATCAGTTATCTAAAGCATATTAATGCATATTTGTAGGATCACGCGATGCTACGATCTGATTCTACCGATTTCGATCCTACCCTCTCAACGATCCTACGTAGAATCCCGATCCTAACAACCTTGGTTGCAAGTAATATGAAACTTCCAAAAACGGTAAGTGTTGCAAATAAAATGGGACGGAGGAAGTATATAAAAAATAAAAAATGGTACTCTAAAATTTACTCAAACCAGGAATAATAGTCCCATCATACAACAGAGTAAGAAGAGAGAGAAAGAGAACCTTTCTGCAAACTAATCAATCAACCATCAATGGCGTCTCAATTTCTATCCACTTCTAAATACTCCGATGGCTTAACAGTACTCGGAATTTCAATCTGCACTGCAATCATCTGTGAAGCCATCTCTTACCTTTTAATCTACCGAACTAACTCCTACAAATCCCTAAAATCTGCCATTGACAAATCCTCAAAAAAACTCGAAACTATGAAAACCCTAGAATCATCTTCCTCCAAAAACAAAACTAAAAAGAAAGATCGTGTTGAAACAAGTCTTAAAGATGCAAGTCGAGATCTCTCCCTTTTCAAATTCAAATCCGGTGCTGTTGTTGCGCTTGTTCTATTCATGGTTTTCGGTGTTCTTAATTCTTTATTTGATGGAAAACCTGTCGCGAAAATTCCTTTTGTTCCGATCAGACTTTTACAGAAGATGAGTCATCGGAATTTGCCTGGTGATGATATGACTGATTGTTCGATGGCATTTCTTTACTTGCTTTGTTCGATTAGTATTCGTACTAATTTGCAGAAGTTTCTTGGTTTTGCTCCTCCTCGTGGTGCTGCGGGTGGCGGTCTTTTCCCTATGCCTGATCAAAAAACCAGTTAGAAAAAGTTAGTATTTTTGTGTTTAAGCTTGTGATTTTTATCTTCTGTCTACTAATCAATTATTCAAAGTGAATCCATTATAATTTTTGGGTTTTTTTTAGAATTCATCAATGTAATAGTATATTTAAATCTTGCTTTGATTTTGTGAGTTTAATTATTCGTACTGATTTGATTATATGGATAATTTGCGATTGAATTTTTGAGTTTCTAATTATAGATCACGCTTGATATAGTATCTGCTTCTCTTTTTTTTTATTGTAATTGGTGATTTCTGATCAAAGATATCAATATACTTTGATTTTTATGCAGTTAAATGTTATTTTTATGTATGGATTTAGCAAGGTGTTGATTGAATTTGAAGGTCTAAGTAAACGGATTCTTTTTTGAATTGTCTAATCGCATATAATTTGATTGCTACTACAATAAGTTTTACATAGCTATATGATCTATTATATTAATATTTCATTGTTTTTTATATTCAGTTTGATCATCTGATTACAGTTCTATTCAGTTTGATCATCTGATTACAGTTCTATTCAAGGTTGTATGTATAATAAACATCGTCGGCATCCTTATATCGAAATCGTAAAGTGACGAAACCATATGCATTGATCAGAAGCTTAAGCTTTTTGTGATTGTTACCACGAGTGTTTTCGAAATCGTATGTTTTCATTATAGTATGGACCTAAATGGATTCTTTGAACACTCGAGTTTGATTGCGACTACAATAAGTTTTACATGGTTATATGATGTATGATATTAATTCTTCATTGTTTATATTTAGTTTAGTCATCTGGTTAGCAGTTCTATTCAAGGTTGTATGGATAATAAACATTGTCCGCATCACTATATCAAAACCGTATTATAAAAGTGTTTGACTGCCGCGAAACCATATGCATTGACCGAAGCCTTTTTGTGATTGTTACCATGACCATTATCGGAATTATATTTTTTTCGCTATAGTATGGACCTATATGATCTTTTTGAACGCTCGAATTTGGTGTAGTTGGTTGTGTTGTGTTTATTCATTCTTTCCCTTTTATTCGTTTGTAGAAGTTCTCTAGGAGTGTATAGAGGGTTTACCAAGAGAGAAAGTTTAGTCTGTCCCTCTGTGATTTCACCTTGATTAATTTGTTATCTCATGCATTTCTGTTGATGTTTGATTATCTAAAACAAAGCTTATTTTGATTAGTATTCTGTAATCAATTTGAATACAGAGTGTAATTCATCCTCCAGAGTTTGAGTGTGAGTTCCTCATGTCATGATACTCCTATAGGAATTCCTGTTTGACGCTTTGTTTTTCTTGTGAGGGAAGGGAGGACTAGGGAAGAGGGCAACTAGATTACTAGAATGAAACTCGGGTACTTTCTGGGGAGAGTGATGCATGTTCCAATTGAGATAAGATCGGATTCGCGTATTTGTAGCTAATGTTAGCTGACTGTATGGGGATCCGTTTTTGAAGCTATATTTTTCTTGTAAGGGGGATGGGGCAGCTTGAATCAAACTCGGGTACTTAATGGGAAGAGTGATGCATGTTCCAATTGAGATAAGATCAGATTCTCGTGTTGAAGCTACGTTAGCAGATAATGGTGGACACTAGATATGTTGAATCTACTATCTAAAGGCGTTCCGGACATAACTTGTAAGTCAGGTCCCTGGCACGATGACCACACATGTCATGTTGATCTATTATTGTGGGATTTGCCTTGCGATGGGCTGCCGCAAGACTATTGAGAGCATTTGTATGGGAAGAACACTATGCAATAGTTTTACGCGCATAGGCTATGTGTTTGGTTTGATGTTTTGGATCGGTTCAAAATTAGATCTTGTGTCAATTCCAAATTCATTTTTAAGTCAGGTGAAAGTCGAGTCGATTACAAAGTCGAATAAACATGAGATTGTAAAATCTATTTAAAACACCTATAAGCGCACTTTCGGTGTTACTCTCACATAGTTTATAGGGGGAACGCATTACTGGCCTATTTTTGCCACACTGTCAGGTGTTTAGTTTGACTGTAAAATTTTGTTAAATGCTTGTGTCACATTAACAATATTTGCTGATTACGGTGGATGTGTTTCCTCTTAATTCGAAATTCTGTTAGTAATTGAGAGTTGAATATTTTCTAATGTGATGTTATGTATGAGACAGTCTCCATTTTAGCGGCTTAATTAATAGTAATTAATTAAGTTAATTTGGGTTATTAAATTTTAAGTATTTTATTTTATTGGGACTCAAAATAATATTTTATTATTTAAGGATATAAGTCTAATTAAAATTAATTAATAATAATAATCATAATAACTAAATAAATCAAATGAAAACCATTTAAAAGATTTCCACGTGAGTCTTAATAAGGATATCTCATAGACTCGTACATTACAATTCCATTTCTTCTTCCTCATTCTTATCTTACTAAATATCACTTATATTAATAAAGATGGAAGAACCTGGAATCCATTTTCCACAGCTAGTTTCACGACCTCGCCAACGCCACCGTGTACCCGAAATACACCCTCTCTTGCCATCGATTATCGCCAGCAACCTACGGCAGTCTCTCTCAACCGTGATGCACCACCACAATTAATAATCTCCTCTATCACGTGACCCCAACACCGCCACTGCCGCGCCACCAACCTCCAAGGCAACCACCTCCTGTTCTCAATTTAGGTAAAGGTTTTGATTGCAGTGTAACTTGGGATTTATCATTCAAGTAATCAAAAGTTAGGGTTCTTGTTGATTTAAATTGGGGATTTTGTGACTCAAATTGATGTTCAAGATTGAAAGTTGGAAGGCCCTTCAATGGTGATTGAGGTAACTCACAAACTAATCTATTTAAGTATTAAGTGAATGTTTTAAAGTAGTTTAGTATTTGTGGATTCAATTTGGGTCTTTGATTCAAATTTAAGTATCAGCTTGAATTTAAGATGAGTGTATGGTTTCAATTAGAAATTGGGTTGTTGTTAGTGTTGATTAATATTGGTTATTTGGTTTCTAGTGTAAATTTAGTATTTTGGATATTGAAAATTTAGTTATTCAACAACTGAGTGTTCTGTTTTGCCCATTTTCGAAGCAGTTATAATTGTTTTTGAGTTCTGATGTCTTCATGATACTTGTAGAGCTTCGAGTCGTGGTCGCGTAGGTACTTGAATCGCCCCAATATGAGTTCGTATGAGAGAGTTATGTTCAAAATAGTGAAATACTAACAGGCTGTCATGAAATTCGAGAATTAGCATTCTGTTTTGGCATTTTTGGGGCAACTCTGATTGTTTGTGGGCTTTAGTGTCTTCATAAGAATTGTAGAGCTCTGAGTCATGGTCGCATAGCCACTTGATTCGCCTCTATACGAGTTTGTATGAGGAAGTTATGACCAAAATACTAACAGGTGTCCTGTTATGATACTAATACGGGATTCTTAAAGTAGGATTAAATGCTATGAAACAAATTGGGTATTCTTTTGATTTAATGTTTAAGGTTATTTGTTGGGTATTTGAGATCAAATTATTGTTATTATTCTTTCTTTATTGAGTGGTATTGTTGAGTTATAGTTCTTATTTGATTAATAAGGGTGTTTGGTTCAAGTATAAATTTGGGAACATAAGTATCATTTGAGTTTTGATTAGCTGATGTCAATTGGATATGATCTACGTTGGATATTGGGACTTCACATTTGTGTAAAACTGGTTAAACTCCGTTGATAGTAACTCAACCTTTTACATGTTGAAGGTTGATGATGAATTGCTTGGTATTTTAATTATTGATTGCTATTCATGGCGTAGAAAGGTAATCCTACAAACACTATTATCTTTTAAGTTATAATTTAAATATTTCAAAGTTCAAGTTATGTTTTATAAGGTGTGATATTATGCTATTTATATTTGAGCAAAATTGTATATTTTTAGTGTTCGAAACTTTGGAATATGACTTTGTTTGACCTTGCTTTTAATCCTTGATCAAAATTATGTTCTGTATGTTCATAACTTTATAAATATGAGCTTTTAAATATTGTACTATGAAAATAAGTTATGATTATTGATTTTAAAGAAAATCAAGTGAATTATTGATTCGTTTTATATTGAAATGTTCGACATTGAAAAATGTCCGTTTTTGGGAATTGGCAACGGATATTCATATCCGGATTATTATGAAATCCTATAGCTTGATAATAGGTAACGCTTTTCGGATCGGTCTCGAGCCCCCGATCCTGTTTCGTTCTTGCAAGAACCGTATTTCGGTGATGACGATCACCCGTATTCTCAGGATTTAGATCAAGCCTACTTCCTGACGGTCCATATATTCCCACGTTTTAAAGTATTGTTATGTTATTGTTTTAATATGAGTTTTGAATAAATACGTTTGGTATATAAAGTTTTGTTTGTTTCGCAAATGAATTCATATGTTTCATTTGTCGTATTTTGATTTTCGCTGTTAACTTGTAAAGTTATAGCCGTGCTTTGATTCACTATGAACTAAAGGTTCTTAGTCGTATTTATGTTGATACCAAACGGTCTTTTAAAAAAGTTTGGGTTTTGACAAGCTAATGTTTTATAAGGAGTTATCGAATAAGCAAAGATTGAAGTGGAGATGTTTATTAATGACTTGTATATAAATGTAATAGTTTGTTGGATTACTCAACAATTCAATTGTTGACTGTCCTTGATGGGGCCTATCCCTTACGGGGGATAGATCCATTTTCAGGTTAACTCTGCTGTGGAGATGATGCCTGCTTGTGTTATGTGTTAAGTGCGAGGCGAGGACTTCTTTTTGAAAATCATAATGTAAATTAGATATTTGTAAATTAATTGTAATTATTTTATGTTTTGTAAATAGTATTCCCTTATTTAATGTAAAAAGTTTTAAATACTCTGATATTAGTTTGTTGTGGCTATCGAGCCACAGATCGGATTCAGCCCAGACTTTTATAAGTCTTCCGCTGTGCTTTGTAGACAGTATTATAATATTGTTAACGCCGGTTTGGGCTGTTTCAATGTACATCTATACTTTAACGACTAGTTTAGTTATTGGTACTAACTTGTCGTAATAAGAGTGATTTGTTGTTTAAATTTTGATAATATGTAATATGTTATGGTAATTAAACTTTAATTGTAAAAAATAGTGTTCTGTAAATGGTAATTGCATTGAAAATTCAGATTAATATAAAACTCTTTCGTATTTTGTAGAAGGGAAAGTGTTTATATTTGTAGTTCTTGTTGGTGTGCCATAATGGATAACCATTGTCCTAAGAAACTGATTACTATAGTCAGGGCCGTTCCTAACCATAGGCAAGGTAGGCTTTTGTCTAGGGCCCAGAGTCAAAAAGGGCCTTAAAATTAGTAAAGACTAGTTAATAAAAGTACACATTTAAAAACTTGCAATTTACGAGTAGTTTTTTTATCATCTAAGAATTATATGATACGTCTATAATTTTAATGCTAATTATGATATATAGGGTCCATCTTTGTTATTGTTCCAAACATCCGTTTAAGTTTAGAATCGACCCTCTATCAGAGGGCCTTCTTCTTACATTTTGCCTAAGGCCAATGCATTGTCAGGAACGACACTGACTATAGTACAAAAGGCACTATATACTTCCTCTGTTCTGCTTTACTTGCTACAAATGCATGGGCACACATATTAAGGAAGTATTGTGCAATTATTAGGAGCATGTGAGGGTTTCTTTTTAGGGATTTTTTTTAATATTATTTGATGAAAAATGAAAAAGAAAAATAAGTTTTTTAGATGATTGAGAATATTATAAAGACTAAATAATGGTAGGTATTTACTCAAAAAAAAATTAAAAAAAATAATGGTAGGTATAAAAGTTAATGAGTTATAAAGTAAGATAAAAATAGCAGTAGTGGAACTTTAAATGATTGATTTTTTACTAAAAATGAAAGTGTACCAAGTAATATGAAACTTCCCAAAATAGAAAATGTAGCGAGTATTATGAAATGGAGGAAGTATATAAAATACTCACCAGTCACTTCACTACTTCAAACTTAGATTGGAAATAGGAAAATGGTTATATTAAGTTTGCTCAAAGTATATATGTGTTAGAGTATATAACATATTCTGTGGCTTCAACCATCAGCTTAAACTTTTGGTTGAGTTGGTTTCTTAACGATACATTTTCTAGTATAGAATGTGGGGCTTTTGTGAGCTAGAATGACTAGATGACCCTTTTATAGGCCATTCTCAATAGCTAGAAAATTCACATTAAAATACCTTTTAAGCACCCATTAAAATAAGATTTTATTTTCATTAATAAAAGGGATAGCATCCCTATGTAACCTCCCAAAAAGATTAGAATCAAAGAGGATTTATACACAATTATAAAGAAAACTATACTATAACATCAATGATCATGCAAATTTGCAAAAATTGTAAGCAGCAACCCTAATTACATTATGCGACCCAATTTTAACCAAAAGCCAAACAAGGCTACAAGGTATCACGATCTGTAAAAAACAAGGTTGCACCATGCAACCAAGGGTGTCGCGGCTCGTGACATAGGTTGCACCCCACGATCAACATTTTGTCCTATTTTATGCTTTTTGTCCATAATGAATTCAACGCAAGGCTTTAAATTGAATTTCACTTTAAATTTTTTATTTTTTTTTACATAAAATCCAACATAATTAGATGCATTTCAATTAAGATTCAATCCTTTTCATTGTATAAATTTTTTTTGAAGGGGATCTTTGGATTAAAAAGCATCGGAATTCGCCAAAACTAAAAAACCAGGAGAAAATGTTCCATACAAATCATCTCCGAGATCACATATCTCGTATAGCCATACAAATAAAATCAATGTATACTTGATTAATTAACATGTAAGCTATAGATATGTTTTTGTTATGGTGGAGTAATTTTTAATGGGATTTTTTCGCATCAATTCAGATTTGACCACATTAATTTATCTATTCATCAATAATCAAAACAATTGAATTTTATTTAAAAATCTATTTTTTTGAATAATCAAAAAAAATATTGCAAATGAATTACTTTATTTCATTTAATGATACATATATTTATTGTTGTTTGAAACATAATTATAGTTTATACTTTATAGGATAAGATAGGAGGTTTCGTGATATCCGTTTTGCATTGCATTAGTTATTTTTGTTTGTATGATACTAATTACTATCTTCTAGAGGTATTCATTCGGGTCATCGGGTTGATTTCGGGTCAGGTGTTTCGGGTCGGTTCAAAATCGGATTTTGTGTTCATATTGATTTTTACATAATGGTAGATCCATTTTTAAGTCAGGTCAAATCGGGTTCAATTATAAAGTTGGATGTCTATCGAATCATCGGGTCCGTTTTGAACATCTCTAACTATCTCATTGAAGTATTCAAACGTTACCCAAAAAACTGCACTCATTCAAATGGGAAGTAATCATGTATTACCCCCTCAAAATTAGTCCCAAGTCCCCACATTCACGTTTCACACACACGCATGCAACTAACTTAAGAAATATAAACCCGAATTTAAATTAACCCGAAATTCGACTGAGAGTTCCAACCTGAAAGTGCCGGAAAAAACTAGGTCAAATCTGAATCCAATTGGTTCGACCATGTTCTCTTGATTTGTCAACTTATCAGTTCAACGCAATCATTATTAGCTGAAACTCACAATATTTTTAGCGAATTCATTACTTCATATTGAGTCAACATAGCCTTATAATCAATATAAAGATCATTTTTTATAAGAAATGTTATCTTACGAAGATATTAAAATTATCGTATACATCTTTTTGAAAAAAATTATTTGAACGATCTGAACTCGAATCCTTCTCGACCTGAAATCAATCCAAGTGAAAATAAATAAAATTGAATATATCCTATCGACTGTTTTGACAGGTCTTAATTAATTAACTAACTTTTATATGCAAGTGAAAAAATTTATTTTCTCATTTTCAAGTTCAACCACTTTTCTTTTTATTGCAATTGCATTATATTACTTTATTACTATATAAATTATAATTCAAATGGTTGCCAAAAACATGAAAACTAAATAACAGAATTAGAGTTAATATGTCAAAATTTGAGATTAAATTAGATTAAATTAGAAATTACTTCGATTTATTGCACCACCTCTAAAAATCGTTTGTTTACATATAAAATTCATAAAATATTAAATTTCGAGGAAGTTGATATTGTATATAGGAAATAATTAATTAAAAACCATAAGAATTAAAAATTTTCGTAAAGTGCAGATTCCTACACCTTAGAGGAATCACTTGAGATATCTATCCCTTGACTATTTAGAATTTATATATGGCACTAAAATTCTTTATAAACCAACAATTAATATTAGTAAATACTAATATCTACAAATTTAACAAAGGAAACAAATTATCATAACAAACAACACCATGATTCAACATTTCACCCATTTTCAATAAACATAAATTTTAATTAAAAATAAATAATCCAACTTAATTATTGCAATTACTATTAAATAATTGCAATTATTGATGCATGTATAATTTGTTAGTATGGACAACCTCTATACATTGTCTTTTCTTAAAAAAAATATTATTAAAAATTTATACATTTTCACGATTATACTTGTAACTGATAGTTATACTTTTCCACACAGTATGACATTATCAATTGCAAATATTTCAAAACAAGAAATTAATCATTATTATTTTTAGATTTTTTTAAACGTAATCATACAAAAATAAGGTTCACGCCAAAAAGGATACATAATTTGATTGCATTGTTTCCATAGTAAGAGTATCTCACAAATCACAATTAATAAGTTACCACAAAGTGAATTAAACCAATCCATGTGTTTTTTTAGGAAGTGTCTATCTGACCAGCTTTATCACATCTTTTAAATTTATATAAATAACTACCCCTTTAACATTTACATTTCACATGTATAAACACTTTCACAAAACTCTCATTTAATTTGTAAAGAAAACTTATTTTCTCTTCATCAAATCAATTTGAGTTTTTTTTCTTTTTGAAATGGCAAGAACAAGAAATTGCCCTAATTTTCCTCCTTATGCACCATGCAATTCTCTAGAAAGTATTGGAAGTTCGAAAAGTGTAGAAGAAGGGGAAGAAGTTGAGGGTCATCCTAGATCTAATTATCATGCAAGAATGGAGCCTTTAAGGACTTGTCAAGTTGGGTTCCCTTATTTTAAGGACAATGGTAAGACCCCTTTAGAGTTTGAGGATGATTGTCCTAAGGTTTTAAGTTCTTATGAAATTCTTTATTGTTTTCCTTGCAAGAAATGTGATCAAAGGTTTAAGGAAAAAAAGGAATTAGTCGTCCATCGCAGAATTCATCGCCCCATTAAAAATGGGGAGACTTCTGCGAAGAGACGCTCTAATAAGCATGTACGAGTACCACCACCGCCTGTGTCTGTTCCTCAAGAAATGGCGATGGTGGGGGTTAAGACCCAATCAAGAGCCCTTAGGGTGGTAAAACCCGATAACATGAAACGGGTTCTATCCAACCCTAGAGATCCGTTGGATCTATCCCATGTGATGTCAAGAGGTCCACATACCACAACTCTACCCTCATTTAGTCCATTCGGTTGCTATGGGACCCAGCCGTATCTTGATTTGATTCAAGGAATACATGACGGGTCAGGAGTCTGGACCTTTGTGAAGCAAATTCCCAATAAGTCCTTTTGCAAGTAACTCTAGGACTTTACTTGGGTATATCGGGCTCTCTAAATCTTGTGCAGTTAAATCTTGTGCAGTTAGAAGTGATTTAATGATATTGGAGTGATATAATGTGGTTGTATTGTTAATTTAAGGGAATTAAGTTTGTATCTTGAATTGTTTGTACTTTTTTGTCATTTTTAATTTGTATCCTAGGAATTTTATTAATGAAATGCATGGTTTATCTTGTGGATGCATGGTATCATAAAAACCTTATCAAGTCTTCTAATTATCTGATGTGATTTTCATTTAATTTGTGTAATCAGATGGTTTTTGTTTCTTGAAATTTGTAATTTTCTATTATGAGTTTTAGAATATTTTTATTAAAAATAATAAAATGGAGATTTAAATAATTTTTAGAGGCTATTTATTAAATTATTTTTGAATAGAAATGACTAAAATTCCTAATGAATTTTATGACAATATAATTTGGAAAATGTAACGACTAACTTTTTAAGTAACAATAACGAACTTAACTAATATTCAAGTGTATTACTCCCTAATATGGAAAACATAAAGACTTTAACAAGTAACAATAACTAATTTAACGAATTCAACGACTTTAACGAATATTCAAATGTACATGTAACATCCTATTGTGAAAAATACAACTTTAACTTTTTAAGGAACAATAACGAATTTAATGAATATTCAAGTGCATTACTCTACACCCTAATATACATGGAAAATATAATGATTAATGACTTTAGCTAGTAACAATAACGAATTTAACGAATTCAACGACTTTACATTCATTCAAATGTCTCACAAGTGTATTACACCTTTAAATGGAAAACATAATGATTAATGACTTTAGCTAGTAACAACAATGAAATTAACAAATTCAACGGCTCTAAGCCTCTAACAAATATTTATATATAACGAATTTAACAAATTCTACGACTTTAAACATTTATTCAATGCATCACTTCGATCCTAATATGAAACACATAACGACTTTGACATTTGAAGTAACAATAACGAATTTAACAAATATTCAACTATATGAAAATATAATGATTAATGAAAAATATAACAACTTTATTGAACCATCAATAATAAAATTATGTCTAATAATTAGGCTCATTAAATTTGTTATTCTACTTGCAACTTAGATTAATTCAATATTTTTATTTAACGGCCTTGTAAACAAACGAGATTTTGTGAGAAAATATATTTAACTTTTCCAGGAAATGAAAAATTTTAAAATATTATTTTTGAAAGAAGTTACTTTTATGAACTTTTTTTATCATACACTTTAATTTTGATGAAATACAAAAAATTATTTTTATCATGTTGATTTGTCATACACTTTAATTTTGATGTAAAAAAAACTTTTTATAGGTGGTTTACATAAAAAAACAAAGTTCAAAAATATTAATTGGTAATTTTTCACGAATAAAACGTATTACTAAAGAAATTTTGCCCAAAAGATCTAAGATAATTTTTTTTACAAAAAGTACAATTTTGCGAGTAGTCTAGTTTATGACAATTTTTCAAAAAATTATTTTAAGAATCATTAATCCAAAACACTCTCCCCCATGCTATCCACTCTCCTCTAGTTTATGACAATTTTTCAAAAAATTATTTTAAAATCAGTTTTTGGATTAATTTATTTAAATAGATTTGTTTATGACAATATATACATGATTTATCTTTTCCTAATTTTAATATTTTAAAAAATATTTCGAATTACAACATTTCTAAGGATTGATAGAAGATCGAAACTTTCTAGAGAGATGAATATATAGTTTGACTAAATTTCAAATTTCTTTGAATTAGGAATCGAAGATTTGATAATAAATTTAAAGCTTTATAGGGTGAGTGAGGTTATTAAATATTCAGATTACAAGATTTTATTTTTTCTCTTGACAAATGACAATAACCACTCCCAAAAATTATTAAATCTTCAGATTTTGGACCCAATAACATAAATGATAATTGCAAGATTCAAACCAAAATAATAATAAAAATAATAGAACATTTATTTTCATTCATTAATAGCCTAATTATCACTCATCCAAACAAATGATAATATTCTAAAGCAAAGAAGATTTATGCATGGATGTCATCTAACATTTCCCTTTTAGGAAATCTAAAATGAGGGCTAAATTATTTGCCTCCAACAATTATATACAATAATTTTGGAAAAAATAGGACACATAAAAATTTAAAATAATAAACAAATCTATTTAAATAAATTACTTGTGAAGTTGTGATAGGACACTATCAAATCTACCCAGTTCTGCTTAAGGAGCCATTGATACATGATTACATGCTTAAGAACACTTCCCATCATGTCCTTTTGGGATCCCGACTCAAGCCATGCTTCTTTAACGTTTCGATGTAATTTCTCATGAGGGTGAACTTGTTGCATCCGAGGTGATAGAAATAGTTCCATGTGTATATCCCCGTTTTATGCAAATCATCAAAGAGCAACCTGCGTCGTTGAGTATATAGACATTTAGACTTAAAAGATTTCCACAAAATTAGGTTTGTTCAACATGGGGTTACGATGATAAATGTCTACTCATACCTCACCCCATAGTTTCCTACAGGTTCTGCGGACATGATACCTACATGTCGCCGACCAAATATTACCTGCAAGACACAGAAAAACGCTTCAACGAATGATAACTCCAAGCTCATAATTGTCATCCCCGATGCTTTGGTCCCTTGACAAAGAGATGAAGAGGTTTGGGGACTCCGAATTGTTTACCAAGGAAATACAGAAAAAATTTCAAATCAAATTAACCTTTTCGCCCCCAACAGAGCGTATCTTGCTATCTGCGGCTGGGCTGTATACTCTCAGAAACTCAGCTGATAGAATGAACGCTTTGCCATCAGCAAATTCCACCTCTACCTGAACAGGACATTGAATATCAAATTTGCTCAAAATGCTTATGTAGGAGTATCATAGAATGCAGTTTTGTCACACAACTTAGTTTACTTCACAACAGACAAAAAAAGGACCAAGGAGAAATTTAATAACAGTGGCATAGATTATAAAATACCCAGCAGCACTACATGTAACTCTAAATACAGTTGTAAATCAACTGTAATTAACAGTAACCACTAATAATTTGAATAAAAATCAGATATTTTGCGTATATGTGACTCACGCTACGAACTCTGTTGAGATATGTAATGGATTTGATCCCATTGCAAGTTATGGGACTTGTCCCACATTGTTTCTATGGGTGCAGTTATAATAGGTGACTGAAGCTATCGTGTATGTGCTGGAGAATACTTCCAAGAAAGCAAATATGAAGAGCTATATTTAATAACTTGGAGATTACAATCAACAACTGAAAGAGGAACGATAAAATAAAATGGAACCTACTCGGTAACTTGATACTTTTCTCTAAGCAAAATCTTTCCATAAGCTTTATTTCTTCCACACATACCCGAAATAGCTATACTTACAATTGGTCTCTTTCCTGGTGATAAAGATTGAGGATTCTCTCTTTGTATCTCTCGAGTTATTTTGGTATTTCCAGGCACCGTGTGGAAGAAACAAAGCTTAGAGAAGTATCAAGTTATCGAGTACTTTCTATTTTGTTTCATCTTTCTTCAATCAATTGTTGATTGTAATCTCAAAGTTATTAATAAAAGCTCTTCATATATGGGTTCTTGGAAGTACTAAAATAATTGTGATGAAATAAAAAGTTATCTGATTGTCAATCTACACTGCAGAGCGGCAAACAAGTAAAAACAAAATACATGAAACGTCACTTCCTCGATTCTTAGCAAGATCATTTGACAACAATAAACGTTTTGTCAGGCTATATTACTTTTAAGGGATTGAGAAGCATATGAATCACAGGCCACGCCATACCCATGAGGCCATGACACCAATTGCAGGGAAATCAACTATAATTTTAAAACCTAAAAGTAGGTTAGTTGGTGCAGATTGAGTGCAAGCAATACAACACTGAGCTTTCGTGAAATTTACAAAATATAGCACCTTGTTTGGATGAGAGGAAATGGAAGGAAAGAAAGGGAAGGGAAGGAAATGGACACTTGATCTGGATTGCAAGCCAGGAAGGGAAATGGAGGAAAGAATTCCACCATTAAGTGTGAGAAACAAATCTCTCTGACAAATACAGATTTGGTAAAAAAAAATTATCATTCTTACGTCACCTACCTTTACCTCCTCTCCATTACTTTTCCTTTATCAAGTGTAACCTAAATAGGTTATTGCTGGTGTAGTATATTTCCAACAACACAGCAGAAGTTAGTATTTGTTAGGACGTATAGCAGTCTTATAAAATATAATAGAATGTCCACTATCTAAACGAAGTGTAAATTCTTATTAGGGCACGGCTTATTGATTTAAGAAGGCATTATAATATTGGGGTTTGAAAGACAAGACTTGAGCTACAAGAAAAGAAAATAACTAGTTCGTAGTCTATCAACAATTGATAATAATTTCCTCCAGCGCTTCATAGGTCATGTATGGATACAATTTCCTCCAGCACTTCATAGGTGATGTATAGCTACTACATGAACAAGCAGTCATATAGCAGCTCTAAAGACAGTAGATAATGGCTAATACCGCGCAAAACCAAATTCAAAAGTAAGCACTTAGACTTCCTTTGCAAGTTAGAATACAAATGTACTATATCGTAGCCCTTATGTCAATAATTAATTACAAAATCCAAATCAAATTTGTGTCAAAATAAAACTCCAATGAGTTCTTGAGAATAGTGCGAAAACGTTCCATTATCCTAAAGTCATCAAATAGCTCCCACTTAGGGATGTTTTGGACATCAGGTGCTCGCAAACTTACCTTAGTAATACAAGGATGTATGTAGCATTCAATTATCCTAATGCCATTAAATAGCTCCCACATAGGTGGGGTTTGATATGTCAGATTTAAGCAAACTTACCCTAGTTAAAACAAGGAGGTTTAGAACATATCATTATCAGAATGCCATTAAATAGCACCCACCTTGGTGGGGTTTAGGGCATCGGGTGAAACTTATACTAGTAAAACAAGGAGGTTTAAAACATTTCATTATCCAAATGTCTTTAGATAGCTCTCAGTTAGGTGGGGCTTGGGACATCGAATGTACACTGACTTACCCTAGTAAAAACAATAAGGTTCAAGACATTTCGTTATCATAATGTCATCAAATAGCTTCCACTCAGGCGACATTTGAAACGTTAGTGTTAGAGTATATAACATATCTTGGGGCCTCAACCATCAGCTTAAGCTTTTGGTTGAGTTGGTTCTTTGACATGGTATCAGAAGCCAGTGTGACAAGAGGTCACAGGTTCGAATCTCAACAACCCCTCATTTAAAAGTGGAATATTTAGCACCAGGTATGAGGAGAGCCTGTGTTGCATCCACACTTCTAGCCCAAAGGGCTCTCGTGTGAGGGGGCGTGTTAGAGTATATAACATATCTTGGAGCCTCAACCATCAGCTTAAGCTTTTGGTTGAGTTGGTTCTTTGACAGTTAGATGTACACAAACTTGCCATTGTAAAAAAGACGAAGGTTGTTTCCGGTTGACCCTTATTTAGTGTGTATTTTATACAAATACAGTGGGGATTACCCGTTCTATGCAGATTCTATTGACCCTTTTTAAAAACTTTTGGGAAAGTGATTCGAAATAACGATCTAAAACCTATCCAAAGATATACATATAAAACCTGCATCGAACTTCAGCATTCCAGTATCTTAGCCAGAAAATTAGGAATTACGATGGCATGCCTAATTAACTGGAAACATTGTTTGGCCTCTGATTGACATGGGTCAGATATCACATATACAGAGGGAAGTTATTCCAAACAATCAAAAAAGTTGTAGAATAGAGCAATAAACTGATTCGCACTCAAAAATAATTTCCCAGTCATCACTGACCAAACATAGAATTAAGATCACAGCAGAAACAGCTTGGAAGCATAATCAATCACAGAAGGCAAAACTATGTGATTTTGGTTTAAATTTCAATTGAAAATCAAAGGAAATTAGGGTTTTACAGCAAACAAACTACAAAAATGGAAATTAAAAACTTGAGAATGAAGCGGGATAAAAAGTTTGCTCACAGATTTTGGTGGACGGAGGAAGAACCTGGTTAGGCGTGGTGCATCTGTTGAGTTATGGATGGTTCGCAATCTCGTGGCTCTTTTTATGGCCAATGCCGCCATTGTTCCGCTGCTCCAAGCTTCTGATGTTCGGAAAACTTCTCCATATGCATACATTTGACGTGGATAGTTATTTTAAAATTCGAGATAGAATTTAGAATTTCGATAGGAAGATAGGAAAATAATACTCCCTCCTATTCACCCTAGGATATTTACTTTTGGGATGTTATTCATCTATCAATTTTAGATTGCATTTTATTATTAATTTATAAGTTAAAACATAGCCATGTGAGATCTTATTTGATTTGTTTTGATATAACAATTATTAATATCAGCTTTTTTATAATTTTTAATTATACATAACTTGATATATTAAACATTGAATAAGTGCATTGAATAGAGTGCATAAAGTAAATAGGACTCTTATGATGAATAGGAGGGAGTAATATCTTTGTTGTAATGTTAGAATTGAATTGATATCACAAGGGTAGAAGGAAAAATGTTATAGATATTTACTTGGTTTTTCATCATGGATTCAAAGCAAACCTTAAGTTAAATTTTTAAATTTCATTCGCTCCATATTTTAAAGTAAAATATTTAGTGTCATATATGAAAAAACACAAATTCAGACGGTCTCTTTGAGAGACCAATTCTAATTGGGTGGCCCATAAAGAAAAATATAGGACAAGAGTAAGAATTAAACTCTATTGGACTGGGCTTGAGAGACGTTTCTCAAAAAGACGGTCTCTCAGGAGACTTGCCGATGAAAAAAAGCATTTGTTACATCCACACTTTTCTGCCAAAGAACATATGAGAAATGTGATCGATTACATAACACGTTCGAGGCTTTATCTGTCAATTTAAGCTTTAAACCGAGTATAAAAAAACTAACTAAAAAATACTTCCTCTGTTTTTTTTTTGAAGATCTGTCTTTTTTTTTTACTTACAGCCAATACATTTTTTTATGTAGTCCAATATATTTGTCGGGTTGCTTAAATCTAAAATCATACTCAAACGAAAATTATCAAAAGTTTTAAAATAAAAGTATTCGACGAGACGAATAAAAGAAATACTCATGACTACTTTTTTCTATTTTGATAGTTGCAATATGTAAAATACAACCGAATGATAAAGTGTAAAAAAAGGTTTGGTGCAAACGAATCTTCAATGGAGACATTTTCTAGTTTAAATTCCATTATTCCACCATTAGGCATCTAGCATTTAACATAACAAAGAATTGTCAATAGCATATGAAGTAGACTACAGTATAGAAAGACCGGTAAACAAGTACAAGACACACCGTCCATCCAAAGAAAAGATATGCCGTCAAGCTCACCTAGGCCGTAGGCAATAGCTCTTTTTTCCTAAGCAGGAGAAGAGTTAAATATACAGTCTTATCCTCTCAAAACACATAGGTTATTTCCTATTGAGCCAGGATAAGCTAGATAGTAGTACGTAGTAATACATGAAACAAACCCAAGGTTACCCAAAAAGAACTTGATTGGTATTAATTACAACGGAATCAGGGTATCAATAACGTAAAAAACTCTCATCAGCGCTCACAGCAAGAACAATATGAATTTGTCAAAGAAAAACCCTGAAACTAAGTTACTAACCACAGTTACACATCTCCAATTTACAACTCCCACCCCCAGTATTTGTACATGCGAAAATAAACCTATGTAAGTCACCAGTTGTCGGTTCTTGGGCTCTCTCTAGCAGTTTCCGAGATACTATCGGAGTCCGTTCCTTGTGATTTTTTTAGCTTCGCCACTAGAACCCACATATTAGCAAGTTCATTCTCCAAGTATGCTTCTCGTTGTTTGGATTCTTCTACTCTTCTCTGAAGTTCTCCTTCTCGTTGATCCTTTTCTTGTAGGGCAGCTTCATATGTAAGTTCTCGCTCTTTGCTAATGGCTAGCTCCTTCTTAAGTTCTGAGGTACTTGGGCCCTGGTCATGGCGTTTCACATGAGTTTCTCTCCTTCCATTTCTCAGTGCTCCTGGAGATCTACGCTGAGGGGGTGGATTCTTTAAAGCAGCCATCTCTGTAGTTAGCCTTTCATTTTGATTCATCAGCTTGGTAACCTCCTCGGACAAAGCCTTTAGTTCGACAGCTGCAGCAGAAGCCAATCCTTTGGCATATGAACTTTCTTCTGCCAGCTTCTTATTACGTTGTTCGAGCTGATCCTTGGTGTCGTTCAGTAAAGTTACTTTCTGTTTCAGCTCTTCAATCTCAGTGGCCTATTTTATAAGAAAAAAACACGAGAATTGGAAGCTGGATCAGAACATTACAAATACAGTTTAAAAAACTAGACTTCATCGATTGAGCATTGCTCGGTCCGGCATTACTTCACATTTTTTTCAATCTCTTATTATCAAGGATATACTGCAATGTTAAAAAAAATAATAATAAAAAAAATCCACGGGTCACGACCCAACCACATCACTCAGACTGAAAAAATCTATTTCACGACCAAATCAAGAAATTGCAAACTTTCTAGACACCTGACAATAGTAAGCACGAAATAACCAAATCCTGTTTTAAAGCAGCACCAGAAATTCAGAAGACCAACCAAAGAAAAGAATGAGGCAAACCTGAGCACGCAATCGTAACTTTTCATCCAAATCTACTGATGACCTGTTTCCCCTGTTCACCTCAACTTCCCCAGATATTGATCCTGAATGATGATTTTTTGATTCCAAGGCCTCAGAGAGTTGGTGCTTCAAGGAACTAACTTCTCCCTGCAATGCTTCACATTCACCGATCTGCCACGCAACAAAAATTTTAGTCGGAAAAAAGTGTCCACAAATGGATAAATAACAGCACAAGCAGCTAAGGAAATTTCCCTTTTTACCTTCTTATCAAGTTGTTCTTGAATTATACGATTATCTGCAGTTTTCACCTACAAGAAGGAATCAGGAACTACGAATGTCAAACAGCATAAACTTTCAAGAAAATCTTATAAAAGATAAGTTATGAAAAGAAATAATGTGAAGGGTAAAAGGTAAAACAGCCTAGAAGAGAAATAAAGAGCAACAACAGAACCTTTAAGTGGAGCAGTTAACAATCAGTTTCAAAGTACAAATCCAGATTCTATTTCCAAGACTATAACTACACCTTCATTAAATATGCCCACTCAACAGGGTTAATGAATGAACACAAACTAAAATACAAATAGCTCGACTAAGAAAAGAAATGGTTTTCTGGGAATATCAAAATCGTACTTCCAAAACAAGCACTTCCTCCGCTTTTAAAATTCACCATATTTCTGTGAAGGAAATTTGCCAATAAGTAAACCATTACTCTTTTGAGCAACTCTTTGCAGGTCATTCACATATTTCGCCACTTCACAATACCACACTTTAGGACTACTTCTCTTCCAAACTATCATGGGTGAGTTGGTCTTTGTTCACACTTTCTTATCATAATTTACGTGCCACAAAATAATGCACTCAAAAACTGGAGGAAGTAAATGACATCAACTCAAGATTGCATTAGCAACTCAAAGGAGATATACACCCTGGTATAGAAAATGATGCAGCTTTATTTCATTCAGCAACAATGCCAAAGCTATAATTCCAACGCTATGGGATTGGATTTCAACACACTTTAGATAGGGAATACAACAACATTCCATAATCACATGCCATTGAGTGGTTCCCACCGGGTGGTTGGATGTACGCAACCTTACCCTTGTTATACTCTTGTTAGTGATAACAAGACTTTGTTCCCCATTGACCCTTGGTACAAACATGAATGCAACTTCACATGATAACAAGAGTTTGTTTCTGATTGACCCTTCGTACATACTATAGTCCATTATAATTCCGTTTTGCTTTAGATTAAGGGATGAATTTTTTATATAGTAGCAGATTTAGAGGCAAGCTTTTTCTATACTCATCCTCCCAAGTATCTAGAATATACTAACTCCATTTAGATTTCACAAGACGGTGAGCTGGTGGAAAAAAGAAAAGGTAATCTCTCAAAACCTTAACCAAAGGAATAGTATTCAGAACAAAAGAATGAAGGAGAAGATAGCACAAGTACATAAATGAGAAATATAAGATGCTTCACCTCTAGCTCAAAAGACTTCTCGTTTAGTTGGCTCACAAGTTCGGCAACAGTCTGGAGATCAATCAAAAATACGGGACTGAGCCATTGGGTTCAAGTTTCAAGCCTCATGGAATGATGACAGTAACAAAACTTACTTGTGACAGCTCAGATTTGTCCATCTTGTCATAGTTATTGGTTGTAGTATCAGCAATTTGCTTCTCAAGGGAAGCTATTTGTTCACTTTTGCTTCTGATTTCTTCTCGCAATTTCCTCATTTCATCCTGAAATTCAAATAAAAAGCATGTTAGCATACAAGAATCTTAGAAACACAGCAGCACAACCCTAGACATTCACAGTTTCACCAGTATCTTACATGGATTTGCTCCTTTTTAGGATCCTTTGCTGCTTCTTCAGACAATCGCTTCAGTGCACTTGAATGAAGTGCAACCTCACCAGACAAAATCTTTTTTTGCTCCTTGAGGAGATCAATCTGATCGATTGATTTTGTACTTGTCTAAAACAATACAAGTAAATCTTCATATGAAAGCATGATATCTAAACATCAAATGTATCGAAGTATTCATGTATTCTAATGTATGGTTAAAATCCTACCAAAATTAACTACGAGCAGAAACATAGAACCAAAACATTTTATATAACAACTTGTGCTTATGGTATTGTCTTGTCACGTGTGACTACAAAAAAGTAACTCATTTGCCAGGAGCTAAAGAAAATAAATTATTTAAGGGTTTATTCAAGTTATGAAAAGGAAAGCCTCAGCAGACACAGCAATTATGGTAAACAATTAACATTCCAAATATAAAAAAGTTCGGTAATCAGTTGAACGGTTTAATTGATCCTATATTGATTATTTTGTGATCCAGCCAACCTCTCCAGATGACTGAATATCTATACAGTTTTTTTATCATATTGATATGGTAAATGCAGGCTTCAAATAACATGTTTATCTAAGAATCAAAACTTTTAAATTTAAGGTCACATATACGTAAGAAAGGGAGTCACCAAACCAATATACAATAAATATTAAATACCAAAGCAATTTTACACTAGTCATAAGAAAAAAAATTAAAATTTCTGTATCCTGCTATATGTCTGCTTTCAGTTGCTTCCTAATCCCCAAATCATAAAGGAAGGAACTATTAGCAATTTCGGCAATTTCTTTTCCAACTCAATAAAGTAATAAGTTTTTGGACTACCATACAAAAAAAACAACTTTAACCTAGAATTGCTTGGTCAATTTGTGCCTTGGAGACTGTAAACAGAAGGTGCAATAAAGAAACACTCATACATGAATGGAAGTTCTACATACCAAAGGTGTCGCCAGTCCAGAAAAGTCTTCAACGATTTCTCTTTCCTGTCTAGCCACAGGGGAAAGCTCCGCTGAATCAGTTCTTTCCATAAGCAAAGACGGGGAAAGCTTGGTATCTGCATTGAGATTAACACTTTCCGCTTGTGGAGTTGATGGTGTACTATTTGATTTCACAGCACTCGATTTATCGCTACTAGTACCCAAGCTACCATCTTTTTTCTGGAATAGAACACAAATTAAAGAGATAAGAGGAAATATGTTGACAGTAAGTAAGCTACGCAAATCAGCATGTTCTGCAATGAGGTCTAGAGATGGTTCAATTCACTATTTAACGCTATACTTATATAGGATACTTTTCACTGGACCATGCACTTTATAATTCCACTTCTAACCTGAATCACAACCTTATATCCTTTAAAATAAAAACAGTATCTCCGCTCAAATCATTTTGATAGCATCCCAAGGTGAAGAAAATATGAATACTTACCAATAGAAGAAAATATCAATTTGCTAAAAGGGAAACTAATATTTTAACATCCTCATCTACTCAACCTATAATAGACAAATTTAAAATTAAAATAAATAACAGTCCGGTAGTACTCCAATGTAATCTCACCAAGGCACAGGTTGAGGAGCACTAAATCTACATACATTTAGTTCAAAATTCTAAGGAGTCAATGAGTCTTCTGAAGACCGCTTGGAGGGTCGATTGTACGCAATCTTATCCGTGTGATAGCAAAAAGTTAATTTTTGATTGATCATTTATAGCAAACATCAAATGCAACTTCAAATAAATAAATGCACATGATTTAATAAGTCAGTTTACTATAGTTCCAGTACAATTGGAAATAAAAAATTTTAAAAAAAAAGCTATTAATTTTTGGCCCCATCAAGAATAAACATAAATCGGAAACTGAGTGTTGGGTAAACACTAAACTCAAGGACCAATAGCTGTAAAATCTAAGAAAAGTGACAGTTCCAGCAAGAAGATTTTGACATTTTGTGAGTTTATGAAACCGAAATACCCCCATGTTCGTAATAAATCTTCACTAGATCGTGAAATGAATTCTGAAGCTTTTCTCTATGATAAAGCAATTTGAAAAAAGTCATTTGTTATGACCTTAATTTATTTTATTTTATTTCTCATGTCCGTAATCTAAAAGCAAATTACCAAGAGAAGCAAAAACCAGTGAGCTTAAAGCCCCCCAATTTGAGGCTCGCTACGGAGTGATGAAAATATAAGCAGGAAGCAATATCTATTGAAGGGTGCAGATAGCAAAGTAGGGAAAGATAAGCTTCAAGAATTGCATTAAGTAGCCTCTAGCTGGCAGTTACACCAACAAAAGAGACTATAGAAGTTACTTTCATGGCCAATTTCCCAAAAGTAAATAGCATGGCAAAATAGTGAACTTCAAGGGAAAACAACAGCCTCAAAAATAGCTGCATAGCTCTATCTCCTTTGCATTATCATCACATTGCTATAAGTGTAAGCATGGTCACTTAAGATCTCAAGACAAAAATTTCTCAAGCTCATGAAAGCATCCAATATCTAGGTGGTAAGCTTCTTGATTGTCCATGGTGTGTAACCAAATGACCCTAAACTTTTAGACTGACATCCTTTATCCTTAAACATACATAATTTGACCTCACGAACAAAAGTTCACAAAACATGCCAATCATGTCAGCCAAGCAACATTGAAAAACCCAAAAACCAGAGCTTCATGCAAAGCAGTTTTTTTATAAACATGTTTAGAAGGGGAGAGAAAGAAAAATAAATCCAGGATGCTCATATCCATCTATGATCTAACTCAAAACACAGCACGATTCCACTTTCACAAAGCTCAAAAGTGTTTCTAAAAGCAATGTCACGGAGCCTTGAACCAGTTAGCCTGTGAAACTACAAGATATCCAGATAAGTCAAAAAGCCACAAAGATTAATATAAATTACATATCTCCAAGTGTTTAGCTGCATCTTAACCAGCTTACGCCAAATCTAATACTTCTAAACACATAAAAATGGTTACTCTATAGCCGAAAGCATTTTATAGATGATCCATCTAGGATGTGCATCCCCCTCTATTTCCTCACCCTGCACATCCCTACCTCTATGAACACATAGATCATAATAGGTATTCAAGCACCTGAACAACTGTACTCACCACAATCAAGAAAGTGCACATAGCTCGTTAGGATATATGTGCACATTTACAAATCAAAAGCTTCTGCATGTTTTTAGCTTACATCAAAATTCATACACAAATTAAAGAACCCCATATTAGTAGTTATTGAAGTCATGTGGAAGATGAATTACAATGTACATTAAATAAAAATATATAGATTGTCAACAACATCTGTACATACCCGAATCTTTAACCAGTTCAAGAGTCCATTTTTACGAGACTTTTTCTCCTCTTTTAAGGTGTCATTTTCAGCATATCCATCCGCAATGTACAAGTCAATATTTTCATCTTCCAAGATCAAATCACGTCTCTTATGAGGTAGATAAGCAAGCTGGACATCCATACAAAAAAGTAACAATAAAGCAACAAAAGCAGCCTTTTAAAAGCTTAAAGATTATATGCATTAGACTATATTGATACTAAGGTATCACATTTAACACACAAACTGAATGAACTTAATGTATACCATGGACTAATGAAACCAAAAAGGGAAACACACCTCTTCCTCCCCAAAAGAATGCCTTCTCCTTGGACCAGCACGGTGAGGAAATCGTGACGGTGAAGACTTAGTGGAGACCAATATTAATTTTGTCAACCGTTGTATTCTAGACAAAAGAGCCGCTTTAGCTTCTTCCTCTTCTTCCAGGCGTGATTGCAGTTTGAATTGCCCGTCTTCTAGCTTTACGAATCACGAAATGATAATAGAATAAACTGGCATTAGCTTAATCCGAAACTAACACAATTAAAGCATCTTTAGGCTTCAAAGCCATTGTTTAAATTTACATTAAAAAGACACTTATGAGAAAACCGGAGAATTTACAGCAGCAGATAATATGTCCTTAAAAACAGCTAACAACTATCACATGGGCCAAGTCGTAAAGGTTTTAAAATATAACGAACCTTTACAACCTACATTGTAAGGGTGTTAAAAACTGCATTTCAGGGCGGTTTAAGGGATATCTTATGGTTTCGGCCAATATTTGGCGGTACGATGTAACACCTACGGTTCCAAGGGTCATTAAGACCTATCAAAGAAGAAATAAGAATGAGGGGCTGGCGGTTTAAAAGGGAAGGGGTTTATTAGGAATATTTGTAAATAGTTTCTGTTTTAAAGATTGTTTGCTTAGGTGTCTTTTTATTTTAAATGTTGGGCTTAGGTGGCATTAATTAGTAACTATATAAGGCCATCATGTATTAGACTTGGAATTATCTTTTCATTGAATAAGAATTGAATAGAAGGGAGTTTTCTCAACACTCGAAGTTGAGAGGTAGTTTGCATAGCACTCGAAGTTGTGCCTCAAATGTGTGTACTTTGGTTTTCTGTGTGCATTCTGTTTTCAAGAATCAAGGGCTGTCTCATATGACAACGGCTTCCACATTGCCGCATCACCATGGTCATTTCCATGATTGCGACGAAATGACATATTTGCACCATGTAGCCAACAGGCCTTCCAATCAAGCTTCAGATCATAACAAAACACCATGGTGATCCATGAGAGCGTGTTAACCACTGAAACTATGAAGCTTAATCTTTAAAAAAATTAAAATAAAAAGCACTTTGCACAAAAACATGTATTTGAGATTCATAAGAGCATCAAACAATAACCACTGAAACTATTAAACTTAATCACTGATTATCACCTTATATATCACATTGAAAAGCATGTCAAATTCAATAAGACCTTCAGAAAACAAAAATGGGAAACAAGTGTAATATAACAGTTAAAAATGATGTAGCAAGCAAGACTATCATATCTTACAATGAAAAGCCAAAGATTCAATGTATCATTAGAGAGTAATAGCTAAAACAGTCATACCTTCTGTTTTAGAAGTACAATTTCTTGTCCTCCACTTTCTTTTAGTTCAGGAACATTGAGAATGCCCTTCTTCAGTTGTTCCAATTCTTCCTTGAGCAACCGAATCTCATTTTGATACTTCTTAATGAGTGACTTCTCATCAATTATCTGCTTAAAATCCATTATGAATCAAGGGCAGCAATATAAAGTATTTAGTACTAGTTAAA
Source organism: Amaranthus cruentus (assembly GCA_019425755.1). Taxonomy (NCBI): domain Eukaryota; kingdom Viridiplantae; phylum Streptophyta; class Magnoliopsida; order Caryophyllales; family Amaranthaceae; genus Amaranthus; species Amaranthus cruentus. The sequence goes on from CM033463.1 coordinate 2,812,792, forward strand.
TTTTATGAGATAAGAGCATACTTTATTCTGTGCTGCTTGAATTTCAATATGTTTGGCACGATGAGCAAACTTTAAAGTGTTGTGCGTTTCCTCAGCATTGCTTGATGCAGGAGTTACAGTGCAAATGAGCTGCACATTTAAACCAGGAATATAACATCAAGCAGAAAATACAGTACTAACTCCAAAGACACAAAACTCAATAATGGACTTCATTCACATCAACAAAGAGACTCAATCTCACCGAAACACGCCCATGGCCACTTAATGAGGATTGAAGAAACCTAGTTAATTTGGAATCTCTGTATGGTATATGTGTAGATCTACCTTCTGTTAGCTTCGATATTACCTGTTATTATTACAACCAAAATTAGCACAAAACTACCAGAAATACTAAATATTGAGGGAATGCCAAATATTAGAAAAAGATACAGTCCATTTGCCACTGAAAAACCGAAACTTCAAGTTGTTGTCAAAAGAGAAACAAATGAAGAAACCACAAATCTACAGTAAAGGAACTTCCTTCATGCAAAACATGAACCAAAAGCATCCAATGGAAATGCAACGCAAACAAAGGGATTTTTTTAAAAAGGCATATTCTACAAAAAAAAAGAGCATGATAGAAAGGCTTAGTAGGTAGACAAACACAATATGTCGTTTTAGGTGTTTGGTGAATAGCACATTTGAAGAGCAGAGGGGGTCCAATTTACTTTTTACAATATACTAATAGGAGTATACTACCCGGAATACAAAAAAGCATATTGTGAGTGTTAGCACAAGATAATTCGATGAAATGACACTACCCTAAATTTTGCAATATTCATCGATTACAACACCCCTTTATCTAATACGTACATATATGTATATATATATATATATATATATATATATATATATCACCAATTCGTGCAAACTAAATAGCAAACTGATAATTGAATCAACACTTACTCCACCGTCCCTCTGAATTTGCCTCATTTTCTATTTTTGGTTGTCCCAATCATTATGCCTCATTTTCTTATTTAAAAATTCATCTTATGTTATCATTTATTACCTACTTTTCATCTTACATCAAAAACAACCCCATTAGTAGTATGTACAATCTTCTAATATAAAGTATTGTACAAATCTACTAATGAAATTTGCTAATGTGATCTGCAAATGCGATCCTCTATCAGCTACCAAGCAGGGTCATAGTGCAAAGAGCCAAGATATCTCTTCCATCAGCAACCCTCAACAAAAGAATACGAAGCATTCAGTCAATAGACGATCTTAATATAATTAACAACTCAGAGAGATATACATAATAGAAAAGGCCACACCATACAATCTGTGAATAGACCTAGCTCTCTAGCATAATATTGTGGAAAGACCAAATAAAGGCTACAGATTCTCAATCCAACTGAAGATTCACTAGAAGTTCAACACCAAAAGATGAGTAAGCGTATGGACAGCCCAACCAAGAAGATAGTCTCACCTAACAGAAATTCAACAGACCATCACAATCACCCATTAACCTTAAGTGAAAGTAGTACCAAGCTCAAGCCGAGGGGCAATATATTACTTTATGAAAAGCTAGTGAAGCACCAAACCAAACTCTAGATCTAAAAAACAAGCATTAGAAAGGCACCTAAAAACCCAGTTTTTAAAACCTCCTAAACCCCTTACATTACCAAAAATCTATCAAAACTTCAATTCAACAATAATAACCATTCTCAATATTGTTTAGCAATGTTCCATACTTGTCTCATTTGTTAACATTTCTACCACCTCATTAGTAACCAATTCAAACTAGAAATAAAAAAGACCTCAAAATAATGTAGTATTACACAAAGCAAGCAAGAGAACCCACTAAAACATTCACAAAATTTAACAAACACCAGAATTAATTTATTGATTAAAAAACTCAAACTTGTAAACAATGCTCAAAAACCAAGGTCAAGCCGTCAAGCTCAAATTCTTTCCCAGTAATGTAGTCTTAAAAATTCATTAACAATCTCAAACCACTCTTTCTAGCCCCCTCAACTTCCACAACTTGAATTTTTCTCGAGGCAATAATATCTTGATCTCCATAGCAAACATTGCTTCCCTGATCTCTAATGTTACTTGAAATAGAATAACAGTTACTTTCCACTAATTCAATAACTAGGATCCAACCCAAAACTCCAAACAAAGGGGAACCAACTAGATCATCAATAAATAAACCAGAAACATCTGCTGATTAGTGATTAAAAAGTAATAGCCTCCAAATAACTCATTACCTCACCCGCATCCCTTCAAAAAATCCTTAACAATATCATCTCAAGCCACTAGTAGTTGGGAGAAGACAACCACCTTATTGCCTACTCTTCTTTCTAAAATTTTAAGGACATAGATCTTCCACTAGCACTAACAGAAAGCACAATCAACTTGACAAATAGGCAACTTCTGCTTCTCCACCCCACCAACGAAATGCTTGCAGTGAGAAACAAGGAATGTTATAAACACAAGAGATCACAGGGATCGCTTTATTCATGTAATGACAAAATTTTACAGTAATTCCACAAATGAGGAAAAAGCATAAGAGAAAGCAAATTATAATTTTAATCTAGCAGCATAGTATTCATGTAGTCTCATTACCAAACATATTTACATAATTTGAATAAATGATTCAAAAATTGTAAAATGATAAGAGGCTTACTGTCCCAAGAGTCAGCAAGCTTTTATTTATGTAAGATCCTTCCTTCCGCCGGACACCAGTGGTCTCGGCTTTGGAGCTCTCGGAACCTGCCAGATCGATGAGATGCTGCATACATAAGTTAGATAAAAACAAATTTATAAGTCTTCAACATATGCTTCAGCTTGTAGAAGAACAATGTTGAATATCAGAAAACAATTTAGTGCGAAGTAAAAAAACACTTGTGACAAAAAAAAATACCAGCTGAGAGAGGTTAACAGCTTCTCCTTCACTGTTATTCCCAAAAGGACTGCTTTCAATGGTCTGATAACAAGACAGTAAAAAACAGATAAAACAAGTTATTAAAGAACCCCGAACAGAAGTGTGAGCCATCGGTGTAGGCTAACAAGCATGACATTGGCATCATACGCTATCTTAAGCCCATCTAAGAAGAAATATGAAATTACAGAGAAATACATTTAACATCTAAGATGCACAATGCCATATATGAGCATAATCTAAACAATGATCTATATGATTGTTTATCAAGACAAGAGATCCATAGTAACTAGATAAAACAAATAACTATCGGCTTCTCGAGTGTTAACGAGCAAAGAAATGGAAACAGTTATATCCCCACATGTAAAGCTTGCATGCAGGAAATACAGGCTACCGTACTAATGCAATAAAAATCAATGTTCATACTTCATAGAACTCTTAAACTATAAGGAACCAAATGACTCTTATCTCACAGGTCCTCAAACAAATTAATGAGAAAAATACCTCAATTTTACATCAGTTAAAAACAATGAATGTAACACTTCATAGAAAACAGAGGGAAAATCTATGGAAGATTTATATACAGAATATTACTGAATAGGAAGGCACCGTAACTAAACTATCACTATCTATGAACCAAAGCATTGCATGACATTTCCATGAAAAACAGAAGCAAAAGTTTGACTATTTAGCATAGCATTGCCAAATAAAACACAAAAACAAAAAAAGAAACAAAAGAAAAAAGAAGGAAAGGGATCCCAGAATTTAATTCAGCAACTCCCATACAACATTGAAACAGACCATGCAAAGATAACACCTTACCAAGGTAAATATTGTATGACTTCTGCTGCTAAGAAGATTGAAATTGGTTGAGCCAACATGTCTGTGTTCTGTCACCAAAATCAAAATCATAAAAAATAAGGTGGTTGGTGGTCCCATACAAAAAAAGGAGATAATACATCATCAAAGTAGCAGACTCTAATAGCAGTCATCAAACATCAGCAGTCACAAAAAAAGGATTCAGCAAAATGCTCAATGCAACTTTTCAGTCACTACATTATAATCCAAATTCATAAAACTAAAACTTTCCACTACATATGAAACCAACAAAGCAAACAAAATTTTCCTGAATCCCTCATGAAAACACAAATCTAGAGTTCAAGGAAACCTCATCAATGTTCAATCAGTGAGACAAAGATCTACAACGCCCACCTCTTCAAAAACAGCATGATGATACTGTAAAAAGAGAACGACACGCCAAGGGGAACATTATCATTCCAGACATAATGCTCATAACTTTCAACTTTTGAATTGGAATTTACCATCGTGTGGTTACTAAAGAAATAGAACAACAAAAGCGGGTTCTAGATAGAGAAGGTTACTCAAGTTAGTAAGGTAACTGAAAATCAAGTAGAAGTAGCTTTCCACAATCCACAAAATAGGCTTCAGCTTTTCATGACCATAAAAAAAAAAGTGCTTTCTAAATGACCAAATTCAAGAGATGATTGTCAAAAACTGATAATAGAAGCACAAACTATCACAACGCTTATAAATATGACGTCCATCATAATATACTATGTTATATCTAATCTCTGAACAAACCAAATAGTTCAAAATGATACATATAGAGAAGATATTTTTTTCAATTTCTCATAAAATAGACTTCTTAAAATTTGGCTTAACTACTGTACACTCTAAACATGCTACAGTAACTTGTAGAGCCTTGAATAGTTGCAACAAAGAAAAAAAATTATTTTCACGATACCTTCACCAGCTGCAATCAACGACAATGCATGGGCTGGTGACAGAACCACTTCTTCTTTCACTCCTTCAACAAAAATTCCCTGCATTAAGCAATATTTAAACCTTGCATCCAATAATCAAAAGGAAAGCCAAAAGAGCAATTTCAAAATAGTATACACAGAGTGCATTCAACAATATCCCATGGCTGATGTACAATTATGCATTGGAAAGTTAAGACAAATATAATTGCACTTTTATCATATCTCTAACTTATCATTTAGAAAACTTTGTGCAAGTAATAGGCATGCCTTTATAGATGTGAAATTGTGTAAGTGCTAATGCCTAACAGAGAACTTATCTGTTCTAGAAATAGAATAACTGACTGCAGCTCTACGATGAAATGAAAAAATGTTTCCACGTATAGTGGATATTAAGCAATATTCAATCAAACGGAACAAACCAATATAACTCAAATTTACTACATATATAAACTAGAAGGCTTACTTAAAACCCATTAAGAATTTGAATAGTAGTGAAACCATCCTACTTCATACATGAATGCAGAGCAGGTGTTTTGATTGTTAGACCAACAACTTTTAGACCAGCTTCAAATTTCCATGCAAAATTCAGCACCAAATATGCATAACATATAGTTACTAGTTGCATAGTGTAATAACCTAATTTTTGAATTATGGGACACATGACATGGTAGAAAGGGGTACTGGGGTAGGCATAATGAAGAAGCCAAATATGCCATAGTTACGCAAACGCAACCGAAACCGCATTTTTTTAATTATGGGACACATGACATGGTAGAAAGGGGAATGAATAATTTAAATGGCAACAAAACTGTGCTAGAATAGAAATGTTGCAGCTATGTAGTAATTGCCAACGATAGAATATATTGCACTTAAAAAAGGTGGAAGTACATTTATATTTAGGTTGTGGTCGTTGATACAAACCATTTGACAAAAATTATAAGGAAGAAGCATCAAGTTAGGTTAAAAGTGTTCTTGCCTATCAATACTAGCAAAGTTTTTTGCTTATTTTCATAATTGCAGATTTAACAGTAGCAACCACCTAGAAAACAATAGGCAGTGAAATACTGAGTACCTGATGGTCCTCTCTGATTCTCAAGTTCTGTCCAGCTGGATTCAACAAATCATTAACCACCTGGATAGCGAAACAAAATAAAAGATCATAAGGGCTTGTTATAGATTAACCATGCAGTAGGCTCCCACTGTTTCTCACGATAAGGCTTACGCATGTTCATGAGAAAGTGTGAACAATTCTATTCCCAGCTAGGACTAAGAATTTAATCAGTCCAAGAAAGGAAGAAATAAGACATGTTTAACTGATCACAAATCTTATTCTTATTGACCAATGAAACAATACCTCACATTAAGAGAAGCACATACCTCATTGTAAATCTCAATATAGGACACACGGAGGAGAAATTCTCGGCTAGGAGTCTACAACATGTACATATGTCAGAAAACAATCTTAATTTCAAAAATGACATAGAATGCAGCTTTTTATGTAAGATACAAAGATGAGAACCTCTTGGATAATACTAAAAGAATCCTTCACAGCCAATGGTATAATTCCTGGAGATCGTTGATCGCCCTACAATAAAATATAGAGTGAAAAATAATTTAGTAAAAACTACAATATAAGAAAACCCATGCAATGAATTGATAGGCTAGGCAGCAAAAGACTCTTCCAAACCCTTTGGCGAGCGACACCGCTCCACATCACCTAGTTCTCTTTACAGAGATGATAAAAAAATTGTCATTGGATAAAAAAAATCAAACTAAGTAACATTCAGTGTGTTTTTCCAAAAATAAAATTTTATATAATATCAATAGATTACACAGGTAGTCTGTTCGGTGTAAATAAGAAAATTAAAGAGGTATTGAGAAGCCAATCATTTTATTTCAATGTTGGAAAATTCTCCTATATAAGTATGAGTGACTTGGTGTGTTTGTATCATCCTCTTGCTATATTAAGAAAAAGCCACCATCTGCATAAAGTACTATAAAATGTGTTTGCATGATTACCTATGCTAAAAGTCCAAAATAATTTGCACTCTCATTTTGTGGTATCCTCTCAAGTCTCAATCCACTTGCTCTTACTTTTTCTCTCCATACTAGTCCCTCTAATTTCTCTCTACCTAGCTTCTTGTGCATTTTCTGTCACTTCCCAGCTCATAGTTAGCCCTAAGCCTAAACCCAACATATGAGATGGTACATGAACCAGAACAAAAGAATTTGACATTCCAACAAGAAAAAACTCATAGAAAATAGCCCATCCTTATTAATTTGCAATGAATGTGGAAACATCCAGAGTACAGAATTATTAACTGAAAAACCAAATCAAACACTCATCACGAGATATTAAACCAGAGAGAAGATAATTTTACATAAATGACCAGGATAAGAATGCATCTCCAGTCAATATAATGAAAGAATTACACAGAAAAGAAATAGTAGACCTACATGCATAGTGTGAGTCTTCCCACTGCTGGTCACTCCATATGCAAAAATAGTTCCTGTTGCAACAACATTAAAGCCACTTCAGCTGTCCAAATTGTTAATGTGATCAATCTAGTTGACAGCTTTAAGGGAAAAAATCTTAATGGCACCATCCACCAAAAGTCAATAGCCAGGAAGGCTTTTACACAAATTCTGAGTAAAAACTAAATTATCATAGTATGCAACACCGAAGTAAAGTAAAATAGATGAACAGAATTACAGAAGCATACACAGAGAACTGAGACATGTTAGCTTATATACAAAAGCATTTTGCTATGAAAATGTAAATTATGACACCAAATTAATTCACATTCTACATTTGATGACCCACAGGGAACATGGTATCCACTAGATTTGGAAATTAATGAATCAAATACTAGTATTGCCAACAGTGCGGAAAAAAGAACATGTCTATGTAGCTGTCAGGTTCCACAGGTGTGCATTAACTAGTTCAAATTGTAAAATTATGGGAACCATCAGCACTCAGCCGTCAGCATAAACATGGATTGCCACACCATAAAATTTATTTTTATTTATTTTTTATTCTTGGACTTGGTCAAGTTAACATGATTTTGCCTTAAAGGCGTGAGATATCTCTCAGCCTCATCTCTCAATTTTGATTTTCTTCGAATTCGCAAGTAACTCAAAAAAACCACTTCAATTTTATTGCACTCACAAAACCATCCAGCTCACTGATTGGTGATAATCATTACTGGCTACATCAGCAGATTCTAATACTACATAGTAGATCAATTACTTAGCGAGGGCGAGCAATATTTCCTAAGACATTTAATTGGTGTACTCGGTAAAAGTGTATACATTGTCCAAACCAGTCCAGTTCCGGAAATAAATCTGGCCCAGACTGGAAATACGTACACCCCTAAGGATGTGGTGTATGATATACATGACTAAAAGTCCATATAGGTTTTAGCCTGCTAATAGCTAAGGATTTGAAGCGAACATCAGCAGACACAACAACAATGATTTGAAGAACAAAGGTCCTTTAGAAATTTCAAAAAGAAACAGTGAACTTATGAAAGACATAATAGGTTTAAGATGCAAATGCTGATACAAGGATATAGATTCACATACAGCTAAATAAAAAAATAAAAAAAACAAGTAATTAGCATAGTACTGTACCATTGATTCCCTCCATTGCACCATTTACAACATGTTGAGCAGCAACATCGTAAACATGGCGTGTAGTGGTTGTAGGCCCAAATACTTGATCTACAAAGGTACAATGAATCTTAAGAAACAAATCAAAAACATCTAGAAGGTTGCAAGCCTTTTCCCATAATTTAAGAAGAATTCTTCATCATTTATGATTTTCTAGAACAAAGAACCATCCTTAAATATTCACTAGATTCATCATTTATTACATATTCAGTTACAAAGATTAACATGATGATTGTAAATTTGTAATCACTCCGCAACTATCCTCTAATACAAAAAGTTACCACACAAAAAACACTTTACAATATAAATTGAAGACATTTTGCACCTAGCATATGATAAAATTCAGAAACAAATTGTTCCAGCATCGCTAATCCAATTTTTTTTACAAAGGTAAATCTAGCACAAGGTATTACAAAGATTTCTAAAAGCAAAACAACAGCAAATTTCCTATTATATTTCAAAATATTTACCTACATTACCAAATGATCACTCATTCAAGTAAAAAAAAAAACCTTACCATAAGCATATGCTATGGACGGATTATGCTCACTCCTCACAACCGTCTCACCATCCGCATACCAAGCAATTTCCTCACCTTGCCGGATTTCCTTCGGACTAATTCAAAAAAAATAAGAAAAAAATTTAAAAGAGCAAAAATAATAACAAAAAAGTTACCTATTTCAATTAAATAAAGCAAACAGAATTCAGAATTAAATATAAAACACCTGAGTGGACGAAAGCGAACAGTGACGGTGACATTCTCCTTGGATTTCTCATCAACAGCAGCACTCTCTGATAACAGATACTGATGACGAGGCTTACTCCTCGTCGACGAAGGTGCCGAAGAAGTTTGTGCGTCAAATGAAGTTTCTAGAAACTGCTTAGAAGACGATGTAGTTGAAGATGATGCAGAGTTTGCTTGTTTTCTTGATTTTAAGCCTTGTTTCGACGCCATTTTTTCACTGTAAAATTAAATAAATTTACACAAAACAGCTCCAATTCCGCAAAGTTACTCAAAATAACAAAGAAATTAAACACCGTACAACAAATGAAAATAAAATATTACCTGAAAAAGGAAGTTTATTTGCACATTGCAGGACAAAAAGAGTAATTTAAAGAGATCTAAAGTGAAGTAAGAAAAGCAATCGTAATCAGTAAGAGCAAAAATCTCCCTCTACTTGAAACAGTGAAATTGGCTAGGGTTTGTAGCTTGCCTTCGAAGCGATTCTCTGCAATTTTTTCCCCAATAACCCACTTTTTAGGAGAGAGAGAGAAAGACTGTGACTTGAATGCGAACAACAACATACAGCTAAAGGGAGAGAGAGATAACGAGTGTAGAAAAGCTGAGAGTATTTTCGATGTTTTTTTTTTCTTTTTGCAAATAATAAATGCACTATTTTTAAATATAGTCCAATATTTAATTGTTGCTAATTCATGTTTATTAATTTAATGTGCTATTTTTAATTATAAACATAGATATATTTTATTTGATTTTAAAGTTGAATATTTAATTATTATAATAAAAAACATATAAAAATAAATAAAATAAAACTTCAATTCACCGGTAGAGATTTTAAAACAGTAAGACTATGATATAAGACATTGTCTCTTCTTGAAAATTAGTTAGTTTACAAATTACAAAGTACTTAGTAGTTACCTTCTTCGTCCCTACCATTTGTAAAAAAATAATTTCTTACTTTGTATTTTTTAAAAGACAAAAATATGAAGAAGAAAAAACTCTAGTTTAGGCTTCGAATGAAAGCTCTAATAAATCAAATATATAACATTAATACTCTACGATCTACGTAGGATCAGGATTCCATGCAAAAAAATGAAGCAAATAGAATCGCTAATGATGTCGGTAGTTCTTAGTTCTTTGTTCATACTCAAGATGAGAATGCTGACATTGTCAATTATTTTATTTGTGTTAGTAGTGAGAGTAAGTTTTTTTCGATTAAGTTGTAACCACAAATCAATAGTTTCAAAAATTAAAATTATTGCAAATGTAAATTGTCGTAGGCTTAGATAAAATCAAAAATAGAAATCTGAATCACGTACAAATTATACTTGAAAGATTAAATTTTTGAAAAAAGTGACACTAAAGTGAAAATTATGATTAATTTTAGCACTACTTTGAAAAATAAGTGGATTAGATTAAATAAAAAATACTTCTATATATATTATGAATGAGATTAAAGGAAAAAAATCAATTAATAATTTTCAAGTAATTAAAAAATAGAGTAAAAATTATTGCACAAACTAAAAAAGTAGCCTTATGATTTTAGAGAATTATAGATGTATTAAAAAAATAGATGCTCTCTTGAGAGACCGTCTATCGTAAAGACGACTCTCAAAAGTCCAGCCCAAATCTATATTTAGAGTTGTAACAAGATATACTTAGAATTAAACTAGACTTTTGAGGGCCTTCTTTACAAAAAACGATCTCACAAAAGTACGAAACATATATTTTTTTGGGCGCGCAGATTAGTTGACTCGTAGACTCACAGGAATCGCGTGTTCTATGTTGACTTGTGAACCAATAGTTGGAAGCCACGTGTCGTAGGAATTTAGAATTTAACTACTACTATATCTGATCTTTTTTTTTTTTTTTTTTTTGAAATGACTATATCTGATCTCTTAGTTTAGTAGTGATTTCAGGACGGAGTTGGTGAGGCCACTCTAGTCTCTACTCCTTGGCCCCTCTTATCTTAAATAAAAAATAATACTCCACTCTTTTTTTTAGAAGTAATTTTGTTTTATTTGTTGTTTTTATAATTTTTTTTATTAATATCATGAGTTTAAGACAAAATTAATACTCCCTCCGAATTAGTTGTCCCATTTGCTTGGGCACAGTTATTAAGAATGGTGTGGGGTCCATTAAAAAAGATTATAATTAGGGTATTTTAATTGATTAAATTAATTGTAAAGATGATAATTGGAGTATTATAAGTAGTAAAAGTGGGATATTTTGGTCATACTTGTGTGAACATGGGGTATTTAGGTAAAAAAAGATTGATAAAAAAGAAAATAAGACAATTAATATGAATTTGCAAAATAAGAAAATGGGACAACTAAAATGATTCGAATAGACTATCATTCATCATTATTTATAAATATTTTAGTAATGTTTATGTTCCTAAATTCTTTTATTAACTTCATTTTAATATTTTATATTTATACTCTTTAGTGGTCCTTTATATTTCTCACTAACTTTATAAAAAAAATTATTAGTTGTGGTCCCTATATTTTTTTCCACAAACTTTCTTTTAATATTTTTTTTTATCCCCACTCTTAGTCCATTTAATTTAGGAAAAATTGATATTAATAATCCAACCTTTTGTTCATCCGCTGTGAATAATTCAACTTTTTGATTATTTTCTAATAATCTAACGTTTTCCCTTAGTTCCCTGTGAATGATCCAACCTTTATTTTAGTTTGCTAGCAACATACCCTATTATTACCCATTATTAGTAATAAGGTATGTTGTAGGCAAATTTATCACAAAGGTTGGATTATTAGAAAATAATCAAAATGTAGGATTATTCATAGCGGATGAGTGAAAGGTTGGATTATTAATGTCAATTTTTCTTTTAATTTATCATTCTTTAAATTAATATATTTACTGTATAAGAGATTTTATTTTTCTTAATTCTTGTGTACGTTCCTTGTGGGAACTTTATCAAGGAATAAAATGAGTATTTAGTGATAAATAAAAAGGTAAAATAAATTATGTGAATAAAAATTAAATAAAGTTAAAATATATAAATAATGTGAAAACTGTTAAAAAATAAATGTATTACAAAATGAGAACGACAACCTGAAATAAAATATAATGCTAAATGAGACGGATAGAGTGAATCTCTCTTAATAATACCACATCACTTTCCATTATGAGAAGTTTTGAGTAATAAACAAGCATCAACTAATATCTTCTTTCTACAAAAATGATTATATTTGTAAAACAAAATCAATACAAAAGTGCTTAACAAACCAAAGTTAATTAATTAATTATTTAGTGTGGTTGTAGGTTAATTATATGAGTTTATACAATAATATAAAGATCACATTTGATGTACTCTTTTTTCCTTTTAAGTTCGCATCATAGCAGGGACGGTTATTAGCCCATTTCGGGTATTCGACCTTCTAGAGTCCGCAAAAATAAAGGTTTTCAAATATTAAGTGGTGCTATTCAGACTCAAATTTAAGCAAAAGTTTTTAAGTGATTTATTTGTAAACTTTTTCGTATTTGAAATAATTTTAGAATATAATATTACAATATATTTTGCCTTAAATTATTTTTCTTGAAGCAAGAAAATTTTATCTTTTGATATAATAAAACACATCATTTTAAAAAATATCGTAAAAATAAATAGGGTCTCTAAAAACATTACTGCGCCCTTACATTATAAAACTCAAAAAATTCTCACATATTTAAATCTTAATGGTGCAAACTCAAAGAGAAGTACTCCCTCCGTCCCTATGAATTTGCAGCATTTTCTATTTTCGTCCGTCCCACTTAAATTGCAGCATTTCTATTTTTGGACTATGGCCCACCACTTTCTTTTAATCTCATCCATACATTTTAACTATCTTTTAATTTCATCTACACAATTCATTCTCTCTCTTCATTTATTACCACTTTCTTAATTCTTACCATTTTTCTATTTGCTACTATCTTATAGGGACGGAGGGAGTAGAAATTAGTACTATGGTTAGCATGTTAGACTATATAAAAAGTATAGATGTAGGCAGGTTGACCTAATATTGGGCAATTATAAAGTATTAAGGTAAACAATGCTATTAAGAGGAGTTGGAGAGGGATCATTTCATAACATAATTGATAAAGAAATGCAACTAGACTGTCATGGATGGTATTGGTACTCCTATCCTATCTTTTAAGGGGAGTAGGTTACTTCTATCATTATTGGGAATCATTGACCAAGCCAATGCATGGAAAATGACCTTTTTTAAAGGAGCTATAGTTCGCATCATTTTTTATTTTAGTCCATCCTATTTAATTTGCATTATTTTTATATTTGGACAATGATCTACTATTTTCTTTTAATCTCATATATACATTTTAACTCTTTTTTAATTTCATCCACACAATTCATTCTCTCTCTTAATTTATTACTACTTTCTTAAAAATAACTCTATTTCTCTTTGATGCAATTTCAAGGGGACAAAGTAGTACTTTACATTATAAACTATTGGTTTGGTGATGTTATTATATCTTATTATATACTAAACATATTAGTTTTAAGTACATATATAACTTTCACATTAGTTTTTATCTTTTCAAAAGCTTTGATTAAAGTAGATATCTATATATCTATGCAATAGTAGGTATGGATTAAATAGTCTTTATACAATTTAAGGTCTAAGTCTAATCAGAAAAACAAATTAACTTATGATTGCAATACTATTTTGTAAAAATATCGGACACAAACTAAGTCCAATACAACAACATAAACATCGCCTTATAAATTTCAAACCCAAAATTTCAAATTCTTTAAATAAACACATTCCTTGAGATAGAAAAATCCATAGACATGTAGACATGGTACAATTCGTAATAACTTAAGCTATTCGGTTAAAATGCATATCTCATACTCTTGGTTATGCCGTAGTGATGGTTAATGGAATTTGGATTCAGATATACTATTTTATGATTTTACATTTTAAAAATAGGCGATTGATTTACGATTCTACGATTCTACAATCCATAAATAGGCGACTGATCCAAATTGTAATTAGAATCTTAATGTTGGTGGAATCATAAAATCATACTTAGCTTAAGAATTTAGGTGGTTAAACCATAATACGATTCTACAATCCAATAATCTGATCCTAAAAGGATAGTCTTAATCGTAAAAATTTTCATATACTTCAAATTTCGTAAATATATTTATCTAAAATAATTACACCAATACGACTATAAAATTCAATTTTTTTTCTTAATTCATAGTTTAAAAATAATTATTAAAAGTTCTCTTTTTTAAAACTTAATAGATGAAGTCAATCCGTTTTTATTTACACCTTAAGATTTAAAAAAGACAAATATAATCGATAATCAGATATCCAAAGCATATTAATATATATTTGTAGGATCACAAGATCCAACAAATCGATTTCACGGATTTCAATTTTACCTCATTAACGATCCTAGAAATCCCAATCCTAACAATAATATTTACAATAAATAAATTCCATAATGTTGTGTTTGGGAATCATGATTTTATTGGTAAATTTGAAATCAACTCAAATTAGCAAATCAAAAATTTTGAAATTTGGAATTAAATCAAATTCCACCATTGTTTTAAAAGTAGCTAAAGTTGAGAATTTGAGAATAACTACCCAAACCTTGTCATTCTCAAATTCTTCATTTATGATTTCATAATTGAAATCCATAATTTGAAATGAAATACTCGTTCCCAAACACTACATAAAGAAAATTACAGTTTATATGCGTAATAAAACAATAACGTAGAATTTCATAGTCCCATATCAGGAAACTAAAAACAATTCGACGGCGAAGCGATTAGTCGATAAGTGCATTTGCATAAAATATGCTTATGGACAATGAACTGATTACAGGGGTTGAAAACTTTTTTTAAGCGATCTTAGCTCTTGCACTAAAATTATGACTATTATTATCAATCATACACTTCATAACTTTGAACAAGACATCAACTCGTTAATAAAGTACGGCAATTCTAGACGTTAAGCAGCTACATAAGGAGCATTCATCTGGTTCAGAATCTCACAATATGTAACATGATCTGATGTGGTTTTAAAGCCAGGCATGAAGTCCGAAAAGAATCTTAATACCGAAGCTAGATGTTGTGAATCATTCGAGGCGTAAGCTGCTTCAAGAAACAAAGACGGCCGGACAGAGATGACCTAGCATGCAGACATGATTTGCTTTGTTATAGGAAACTACATTAGCGAGAATGTTGGCAGATATTGATCAAATAATTTTCTTTCTTTTTTGGGCAATCCATAACTTCTAGTTATCTTAAAAGTGAAAATATACCCATATGAACCCGTATGCATTGGATCTCTCGATTAAATCTTCCTCTCACAGACTCACACGCTCTCCCCTTCTATATATGTTGTGACCACAATCTTACAAACTCTCCTCAAAGCTCTTTTTTCTTACTTTCACCCAACCCACCAAGAAAATCTACTGTCCCCAATTGAAACGGAACACACGATGAATTACCAAAGGATAAACTTCTACTTGTGCACACGATGAAAAAACATACCTTGTATTTGCGTGCATAACGTAAAGCTTCAAGGTAGTATCCATCCTGCAGTAGTGACAGCACATAATCATGGTGCAAAAACAGTTGCCTAAGCATGTCCATGCCTAGTTTCCTTGTTGGAAGATGCTGACGGCCAGACTCTACTAATTGGTATGCTACTTCTTTTGAAGGTTCGATGATCTACAGATTGTTTACGTGAGTTAAATGAAAATGTTCGGTATGCTTTTACAAAAGTAACAAAAGAATAGAGAAATTGCAGCAAAGACCTTATCAATGACGAACAAGCCCAATTCCCCATATCGTTCGGCACGTATCAGCAGTCGAATCATCAGAACATATAAACTAGGACACACTCTAATTCTTTCCTGAATAGCACTGCAAAAAGTTGCAGAAAGAATTTATAAGAAAGCAACTAAGGAAAGTAGAAGATATTAAAGGAAGAGCGAATGGCAGTGATAAATCTGATGTATTCAACTATTAGAAGCGATAGTTAATACGAGCAATGCCCTTGTGAGTTACAGAGTCAGTCAAGTTGGTCCACAATAGCAAAATCTTCCAAGTTCTAACTCCATGGTTTTTTAACTGAGACTGAGGGAGGCTATCAAACAACTAAGAGCACATAAATTATCAAATAATTTTCAACAACGTTTACAAACAATAATTTAGAAGAAAAGTATCTTTAACAATTCAAAAATTTACTTGGATATGGCTCCAGCATATGAAAACTCATAATAAAATATAATCGAGGTAAATCTTTCAAAAAAATAAATATATAATCGAAGTAATCAATGACAATTCATTAATTGGAGTGGAAATGAGGAAAGACACAATTAAGGACGTCTGAAATACAAACAAATCTTGTCTCCGTACCTTTATAAAACAATTAACCAACTATGGCTACTGAGTAGAAAGAAATCGAAATAGATACCTGCGAAGGAATTCAACAATGATAGCAACCAAATAAGAAGGATCCCCAGCCAACTCTTCATCAACAGGAGACAATACAAAGCGGCAAAGCTTGTCAGGTGAAATGGCTGCAGAGATGATCTGAGATTCATGCTGCTTTGTATTATTCACATCCAATGGGACATTACTGGAACCAGGCAATTGAGCTGTTGTACCGGAACTTTCAGCATCTTTGACCAATTTACTGTTTGTTGAACTCGGACCGGCCATCCCCTCTGAATCTGAATCTAAAAAAGTTGATCTATTTATATGTTCAACAGGAACTACAGAGGAGTCGGTTTCAACAGGTCCTCTTGATTCTTCCCTGGATGATTCATCAGCGGCAATTTTTGGGTTATGCACAGGCTGGGCATCAGAAGAAAGCATCTTATCTGATCGTATCCCCTTGAAGTAACTCCCTGTCTTAATTGCTCGAGAGTAAAAGTTCATAAGAATATCCATTGCCTGTGCAACAACACCAACTGCTCTGTGCTCCAAAATGACAGTCCTTAATAGACCCAAGCATAATTGCTTAGCCTGAATTCGAGAAATAGAGTCAGAGCCCGTACAGCACAAGTACTGATTTTACAAAAACCATAAATAATAAGAAAATTATAACATTATGCCATTGGTTGCACTACTTTTCTTGCCCATGCAAAGTTGGGACATTCTCATCTCAAGTGGTACCTTCAACTTCTTTTTATCTGAGTACTCCCCCCCTTTAATTTTTTCTGTAAAATATCCCTGGCTTCTTTTCTCTCCAAACCCACATATTTGCTCATAATTCTCCATACAATCCAACACTCTTACTTATCTGCTCTTATTTTTAAGTCTTAATCTAAGCCCCAAAAGCAATTCTGCAAGTAGAACAGGAGTTATTAATTTTGTTGAATATATATATATATTAACAAAACACACCTTCAGTTAAGATGAATCACAACAGCTTTGATACTGTCGATAGAGAATTTGGATATGGAATAAAGAATGAAGGATACTATTCTTGAACTTGCACTTTGTATGATTTGAGGGATGCTAAATGCTAACCCATGGATTAAGTGGAGATATAGTCATTTGGCGCTTTGGACTTGGTGACTTACTGAAGTGGAGCAAATGTTAACCCATCGATATAACGAAAGTTTGCGATAAACAAAGATCATGTTTAATTAAAAAAAAGATTTGTAATCAATAAATAAACAATTAAAAAGTAGATATCCGTATGCAAATTGTGTGATTCCTGATACCCAATCTTTTTATTATTATCTACAACCAGAATTACTGCCTTAATTTATTTTATATAGACATTTTTATTAGGTCAATTTTCCACTATTAATAGTTTCAGACATCAACTCTTCATGCATTTTTTCCATCGCGTAATAATTAAAATAAGGTAATCATATTAATCTAAGCTTCCATGTGATCGACACGCTAGGTACACATACATTGTATGCTTGCAGTTAAAATGAATTTTTACATCACAGACCTACCTTACTGGCTTCTAGCTTCCGTCGCTGCAAGAATTCAAGCAGAGAGGAAACTTCTGAGCTACTAGCAGATATAGCCTGCATAAAAGGAGTACAATGTGACAACAATACATATACCGAAAGATTGAATAGAGTCAAATGAAACTCACATCCAAGTCTAAATGGATCTTCCACAAAAGTCCACTAGTGGTATCACATATCAGATCTGGATTCAAAAATGTCCATCCATCTCTGTATATGGTCATTTCATCAGGATTCGTCGGTTTTAGCTCTGAATGTCCTTCATCGTTACCCGGGAGTTTGGCTGATATGCTCGCTTTTGGATAACCCCTTAAAAGAAGGGGAAGCGGAGCAGATACTGGTGTCCTAGACTCTGCAAAAAGGTCATATAGTATAACAACCTTTGCATCCACTTGATGAACAAGCAGCACATTATCAACCACACTCACAGACACATCGCTTGAATATATGGGTAAGGAGCCCTGGAAACAAACGAATAGAAAAACAAAATCAAATTTTGCCACAAGGCAATAAAAGACTACTCTTTAACTAGGAATAGCAGTCTAGCTCATTAATCCACTCAAGGTAAGGCACTTAGTTTGAACTTTAGAGTAAGAGGTGCTTTTAAAACACTA
Organism: Amaranthus cruentus; assembly: GCA_019425755.1. NCBI lineage: Eukaryota > Viridiplantae > Streptophyta > Magnoliopsida > Caryophyllales > Amaranthaceae > Amaranthus > Amaranthus cruentus. Next base: position 2,831,506 of record CM033463.1, read on the forward strand.
TGAACAATTAAGGTAGCTTATAGCCTGCATAAAATAAAATAAAACGAGAGAAGAGAAAGCAAAGGCATCTTAACTTTTCAAATTCAGACCTTAAGAGCGATCATAATAGGAAAAATGGTTTCATTTCAAGATTGTGATTCCAGGCCAAACAGGGATATGTGATTTCCAACAGGAAATGTTCCTAACTAAATAATTTTTAAATATAAAAAAAAAACGAAAAGCATAGGCCTTGTTCTCTTCACCTCAAAAGAAAAAAACTTATGTTTAGTAAAAAAAAAATAAGTTCAATTCAGCAGAAATATGTAATGATTCATAAAAACATCAAATCATAAAAATCAGTAGCAAAGAAGAAAAACAATAGAGAATCAGACAAAAATAAAATCAGTTCAGCAAATGAAAGTGCATCACAAAAAAATACAAATGAAGTGATGAAAACTTGGCCGTAAGCATCAACTATTAGCACATACCTAAACAACTAAACAACTGGTCACATAATTTTTAACAAAAGGTTTAAGAGAATAAGAGAATAAAGCATAACTACCTGCGGTACAATAGCATCACGATAAAATCTATAGCAATGGAGCAGCATGGCCACCCTATCAACTTGCAAGCAGTATATTCTTCCATAACTGTTGAGATTCAAAACTATCAGAAAAGGATTCCCATAATAAAAATAAGAGAAATCACAAGTAATGTTCTGCATTTCTTACAGTGTAACAACATGAATATCTCGAGAAGTTAAGACTGGCTTACTGTTTGCCTCAGATTTGGCCATAAACATATCAAACTTGGGCAAGGAAATGATTCCAGCAGATGAAAGCTACACAGAGGAAATGGTCAAGTTTTATTCAAATAAGGAAGAAAATTCAAATATGGTGAACCAACATAAACACAACTCACCAAGGCATTTACACATCAAAACTAACAACAAAATTCAATCACCCTAATGCCACCAAGTGGCTCCTTTGGGGTGTCTGACTCTTGGATGTACACAACCTTCTATTTGTAATAAAAAAAAGGTTGTTTCCTATTGACGTCTGATCATAAACACCAATCAATTTTTCATAGATAAGAAGTGAATATATTTAATAAGCCATCTTTATTGTGGTCAATAACAATATAACCCAAAATTTTCCCTTCTCTCTTGAGAAGTCCATGGAAAAATAGCCTCTCCACAGATTGAATAAATAAAAATCCACCAGGAAGATAAGGCTTTTTTTAGAATTAAATAATAATAACTGAATTCATTCAGTGAAGCTACCTCGAATCACATTTTGTCCAACAAACCTGATACCAATTTGCCATCACATTTCTCCCTGGTGCTAATCCTACTTAAAATGAAGACCATAGCTAACAATCTAACATGGTTCGCCACTAACATTTCTCTTTCCTAATTCCAATATCCTGAAGAACTATACCTGGAATCCAATGAAACTTTTGCACTGCATCCCTGAAGCAAGCAGAACCAGACGAGATTCATGTGTGTAAATGTACCAACTCACATTCACACGCTTGGATTTAATCACTTGAATATTTTGTGATTCTGAATCATAAGCTAAAAAGTCCATCCCACTGCAATAGTACATCAAACCCACAGGTTATTTGAACCTTATAAAAATCAATGAATACAGAAAATTGTTTCTCATAAGTGAAATGAGAATCATACACATTAAACTAACATACAATTACCACTAATATAATCTATGGAATGCCTGCCTTCCATGAAGGGATGTATAGAATACACAAACTACCTCAAACATACACCTAAGTTACACAAAGTCTAATTGAACCAAACTCTACTACAACTCAACGAAACAAAAGTCAAACAGCCATGCACACCGTTTTGCCTCTATTAACTCATGCAACAACGTCAAGCTCATTTTATTTTTAGCTTTAGCTATGTTATAAAACTGAACTAAAGTACAAACACGCCAATAATAGATTAAAATTCTATAACAAATTACTTATATCAACTAATAAAAGAATACCCACGTAATGCCGGGAGAAAATGAGTTAATCTTATTAAGAGAATTAACGACATAGGAACTAAAATATTCAGTTTCTTCAAGCATCATCTAAACTTCTTTCATATAAATCATTCCCCAAGGGACCATATATTATGGATCCTAGTTTATATGCAGAAGTCTATCAATGATATTACTAATATACACTCAATCATCATCCACATTAATCTACTCTGTAAAGCAAAATCCACTCAATCAGTATCCAAATGTATTTATCAAGATCAGGTAGAAGACACATTTCCAAGGCATCCAACTCATGGGTAAGCCTTCCCTATAAATGTAAGGCAATAATGGAGATGCTGAAAGGAAATATATACAGTTCTGGAACAGAATAGTTCCAGAAAAAACAAAGTCAAGAATGAAATTATATTGAAATTCCTCACTTGTGTCTGAAATTCTCTATTACATACCTTGTTTTCACAATTATAAAATTACAACTAGGGCAATCTGTCCAGAAAAATCCTAAAATCTTCTCCGATTCGGGCTTACACATGTGGCGGAATGAGTTGTCTTTCTCCTTGTTCCAAAATTGAATCTCATAACTTGACCGCTGAATTGCCAAAATCTTACCATCCAGAGAGTAACGAACAGATAATATGGGACCTTCATTAATTGGATCAGATGTAGGTTCAACATTAGGATCAAAAGGTGCAACTTTCCATGAATAAACCTATAAGCAGAATCCGTGTACATCACCAAAAGAATATATGGTTGCAAAGTGTTTCATGAAGAAACCTGGAAACCCTATAATATCACACATCAGTATGCATGATTACCTGATCAGATGTCGGGGACAGCAACAACTTATTCCCATCATCATAGAATAAGCCCTTTGAACCAGGGATGTTGCACCTCATAGGTGGATATTGGGCATAAACATGTGAAAGAGCACCTGACCCGCTTAAGCCCATGCTGGGGTTGGGACTTGATACTTCAACGTGCATATTAATATATCCTCTTTCGAGTCCCTTGAGTTTAAGAATATTCTACAGTCAACCAAAGTATCTAAAAGTCACTTGAAAAAGCAAGGAATATAGAGCACACTTCTGCACAAATATATGTCAATGACCAATCTTAAGTTATAAAGAAAGATATGAACATAATTACCTCAGATTGTTTTGTTAGAAACAACAATCAAATGAACAATTTTGACTGGCCTCAACATTCAACAGTCAAATTTTCCAAGGCACTTCCAGATATGCTCCAGTGATAACCAAAATTTCCACACTAAGCCTTGCCTTTCAGCTACAAAGAGAACAGAAGCGATCTTAGTTGAGGACACAAGCTAACGGACAAAAAGTTCTAATGCTGCTTAAAGCCATAAAATTTTATAGGAAGCCTGAACCAATACCACTTTTTGCATGCAATTCTTCAAAGCGCAAAATTCTTTCAAACACATATCACGTTCAACTTCTGGAACCTTTGCTGCAACACAGCTACCATAATCCCTTGCCTAGACAATAGAAAGTAGATTATAATGAAGTAACACGCTGCAATATAACCTAAATGATCTAATGAAAGATTCGTATAAAAAACAGATGTGAAGAAAAATGTGAGAAAATTCCAATCAAAATTGAACTACATCAGAGGTCTACATATGACATCCTTATTTTGCAACTGTCATGGATGAGTGAAGTAAAAAGTTGAGGTAATGATCTTATGTGTAGGCAAAGCTATAACTGAAGGAAGTGAGGGATCCACGCTATCTTGGAGCTACGAACACAAGCAAATCTATCCATTTTTGCCAAGCTAAAGAAAACCAAGAATTTCGAAGTGGAGATAATACCAACAAAGATGAGGTTCAAATCATAGAAAAATTATAGGCATATGAAAAAAGGTAACGCTCAAGGGCTAACTACAATGATAAAATAAAATTCATAATAAAACATTAGATAAGTCATAAGTAAAAGAATTTTAAAAAACCTTGTCCATCAGCTTCATCAATTTAGCATTAAATAGCTTCTTGTAGTCAGCTCTTAGCACTATATAACATTTTTCATCAAAGAAAGGTTGAAACAATGATAAATTTGCTTATTTGGACAAAGCTCCTAGCGTTATATAGCATTAAACAGTTTTTTGTAGTCAGTTACCAGCAAATGCCGATTAGACTGAGCGGAAAGAAGGAACAAGAGTATTTTTATGGGTTTCCTTTTAGAAGGTAAAAAAGCACTGTCAATCATCTCATTATAATCAAGATTATCTAGTGAAAACGAAACGAAAATTGTGTATAAAAGTAAGGTAATTGAGAGAGATCATATCAAATCAAAAAGGAGAAAGTTATGGAGATGCAGATGTTAAGAATATAACAAATAAGTAGTGGCAGAAGGATATATATTGTTCCCAATTATAAGATTCACATGAAAGCTGAGAATATGGCATATCAAGGACAAGATAAAGAAAACAAGTTATGCTGGTTTAGACAAGTTCCCATATCGAGAGTAGTTCCAGAAACGTTGATGGTCAACATTCTCTTTCTCACATGATACAACAAAAAGAAGGGAAAGAAGTGGTGCAAATGCAAACCCGACTTCATACCCAGAGTTTTCCATCTTTTTAATAATTTAGTAACAACTAATTCAGAACAAAAGATTTGACATCTATTAATACCTGTGTACTACAATTGACTAAGATGCGCTGCACTATTGAAGTAGTCCTTTTCTCCTTCATGGGCACATACCTGAAGAGAGTGTCTCATGAAAATTGGAAAGGAGAAGAAAAAATACGATAAAGCACAACAAAAAGCCTGCACTGCAGCCCGATCATAAAACAGAACAAATTATCATGACTGATTAAACTTTGTACATTAGTGGTTTCTTTTATGGGAAGCTTTCTTTGAAAGAGCCATAAAATAAAAACCCAATTATTTTCATCAAGTGAAAAAGACGGCTCCGTGAAGGACTCATCAATAATGAGATTAACAAAAATAAAAAAAATTAACAACCTTTCAAATCCATGCCAAACATTTCTAATAAAAGGTTAAACAAAATTTACATGCTTAAGAACCATTATCCTCTAAGCTTTTTGTTAGCACTAATGTAGCTAGATCATGGAACCTACTAAATGAAAGCATATTTGGAATTTCCTAAGAATGTTAGCACTCCCTACGACTATTGGATTAACGGATCAAACTAAAAAGCTCGAAAATTCCAAATTGTAAAGCTCCTGTCTTTAAGAAGTACAAAAAAAGAGTTAGCAAAACATTAAAATTAGATGGTTTTCCCTAAAAATATCTATGTAGACAAACCAAAAAATGAGGTTCCTTTTAGCACCGCCTTCTTGCCCATGATCATCAATAGTTGAACTTACTACACTTAAGTTTAAACTTTCTAAGTTAATTATCACTTCTTGTCAAGAAATATTCTCTTTACTCGTGAGTTTCATAGCTAAATATTCTCGTTGTACCATCAATTCCATCCTAAACCAACATCCTTTCTAGGTTTTATATCGAAAGTTTTTACATAGACCACATGAGTAGAGTAACGCGAAAATCACTAAACTCTAAGCAACCTTGGCCTTGTTTAAACAACAAAGTCAAATTTAGAAAGCAAAACTTTGTAAGTTTAGCAAATTCAATATTTTATGTTTGCCATATCCATTTCTTTCTAATTAAGTCGCTTGATTTCTAAAACTTACCAAATACTTCTCAAGTATGCATACCAATGCACATTTTTTTAGTTGTTTCCCTTCTCAAAACACTTCTACAACTTAGCTTCCATTCCATCCTAACACATATTTTCTGCAACTGAAACCCTAAAATTTTCATTTCACTTCAATAATTTGGTAGTTGGTACATCCCATAAAGCATCTCTAACGCCTTTATTATTACCAAATAAATTCAATTGCTATTCACATAACTTCAAACTGTATCAATGGGTACTTACCTTACCTAGATCATGAGTATCACTGAAAAAATGAACAATTTCAGCAAGAATACTTTGATTAAAACAATTAAACACAGTGTCCACATCCATAAAAACCCTAAATCTATTGCATGCAATGTAGATTTCAAAGGAAAACCACAATAAACATATAAACAATTAAAACTAGAGAAAAATCAAATACCTTAGTGGAAAACTAATCAGGAGTACTCAATAAAACAACTGGAAATAAATGGTTGACTACCGATGAGACGATCTTCAGTGGCGGATGAAGTCCCCGGGCACCAACAAATGGACGAAATTTTGATATTTCGACAAAATGAGTTGTAGAAGCGCAATAATACCAAGAGTACAAGACAAATCCAAATTAATAGAAGCGCAATGGGGTTGGGGTTTTAAAAGTTGTATTAGTTTCACTTTCTTTCTCTTCATCTTGAGAAGAAGGAATAGATGATGGAGTAGGAGTAGGATTAATTGATTGTGCTTCACTTTGTTGAGTTGGATTAGACTTATTCTCACTTTCTTTTCTAAAATGTTTTGCAAAAATAGAAGCAATATTCTCTTGTTTTCTCTTCATTATTTTGATTTTCGAACTCTAGCAAAAAGATTAATATACATTATACATAGATTAATATACAAAAAAAAAAAAACAAGAACAAGTGAACAACATTTCAACTATAAACTATTCATAAATCAAAAAACAAACACAACAACAAACACATTAACAATTTAACATTAACAATACACAATACACAAACACATTCAATTACACAATACACAAACAAACATAAACCAAAAAATTCAAGAAACTACATTCTAACTTCTAATTTCAAGCAAAATTCAAAATTCAAGGTTAAAACAAAACAACAAATCAATAAGATTAAGAATTTAAGATAAACACTAAGATTAGAACAAGATTAAAATTAAGATTTAAAATAGAATAATTGAGAATACCTTCAACAAAATCAAATTTTTGATTTTTAGGGATTAGGGTTTGAGTGAAGACAGCCTACAGGACAGCCGGCGGTGGCGTCTGTGATGGATCAGAGGAAGCCGGCAGTGGCGCGGTGCGGCAGTGGAGGTGGAGCCGTGGTGGTGGCCGGTGGCGGTGGCGGTGAGGGTTTCTCTTTTAGATACTTTTTGGGTTTTTTAGAGTGAGAGGGGGAGAAATATTATAATTGGGTATTGTTACTTCATCAAAGGAAGCGCGACTACACACCCCCAGAATAGCATATTTTCATTTTTTTTATTTTTTTTTTTAAAGTGCCTGGGGCACGTGCCGGGGCCTGTACATGCATCCGCCACTGACGATCTTGCTGATTCTAATGTCGCTTCTTCTGTCAACGAGCTTCTTTCTCGACAGAATTACGTCGGGTTTCTAGACTGAAATTCTATTTCTACCTGATGGGCCGTTTGTAGCATCGGGCCGATATGTCCTCTTTAACAGATTGAAGTATTGGGCCAAGAAAAGGTTACTTCTTACTCAAATTTATACATGAGACAGTCTTATCGTGAAACGCATTCTATATATGAGTTAGCAGGTAGTCTTCTAAGAGACCGTCTTTTTAAGAGACGTCTCTCAGGCCCAATCCATTAAAGCTTATTGTCTATATTTACCCTATATTTTCCCTAATGGGTCAACCCAATTAGAGATGGGCTCTCAAAGAGACCGTCTCTCACAAGAATTTGTGATGAGTTATATAGCCTAATTTATAAAAAAAAATAATAATAAAAGAGTTGATGTTTCATTGTGTGACTTTCTCTCAAAAGAGTAACTTGATTTTTGAATTCATGCATCCACCATCATCAATGTCATACAATTAATTTTCTTAGGTACTCTTGTGATAAACAACTTTAAAAAAAAAACTCATTTTGAAAATTTGTATATGCTAGGTTAATTACCGATATATGAGATGTCTCTCATTGTGAAATCATCTCATATAAAAATTTGTGCATTATTTCTAACAGGAAAAGGTGAGCAATTTTTTTTAAAAGTGTTTCATCATCATCATCATCATACATACCCAGTATATCCCGCTCATAAAAAACTATGGCCAGGGTCTGGAGAGGAAAGGACGGCGGCAATTCATACCTATAAAGGAGAGCACGACCAAAGAGTCCTCCGACTCGAGAAAGAATAAGATAAGATTCTGATTTTACAACTGATAAAACCGAGTGCAGTTGAAGCGAACTCTGCAAGTCTGCTTTTTAAAAGTGTTTCATATCTAAATTATAACGTCTGATTTGAAGTGTGATCTATTAAACAATCATAAATAAGGTTTTTAAAAATAAAACTACATGTTTTTACTTATTTAGTGTAATTTAAGATTGTCTCAAAATAAAATAATCATAAATAAAAATTAAAATTTTAATATTTATGTTTCTCTCATATTTCACGTTAACTTTGTAATTTTCAATCATGTCATATTCTAGTCAATTCATTTTCAAATTCATCTAGGAACTCACCAAATCAATAATTTTATTTTCTTCTTATCATCATTAAGTTTCATTAAGTTTCATTAAAAAAAAGACTACATGCAATTTCAATTTTATATAATTATTTTTCTTTATAGACCGATAGATATATTATATGAATTCATGAAGAAATCATACTCAAAATATATAGGTTAGACAAGAAATATAGTGAGTTCCAACCTAAAAGCATTAATAAAAACTATAAAATGACCAAATTTGGAAAACCTGTGGAAATTAATCGGGTTGAGTTAAGGTTGAAAACCTTTTTCAATTTTTTTCGGCTAAAATTATTTAAATTAAGGGTTAAAATTTTTGAGCTATGACCAATTAGTTTTCTATTAAATTTTAAATCAAATTTGAATTAGATTACAAATTAGCAAGTCTAATCTAAAATAGTATAAACCAATTAATTGTACTTTAAATTTAAGTGTCCCAAAATTATGTGAAATTGTAACTACCAAACTAGGCACATCATGACAATGAAGTCTCCATACAAAGAGACCAAACAAAAAGATATGGAATAAAAATTGAAAGCAATGTTATGATAATTATCATAAAAATATATGTTCATCATATAAACACTCAACATCTCAAAGACCTAAAGCAAAGGTCCTAATTTGGTCCACAAATTGGGCAATGATCATCAAACACAAAAAATGGTTTAGGATAGAGGCAATGCAATGTAAAGATGGTGGGGATTGAGGCCCAAGACAAAGAGTTATGAGAAGCCAATTGTCATTCTCAAGACACCTATATAATATGCAAGAATGTGGCCCATCAACAACTAGATTGTGACCCCTTTGTCTAAGCTCACAATTTTTTTTATGAAACGGTTTCACCGTGAGCCATGCCTCATATCTGAGTTATATAGTCCAATAATAGAAACTTTTAGCTTATGAGCTTTTATTTTGAAGTCGTTTCACTGTAAGACGGTCTCATACAAGACGGACTGATCTAAGCTAGCTTTAAACCTCAACTAATCTTCACAAACTGTTATATGAGACGGTCTCTTTGTGAGATGCATCTCATTTATAGGCTAAATAGTTGAGCTAAAGCAAAATTTCAGTATATGAGTTTTTTATTTTGTGTTTGTCTCATCGAGAAACGTTCTTTCACAAGACTAGCTATTAGATCATTGCAGTAATAGTAAACATTGAAAGTCTCGTAAATTATGAATTGGTTTAGCGGTTGAAGATTTTTTCTTTTATTGTTTTGACAAGGATTTAATTTTTATCATATATATAGGAAATATTCATTTTCCCTTACCTATATGGGTTTCTCCAACCTTAAAACATAATCAAACAAAAACATTATTGATCTCAAATTTTATGAGTCTTTGGTAAATATTATAATATGAACTTGATCATCCTATAGGTGATTAGGGGGTAACAATCTAACCCCTAGTAACAAAGGTGGAAGTAAAATCCTTTTAAGCATTAGCTCAAACCCATAATTCTCTAGATAAAATAATAGATGTTATATCGATCATAAAAACATAAAAATGTGCTAAGTTTCAGTTGATATTTAAGGGGCTTCTTTTTTTAATTGTGTATTGGGGTCCCCTTTCTCTATGGGCCCTTTTCCGCTCAATTTTTTATCATGACTCAAAATCGACTTTGATAATAAACCAACATAATCGTGTTGCTTCAACGCGGCTTCAAGAGTGAGAAGAAAAATAACAAACTCCATTACTACATACCATTTCTAAAGGAAGTTGTAAGGTAGTTTTGGGATAGTGACCCTTATGGCATGAAACAATGGGCTTGTATATTCGATATAGAAGGGAAAGTGCCTAGCTTATTTGGTTCCATAAGACACAAATTCTTACTTGAGACTATTTTTTGTAAAGACGGCTCTCAAAAGTCCAGTCCAATTCTAAATATATATTGTTACAACTCTAAATATAGATTTGGGCTGGACTTTTGAGAGTCTTCTTTACAAAAGACGGTCTCTCAAAAGAGCAACTGTTTTTTGTATAGTATATTGAAATAATTAATAAAATTTGGGATTATTAGAAAGTCAAAACAAAAAATTTAAAGAGAGAAGGAATTTTCAACTTGGAAAAAGCTAAAATTCATGTAATGTTTATGTCTCTAGAATGAACTTAGAATCTCTCTATTTTGGCAACATGCCTATTTGAATATGACTTTTCATTGCATTTAATTTTATTATTGTTGTAACCTCTTTGTAGGGGACCATCTTGATCATCCTTTATATGCTTGAAATTTCAATCTTCCTTATAATATTACATTTAGAAATAATAATTTCATTTGAAAATCTTTAATATAGACTTAAAATTTTGTGTTTATTAATCAAAAAAAAAAAAATTTGAATTTGAGTAGTTTGGGATCATTTGAGAATAATTTTTCAAACTTTATCATTTTTAAATTCTTCATTTATGATTTCATAATTAAAATCTAAGAAGCTTCGTCATCATCATCCTACTCAATGTATCCCGCTAATAGAAAACTATGGACAAGGTATGGGAAGAGAAGGACGATGACAACTCATACCCATAAAAAAGAGCACGACCAAAAGGAATCCCGACTCGAGAATAAAGTCTAAGATATTTGTTTAAAAAAAAACTTAGCTTAGAAGAGTAATTGAAAGATGAAAGCCATTTACTACATTAGTATATATGCATGTTAGTATGTTACTATGTTAGCATGATATGGAGAATAGTTTGATCAAATGAATCTATCTATAATCTATCTATCTATAAAAAATACTAATGAAGAAACGAAATTGACACATGTCAGCCTCTCCTTCATTAGTTTCCCGCCCATTTTCTCTGAATAGCAGCTGATTATTTTGTGAAAATAATTTGCTAAATCAATTGAATCTATTTAAGTTAACAGAATACAAATTGGACAGTTATAATATACTCTAGCAATATTTATTTAAGTTAACAAAATCCAAATTGTACAGTTACAATATATTCTAGCAATATTTATATATAGTATTCAACTGGTTTGCACGTTATACATTGGAGGCTTACAAACAATTATGCATAGCAGTTCTATTTTCATTTATAATTTTATTTCCAATCTATCTATCTATCAATCATCAATAAATCAATAAATCAATAAATCAATAAATCAATATCAATAAATCAATACCAATAAGTTTAAATACACAATAGTAATTAGTAAGTCTTAAGCTCAAATCTTAGATAAAATATATTTCCTTATTAAACCTACAATTTTTTTTACCCCAAATCTTAGATAAAATCAAAGTTTATATCAATAAGAAGTGACCCAATCACAAAAAGACAAAAATAAAATAATTTAATTTTTTATTTTAAATACACAATAGTAATTAGTAAGACTTAAGCTCAAAATTTATATTATATTTTATATTCAGTTTATATATTTTATTATTCATTTAGAAATATTTTATAATCATACATGGTAATAATCTACAAATTATTCCAATGATAGGATCGTAGAAAAGAAAATAATTTTTTTATGATAAACAAAGTATTCTAATTTAATTTAACAGAAACTATTGACGGACATTTCTTGACTTTTTTGAGTGATTTCATCGATATATTATAGCTTGACGATAATCAAATTGATAAAAATTATTGATTGATTGTTATTTTTTTTGTCTATTTTATTGCATATATCTTTTAATATAACTTTATAATAAATTATTTAATTATTTGCTTTATCAATTATATTATACAAGATTTGATGATTAAGTTTACAAATATTTATTACATCCGTGTTTTACACGGGAATCTATCTAGTTTAGTCAGAAATAAATAAATACTAGAAGTAAAAAAGCATAGATTTTTACGATTAAATGTACACGTTGGAAGATTTAAATAAAAATTATCAAACAGCACATTCATACTATATCCAACCAATCAAGTATGTACACGTGTATTTACAATACAAATAATTGCTTTGATGCATTTATAGATTTTACACTACGTACTCAACTTTCTTTCCCCAAACCCTAATAGGGTAAAAAATATATATTGTAATTAACTAGATCTGCTAATTTATTATCTCGCATAATTTTTTTTAGGTAATCTCGCATAAATCTTTAATTGAACTCACACATAATAATCTAATCTATTTTCCTAATATAATTTATTTTAGTTCATATCAATGCAAAGCCTATTAATTTTCTATTATTTTTAGATTTTGTAATAGCAATAAAATACAATAATAATTGGATTTTTTCTCCGTTGGTGTATGTAACTTTCTCAAGAAAAATCTGAGTAATTTTTCGAGTTATTATTATTATTATTATTATTATTATTATTATTATTATTATTATATTGTTGATATTACTTTGAACAACAAATTGAGGTTTCATACATTTTTAATTGCAAAAAGCTAATCCATGAAAATTATAAACCCTATACTTAATACTGCAACAAGGAGTACTCGAAGAAAATAAAGAAATCGTTAAAAGCATATCAAACGCATTTCCTCCAAATACCGCTACTTTTAATTATTATTGTTATTATTGCTGTTGCTGCTACTGTTTTATTATATGGACGGCTCCGTCCTATTGAATTTGAAACATTTTTTATTTTGGTTTGTCCTACTTAATTTGCATCATTTCTATTTTTGAATAATAATCTACCATTTTTTTTAATCTCATTTATACATTTTAACTTACTTTTAATTTCATCTATACAATTCATTCTATCCAATCTCTTCATTTATTACCACTTTTTAAAAATCACCCTCTTTCTGTTTGATGCAATTCTATCAGACAGATGAGTATGTAAATCGAACTAAATATCTTTTCCTGAAAAGTGATACATACTCTTCAATCTCCAATTAAAATAAGACCCGATTGTTTTCCGTATTCTATTAAAACTAGTTTAGTTGGTGGAAGATGAGACTTAAGAGGTCCCCAAAATTAGTAGTAATCAAAAGATGGAAATTAAATAAAATTGAATTTTTGGAGTTAAATAGATTGATTGAAAGGAATTAATTAAGTTCATGTAGACTTAAGCACTTACTATCAAAAATCAAAATCAAAATGAATGAAATAGTAAGAGTTTGATGGGATAGAGTAAATGCTGAAGTCAGATTAGACTTAAAATGAATGGAGGAAAGACTGAAAGAGTAGAAAGCAGACACAGTAGTAAAATGGTCCCATTTTAAGCAATGTAATATAATCTCATCACAACCTCTATGTGACTATGACTTTAATGCCACTAAACATTGAAGGGTTGCTGTTATAAGCTTAAGCAAAATTGAGACTTGGCCTCATAGAGTTAAGGTTAGGTCATGTTTTGTAGGACCCACTTTCAGGGGTGTGACAAAGAGTGTACAAGTGAAGGGTATGATCATCAACAACTTCATTGAAAGATTATAATTTATTTTGATCAGATCCATTAAGTTAAGCTTTTAGTTAAATTGGTTTCTTGATATGATATCAGAATTCATTGTGATAAGAGGTTATGTGTCGAATCTCAACCACTTCTTATTAAAAGTAGAATACTTTACGTCAGGTATGAAGAGGACTTGTGCTGCATCCACACGAGAGCCCTTTTCTTCTAGCCCAAAGGCTCTCATGTAAGAGTGCTTTATATAACATATGGACCTTAACCATCAGCTTAAGTTGTTGGTTGAGTCATTTTTTGATCGATAATGCACACTTTTTAAGAGAAAGAGGAGGGAGACCAATATATGTGATCATATATACGGGAGAAGTAAGCAAGAGAAAAGTAATAATTTAATGATAATTATATAAATAGTTGAATTTTGAAAATGGGTTATTTGATGTGAATTTACCGAAAGAAAAAAAATGAGAGGTTTGCCTATAATATGATGGAGTATTAAAAGGAAGGGTAACCAAATGGGCCTTAACAAACTAAAAAGTAGGAAAGAATTGAAAGGAATTTAAGTGTTAAATAGGAAACTTTGAACAACCTTATTAAAAACAATTCTAAACTACTATTCCTAATTGGTCTCTATCGGAAATACTTCACATGTGAGACAAGATACCACATCGATAAAATAGTGGGTTGTTGACTTGCATATATAATTGGTGAGCTACTCTTCACTACCATAAGGTTTTGGGAAGCAATGAACCTCACCAAGTGTATGTGCAAGTCAACGCTCTTGACCCGTGGGTTTGTGGGCCCGAGCCCACGGGTTTTCTGTGTCCACACGAGTGAGCCACGGTGAGATTATGTGACAAATTGTCACGATCTAATAGTCTCATTTCTTTTTTTTTAGCTCAATTTAAGATGTAACATAGTTTTGGTTAATTTATGGTTCAAATTCAGTTTTGACTTGATTCATATATGATGAATGATGAATCCTTTCTCATCAACTTTAGTTTGAACAATAAAATATATGTAAAGCGGAAATCAATTTAACTAAAACTTGAACTGATAGTTAAAGTTTCAGAATTTCGATAATAATCCTTAATGTAAATAGTTTTTAAGCCAACTAAAAAGATGACATTTAATTCATGAATAGTTTTTTGATTCACTCTCTAATGAACAACCAACAATGATAACTAATTTTACCAAATATTTTCATTTACATTTGGCTTATAAATCTGGTTTGGCAAATAACAAAATTGTTCACTATAAAAAATAGTGTCAATTGTGACATTAAGGGTCCATATCATGTCATTTATTAAATGTCACCAATATATTTGGTGAAATTTGTAGGAAATGTCATAATTAAGTTTGAAGTATTAGGATAATACTTTAAGAATTGTGAAATTTTGATGAAGTGTCAAAAATATTGCGTAATATTTAGGCCTTTTTTTTGAAGTGGTTCAATGTTACCAGCTAGTCAAACAAGTCAACTAAACCAACCAACAATCAATTGCAAAACACTTTAAACACACAAACATAATACATTAAAGTGAATTAAGTATTTGAGTTAATGAAACTAAATAAAATCTAAACTAAAATTAATTTGAGAAAACAAACATTTCAGTGTGATTACAAAGTGAAAAAGGGAAAGCTTAAAAGAAGAAAGGGACAAGTCCCTTGAAGAGGGATAACAAACACACATAAAAATGGGGTACTTATAATAATTATAATAAAGGAGACAGTTGGGTGAAAAGGAATAATTGCATAACCTTATTAAGCATGCATAAATATACCAAAAAAAAAAAAACAGAATTAATTTACAGAAAGAACTAAAAATAGATTCATTAAATTGCTTTTTTCAGTTTAAACTATGAATTTTCTTTTGATAAATCTAGAGTGGTTGTTCAGAAACTTAGCAATCATAACAACAAAATAAAATCAATCTCATAATTAATATTTACTTCTTTTTTTCTTTTTTTATTCCACTTTCCCTCACTATCACACTAGCTAAGAGCTATCACTTTCATACTTACTACTTGCATTTTTAGTACCAAATTTTGGTATTCGGTATATTCCGTTCATATAAGCTATATTTAGAAATATATTATATTCTTATCAAATAATATTGCGGTTATTAAGACTTTCAACTCAAGAAATATGAAATAGCAAGCGGTAAATAAATTAAAATATAAAGTTACAAAAAGGGTTTTGTCAGCAGATGACCCGATATTTACTCGATCTTGGAACCGAGCCTGACTTAATCCGACTTCAAAATGAATTTAAAATATTGTAAAAATCAATGTGAACACAAAATTCGATTTTGAACCGACCTGAAACACTTGACTCGAAATTGACCCGATGACCCAAATCAACACAGGTAGGATTTAGACCAATAGATTTTTGCCTAGGATGGTTATTTTAGAGGAAATGTTGGTTAATTGTGTAGAGGTAGGTTTATTTATGTATTTACTATATGTGAAAGAGTATTCATTAAGTAACAAATACGAGGACCACCTATGGGAACAATGTCAGACATTGATTTATTACAAGTATAGGTATAAAAATGAATCATATCTAATATGGGTGGACTGTGGACGGAGTGATTTTAAGGGGTATTTGAAATTAAGTAGTAGTAAAAATAATAGGTAAGTGTGATACTTTAAATTTAGCTTAAAAAAGATTGGTAGACTACTCATATCAATAAGATATATCTTCTTTTTATGGGAGCCCATTTACTAAGAATTTCACAGTTAAGCATGATTGGTGGGAAGCAATCTCAGGATGGATGACCTTCTGGAAAGTTTTTCCGGGTGCGTACGAGTGAGGCCAAAGTGCACTGAAAAGACTTGTGTTGGTCTGTGGGCCCAGTCTACAGTCCCCATGAGTAGTCATCGGTGGTCCGAGGGGCCGGGGTGTTACAGTAAGCAGATAGTTGAGATCCTAAAATATATTATATATTTTGATAAGACATTTTATTTGAGTCTTTTTGTCATATAAGTGTAGATGTAATACATATCTTCTTCATATCGAGCGCTGAATATATACTATGTGAGATTTGAACTCGTAATCGGCCTCTATCAAGTTAATTTTTGATAAAGTGTCAATAAATCAATTCAACTAAAAATGTTAAATTGATGATTATGGGCTTTATGACCCCAAAATATGATATATAGTGTAACACCTTACGTTTTAGCCTAAATGAAAAACAATTAATGTCATGTTTGAGAACCATGATTTCATTTGGAAATATGGAATTGGCTAAAATCTATTGTTTGGCAAATCAAAAATTTTTAAATTTGGATTTGAATCAAATTCCACCATTATTTTCAAAGTAGTTAAAGTTAAGGATTTGAGAATGACTACCCAAATCTTGTCATTCTCAATTCTTCATTTATGATTTCATAATTGAAATCCATAATTTGAAATGAAATACTCGTTCCCAAACACTACATTATAGAATTTGAGATTTATGTGCAAAACTTTACATGATCACCCATTTTATTATTAATTGATGAAATAAATCCGTTAAAATTGTTTAAATAGTCAAATATTTATTAACCACCATTTTTTTCCACAAGTCCCTTCCCCTTTCACTTAACACAACTCTAGGAAATTATTACTCAGCTCAAATCATACGTGTAATTATTAAAAGTTAAAAATATAATTTCTCCTTGCCATATCAGTATTCATTGTCGAGTTAGTACGTACAACTTAGAGGAAAAAAACTTTCTAAATATAGGTGAAATACATAAATTAAAATAGTAATTTCTATAAAAGATACTACATCGGTAAAGTTTTCTTATCATCGGTAAAAAAATAGAAAATAGTCAAGAATAGTGGTATGCAAGAAAATAATAGAAAATAAGATTTTAGGTTTTAGATTTAACTTTGATACCATATCATACTATTAACTAAAAGAATTGGAAAATTTCATGTGGCATGCTCACAATGATTTTCCACATGGAATAATCTTTAGATTATTGCTACATTTATTAATAATATGATTTATTAATTGCTATATTTTTTAAACTAAATAAGGTAAAGTTGATTTTATTTTATTAAACTAAAATAAATCCATCAATCATACTATTAACTAAAAGAACTAAAAAAATTTCCTGTGGCATCCTTTCAAAGATTTTTCACATGGAATAATCAAATTAATTAATTGCTATATTTATTAATCTAAATTGAGTAAAGTAATAAATTGCATTTAATCTTAAACAATAACTCTACCATTAAATTATCTTTGACCGATATTTATTTATAGTTAAATTGAGTAAATTAGAAAATATATACACCGCATCATATATTCTAGACAATTTCTAAAATTACAAATTTAATTTATACATATATTGTCAAAATTGAGTAATTTACTATATACTCCCTCCGTTCTTTTTTGATTGTCCTATTTGAAGATTTCACACAAATTAAGAAAGGTACAATCTTTGTAGATAGTGGGTATTATTTTATTAAAATAGTGGTGTGAAGTAATGATTGTATTGGTATTATAAGAGAGAAATGAGGGTTAAATGAGGGATAAAGAGAGTATATAGAAGATAAAAACTTTCCAAAATAGAAAAGTATTCTAAATAGAACAAACTTTTGAAACTGCCCGTTATAGTAATGTGGACAAACTTAAAAGAACGGAGGGAGTAATATCTCAGGCTTTATTTTTTTAATTAATATATATATTTATATATGTCGATGCTAAAAAAATCGTGCATTGCACGGGATTCTATACTAGTTAAATATAAGAATTATGAATTATCCCTGAAGATTTTATGCATATT
The DNA here is from genome assembly GCA_019425755.1 of Amaranthus cruentus. Lineage (NCBI taxonomy): Eukaryota > Viridiplantae > Streptophyta > Magnoliopsida > Caryophyllales > Amaranthaceae > Amaranthus > Amaranthus cruentus. Next base: position 2,849,978 of record CM033463.1, read on the forward strand.
GTCATGTATATATGCTTCTATATAAGAGATAACTAACTTTCATAGGATATTTTGAAATAAAAAAACTCTCTAAAAGATATACAAAATGTCACATATTTTTCTAAATGGATAAGAAATTATTAAAAAAAAAATTATTGTTTTTTAGTTTCTAAAAAAATCATTGAAAATCCATTCTCAAGATAAAGTAAACCCTAGCTATTTTAACTAAACTTGCATATAAGATTATCACTCAACTCAAACCAAACGTATAATCATTGTAATTAAGAAGTCTCTTAAAAAATACACGTGGTTACTGGTTAGTTAATTTGACTTAATTCATTACACTTTACGCACAAAGTATTCAACCCAACTTCAAATTCTTATTCTGAGGTGATGCTTTATGCTCAAGACTGCCATTTAAACATCTCTTTTCTAAATAGGCATGATGAAATTTAAACATCTCTTTTCCATATAGATGTGCTCTAAAGAAAAGGAAATGCCACTAAAATTGAGCCCCCTAGCTAGCTATACATAGTCCTTAATTAACCCAAAAAATGGCAACACAAAGGAAACAAGAAACCTAAAAGGAGAATTAGAACAAAAATGAAAAATAAATTTTTCCACAAAAAGCTACAAAAGAGAACAAATGGTGTACTTTTTGAATAACAAGTTAGTGGGGAAAATGGTAATAAACTATGTATCAATTGTCCTTGTTAATAAACTACATAATTATAAAAGGACCACAACTTCATGAATTCTTGCAAGTAGATGTAAAACAAGTAACAACTATAAAGAAGCAACAACTATTATTGATGAGTAATAGACATCAAGACATGCATAGTACTAATACAACCTGGTCTTGACCATTAATCCAAAAGAAAGTTGTGTTGGTGCAAGTGATTGAGCATAGGAGATAGGAACTATGAATCAATTAAGGTTATGCATGTCCCACACTTATTAGTTTTGACTAATAGCTACCCATGTACCTCTTGGGTATAATCTGTCTGCTAACTCTCCCCCGAACTCATATAATGTGCAGGACACTAGGTTGATGACCAAGTACTTCCTATGTAAGAGAAGTTGTGTGGATAAGATGAGAAGAAAGTGGAGGGATATAACTAAAAGTTGAAATGTCAAGAAACCAACTCAATCAAAAGTTTAAGCTATGGTTAAGAGTTAAGACCCCATGATATGTTACATACTTTAACATGCCCTCTCACACGAGAATCCTTAATTAGGCCTAAAATTGTGGATACGGCCACACATGTCCTCCTTATGCCTAACGCCAAATATTCCACTTCAAAAGAAGGGGTGATTGAGGTTTGAAATCATAACTTTTTGTTACACTGTCTTTGATACCATATCACAAAACTAACTTAATCAAAACTTCAAGCTGAGGTTTAGGCCTCATGATATGTATAGACTCTAAGATGATCATGTTACGATGTAAAAGGATAGACTAGGTAGAGTTATGACAAACTCATAAAAATAGAGAGAATATAAGATTCAAAAAAAAGAAGATGAAGGTACATTTAAAGATAAGATAAAAAAAATATCTTCCTTTCATAAACTATGTAATCCTCTTGCTTCTTTTTCGCCCTCTATTCACTAGAGGACTAGAGGTCAAAATTGAGATCAAGTTCAAATAGAGGTGTTTATTTGGATGTTTAACGAACATAAAAGAGTAAATATAGGAAATAGTTTTAAAATGCCGTTTTTATTTTATATCATACTTATAAAAATTGATGGGTTATTTAGACATGTTGAAAAATTAATCAATTGTCACATTGTTTTAATTTAGTGATAAGATTTATTTTAACAAATGGAGAAATGTGAGTATATAATAAGAGCAAGGCATATTCACAATTTTAGGTAAAGAAGGATCATAATTGTCCACTACAAATAGCGTCCACCATGAGGTTCTTCTCCCGCTCGTCGTCAGATGCACTTTTTGACCAATTAGCGATTAATTGGCGATGAAAAGGGTTGTCGCCATTTTGCTATTCTTTTGTAGTGGTCATATTAATATTAAAAAAAAAGTATTAGATGAAACTGTCAAAAATTATTTTCTTTAGAATATCAAATACTTGCTTGTGCTTAAAATTTAGAGTAAAAATATTGTGGATCAAATATCTATCTATATATATATATATATAGATAACATTTTTACTGATTTTTAAGTGTATTATGCCTCGCCTTCACTCACTAAAAGATCCGCTCTTGTATAAAAATCGGTGATGATTGAACTCATGTTGCATTTTAATAGAATAAACAAAATATTATTTCATATTTTAATTTGAAGTGAATGAAATTGTTAGTTCAATAATCAAATCTATAAACTATTCACATTGTACTCTCTTTAATTATGACTCAAAAATAATCTATTTGTCATAAAAAAAATGGAGTGTTGTCTCGGTTATATTAAGTAAGTGTTATTTTCTTAGCTCGATAAGGTTGTAAGGTCGATTTTCACCTAACCATCTCATTCACTTAGCCTAAAGACTATCTTATAATAAAAAACATGATATATTTATACTAATTAGCAGGGCCGGCCCTAAGGGTGGGCAAGAGGGGCCGTCGCCTATGGCCCCTTGTCAAAAAAGCAAAATTAATAGTTGTAAAAGGTTTATATAGATTATTAATTACAAAGAAAAAAGAGCCCCAATACAATATTTCGCCTAGGGCCCCAATATATCTAGGGCCTACCTGCTAATTATTTATATTTGGAAAATGAAGTACATAATTTAATGGTGACTTGAAGTGATCATCTGACTTGAAGGAATATGTCAATATGCATTAGTCACCTAGTGTTGAATTGTTGATAAGCAATTAAGCATGTTTTATATCATGTCTTCATATATCTTTAAGCCTTGTATTGTTGTCTTAAGCAATGATCACCACGTGATTAGTATCAACACTTTGATTCTACTCTTTTCATTAGAATGATTTCCAATTTTTCAAGAATGTAAGACAAACCCTATTTGTATATTTATATGTTACATAAACTGAGTGCGTGTATTTCTTTCCTTGTCCACTTCTGAGGGGCACTGATATGATTTGTCCGTTATCCTTTTCCCCCTAAATTCTAGCTTGTACGGAATACCGAATTGCTGACTTTGACTCTTCTATGTATGTATAATGATAAATTGTATGTTTCCTTACTCTTTGGATTGAACCACATTTTATGATTCTTGAGTTTCCTTACACTTTGGATTAAACTTTCAAACTTCCATCTTAATGTACTTGGATGATATAGATATATAGTTCTACAATACATAACAAATACTTCAAAAGTATAAATGTATAATTTTCAAAAATATATAATTCCTCAATTCTAATATGTATCATAATGAAAATGTTTTAGTTGATTGTTTGTTTGGATTATTGAGGTGGGAAATTGTAGAAAACATCATATACACAATAGGCCCCTAATTGTACAATACATACTTCAACATATACATCTTACCCTTACTTAGACCCCACCATTTTGCTACTTTTCTTTCCTTTCCTTCCACCACATCAACTCCACATACATAGTCCTCTAAACTCCTTCCTTTCCCATTTGCCTCCTCCCCTTTCCCCTCCAATCCCTTTGTCTCCCTTCTTCTTCATTTCTATTACCTTCTTCTTTAGTCCTTACCCCACCCCAACCCCCCCCTCCTAAAATAACCTTTCCAACCCAACAAAAACCTAAGAAAACCCATCATAATACCCCAATAATGGAGAAAACCTCAACAAATCCTACAACAACTACAAGTAACTCCCTAGATCAAACCCATGATTTCATGAATGTAGACTCCTTCTCTCAACTCCCCTTCATTCGGCCCGCCCCGACCACCACCACCACCAAACCCTCCTCCTCGGCAACCGCCAACACAGCGGCCATCCGCCTCTTCGGTATCGACTTCTCCTCCTCCTCCACCACCGCCACCACCGAAAACTCCGATTCCGGTGATAGCAACAACCTCGAAACCACCATCACCACCACCAACAACACCACCACAACCACCACTAGTGAAAGTAGTGGAAGGAAATTTGAATGCCATTATTGTTGTAGAAACTTCCCTACATCACAAGCCCTTGGAGGCCACCAAAATGCACACAAAAGAGAAAGACAACATGCTAAAAGGGCCCACCTTCAGTCAGCCATGATGACGGCGGACCCCACCGGACACCACCACCACCATTTTTATAGCTTAGCTAACAGCTACCATCACCGTACTTCAACTAACTCTTACTACCCTACATCACTTTCCAACACAGCTAGGTACTCTTATCACTACCCGACCCAAAACCCGACCCACCCACCAACAATAAACGGTAACCCATTAACAGTTTGGCGGATCCCTACATCAGTTCATTCTCATTCATCTCATCATCATAATTATGCTAACTCACTTCATCGTGACCGTTCATTGCCTTTACTTGCTGGATCTCATCATCCGGGTATGAATATAAATACGAATATGAATATGGGTATGGGTATGGGTTCTTCTCATCCGGGCCAAGTTCGCCGTGGAAGTAGTGACCAAGTGAGTTTGGATCTTCATTTGTAATAATTTTTTTTAATATAATACTTTTATTTATGTTATTGGTTAATTTTAGTTATTAATTAGTAGAGCTAAGCTTGCTCTTGAACAAAAATTAGGGTTTATTGAGGATTACTTTTGTGTACTTTTGCTAATTATTAGAATTATTATTATTAATTAATTATTCCTTTGTGGAAGCTAACTAACTTTTTTTAATTTTATTTAGCTATGTAATTAAATTATCTTGATGAATAAAGAGAAATATTTAGGATTATATTTACATAGGTTATTTTCATATCAACATTCAAAACTCATCATCATATTCAATAACTAAAATTGGCTCATAACAATTATGATTATTGATTATAGTTTAAGGAGGATTAAAACACGACAGACTATAAGAGTATAAGATGCAGCTTCGTTCTTCAATGTATATGCCAATGGAGGAATCCAATTAACGTGAATGAATTTCACTATGAGGCCATTTTCATAGATTGATCATAATCCTATTAATA